>JAYESA010000004.1:211272877-211872877 GCA_036927795.1 Iris macrosiphon
AATTTAAAGTCGAACGCACTCCCTCTAGGTCAAACCCCCAACAATCACAGTCAAGAAATTCTACCTAAACAACATGCAAGATTATGGTCCTACTGGTTGTGTTATCGCTGTCTCAATCAAGGTCACTACACTATCTACCATAGCACAAAAGAAAAGTCTAACATGTACTAATAAAGTACACCAGAAGGAATAGAAAAGAACAGGAAGAAGAACAAAAAAAGACAGACCTGCTAACCCGACACCGTAGCATCGGCCTCCTTGACCGTCAACGCATAAGCCCTGCCTTGCTGGGGTATCTTTCTCTGCTGGTACGAGACATGATGCTGTGCCATAGGTAGCCTAGCTCCCACTCTTCGATCATGTGCTCTACCAAATGGAGGTATAGTGGGGCAATCTCGTATCTGGTGAGCAGCGGATCCATAGAATAAATACACGTTCAGCCTCCTCCTACAAATATCCCAAGTGTGTCCGGCCTTCCTGCAGTAGGCACAAGTGGGCACTCTTTGATCCTGACCTTGCTGTGCTGCCTTCTGTACATAGGGATGCTTAGCCGGTCCCGCACTACCACTCGCACTACCTGAATAATCCCTGTCTCTCTTGAACTTAAGCTCCAAGTCATCCTTGTCACGCCCCGAGGCGTCCCCCGAGTCGCGACCGTCGTGCGGGCCTGGAGTTGCGCCCGCACAAGGCTTTAATAATTTGCATAGCAAGCACGTATTTAGAGTACGCAGATAAATTGAAACACAGATTTGAAACATAGAAAAGTTCTCTTTATTGATAATGAACATCTATTACAAACTCCTGAACGAGTCAGCTAATATGCCGAACGGCTTACAAAAGGGTTGACTCAAAATGAGATAGCAGTCCTGTACATTACATCCTTTTATAAACTCAAAACGATAGACCTCCAGGCTGGAGGACGGCTTTGCCACGGAGCTGCATTTGTGTATGAAGAGTTGCAGGCTCCTGACTCCAAAATACTTCGGGGGCGCGGTGAAGATGCGCCAACAGCTGGACTGGATCGGAAAGACGACTTCGGCTCCTCGCTCGGTTCGCCTTAGTGCGGAGAACCTGTTTCAACGAGGGTCAGCATATCGAAACATGCTGGTGAAGGCGAGCTGGCCTGACTTATACCAATCAACACGTTGTTTAGTGAAGCATGCATATTTTTGTGGGTTTCTATCTTGCCTTAGTTTATTTACAAGTAAGCAGCATATAGAATTTACTGAAAATGAACGTGCCACCGTTCGGTAGATTTTACCTGACCGTCTGAATTACCTGCACAATACTTACCATGCCTTCCCTGCCACGGAGACACAAGTTAGTATGCAACAGGTTTAAATATACAAGAGATCACTGGCGGGATGCCACAATGGACAATAGTCACTGGCGGGAATGGTATGCAGCGAATGAACAAGGAGCGCTACATGCCACTCCGTTCAGCACAATGGACTATACAATAGGGATTCCGTCCGGACCGGATTGGTGCCAGTGCCCTAGCGATCGTCCGCAGGAACCAATGACCTTGTGCACAAGTTGTCCGTGATCGAACAATATGTTTACTTAGTTAACAGTTCATGCTTTTTGAGGCAACAAGAGTACAATACAAGCAATGTACAAGACAAGCAATGATTTTTCCCAAGCGAACAAGCATGCATTTAAGTATCCGTTCGTGAAGTTTATTGACAAGCATATAACCAAGTCTATTCTCTTTTATCTTGGTTTCTTTTATTATTACTCGGTATCGTTTGATCGGAGCAAAGGAGTGAAGCTTGGAAGCAGGGCTAGCTAATCGGGTTGGTAGCCACTCACTTAGATTTTGGAAAGAAGAAGGAAAGAGGCGCTTCACGACTCCGCTCGCAAGCCACCTACTGCTCGTTCACCTGCACACGAACAGCTCGATTAATACTTCTTCCTCTCTTTCCAATCTCCGAATAGAAGTACAAGTCGATGAACGAAAATAATGAAAACCATCGAAACCGTTCAAGGAAAACAAGCAAATCCCAAAACCAACTCAAAGCACGAAAGCAACAAGCGACATCGAAAACCGAGGCAATAAAAGATAGCAGCGGAGAGGTCCCTCCTGACTCTGCCGCTAAGCCGATCCTTGGGGCGCAGTCCACTGAATATGGGAATCGATTCCGAAGAAACAAATCCATAACGAGGACGAGTTCTTAATTCAATCTATCCCGATCGAACGATACCGTCTTGTGTTTCTTAGCCGCGCTCTCCGCACCGGGAGAACGGGACGCTACAATCCTCTGCCCTCTGAGCATCCCCTATGATCTGCTCGAAAGTTGCCTCACGGTCACTCCTAGTCAAAGACTTGACCGCCATGACCAAAACCTTGTAAAACTTCCTCGTCTTTGCTACCTCACTTAAGCCCTCCACAAATCTGCCCAGACGGTAGAGCTCCACTGCGTACTCGTCTACTATCATGCTCCCCTGGACGAGTGCCTCGAACTGGCTCTTCAAAGTACTGAGCGCGATATTTAGAAAAAAATTCTCCTTAAAAGCCTCTTGAAAGCCTCCCAAGTAAGCTTTGGTACCACGATCCTCGTATCAGTGTGATAACACGTCAAAGCAAGATCGAATATCTGACTGCCCGCTGCCTCTATCTGCATGCTGTCTGGAATCTATGCCAGCCAAAAAATCTCCTCAATCTGCTCTATCCAGTCATCTGCTTACAGGATCCCTTCTGTACCCCAGAACTCCTTGGGCCGCATTCTCTAGAAGTCAATGATGCTGCCCGACCTCGGATGCTGAGCCTGATCTACCTGTGGTTGGATCCGAGCCACTCTGTCCACTGTCGTCATGGCCACATGGTGGGCATTCTCAATGTCCAGCCTTATCACATCCACCTGACGGTGCTGCGCGTCCATCATCTCCCTGAAGAACGTAAACAATTGTGTGGCGTCTACTAGTGCAGGAGGTGGTGGAGGCACCACTGAAATAACTGGGTAGTCCTCGGATCGACAGGTAGAGGAGGATCCCCGAGAGAAGCAGATGCTCCCTCAACCGCAGGAGTGGTGAATGGAGCGGTAGCAGCTGCCTGAAGTCGAGCAGGACGAAATGTGGCAGACCTCTCGGTAGCAACTGCTGGGACGGTACGATGGGATCGTGTCTTCAGAGGCATCCTGAACACAGATCAAAAGAAGTCAATACGACACAAGATACGATAACATCAAGGAAGAACAATAATATTTTAAAAGAAGCAATTTCAGAATAATTAGAAATAGCAAATATTAGATTGAAATTATTCCTAGTCATGATTGGGTATACTCTCATCCTAGATCCTATATCCTTGAGCAGGCTCGCAACAGTACAACTAAATCATTGTACTACCATGATATCGCACTAATTGTGAAGCTCGAGACCTGCATAGGCCACCACCAAAAATATGTCATGACCTACACCCAAAAATTGGGCATGAGTCATGGGTACGTCCAGCCTACGATGCAGCATCGGCGGTAGAATGCTGTCTAGGTCTACTATCTAGCTAACAATCTCACACAAGAATATAAGAACCTGTCAAGATCTTAACTCTAAACGGAGGAGCAATATGATAAAGATAACACAATACTCAATCATGATCTAAGCACGATAAGATAACACAGAAGTCTAACAACTATAAAGTCTAAACAATTGCTTCTAAAATAATAACAACAACAATAATAATAATACAACAACATCCTAAATCATATACAATATAAGGTCTCAACCAAAAGCCGGGGATAAATCTGGTACCAAAAGCTAATAAATACAGCTGAGGTCCTAGTGATCCCGGCCACCAATCCGAAAATCACTCCTGAACTAAGGGGTCCCTATCTGCACCATTGACATGCTGAGGTCCATAAAATATCAGACACCAATCTTTCAGATCCTCTAAAAAATATATCCAGTCAGAATTGGAGCAAGTACACCTCTAACAGCAGTTCCAGTTAAATGATAAAAACTATAAAACAGTTGTAGCAAGTAGCACAGGGTGAAGGAAGTAAAGTATGAACAATGAAATATATATCTATCAACTGGTGCATAAAGGTAAAGATGCATAAAAATCAGAAGCAAGATAATAATGACTGTAGGATACAAGAAATCTAAACTAAGAGCAAGTGTGTGCACAAGAACGTGTAGTGAGTCCAGCAAGAATAAATATAATGAGTCAAGTCCAAAAAGTATAAGTGAGATCAGTCAAAAAGTATAAGTGAGTCCAGATGAGAAAGAATGAACTCGTGTCTCTGAAATACCTGTTTCTACATGTAAACGGCTAGGGGGTAAGTACGGCTCATCGCACACTGGGTGTGCGGCTGCTATCATTCCAGATTAGACCAGAGGGGGTGATTCCAGTGATTACAGATTAGGAATATTTATATGTCTACTCGAGTATTTCCCCGCCCTGACTAGTATAAGCGAATCCAAGATACGTCACGCAAATCAAGTATGAGTCCAGCCATAAATATGAGTAATGCCTGTAGTGAGTCCCGATGTGATGCCAGTAGGTGATTCCAGAAATAGAGGCCAGAAACATAAAATATATGTGTCGCAAGTAAATGAATCCATAAATACTAGTCCATGTCGTACCGAATAAATCAGAGAATACTATACTAGAAGCTGAATCATAATAATTATCAGATAATAAAAACTATTAGAGAATGTACTCACCTGGCATCCTGAGCAACTGGCGATCCGAACTGGCGTCGCAAGGACCTAATGTGAAAAGCAAGGTTAAACGAGATTCTAATGAGTTAAACAGATATAAAATAACTAAAAACAAGCTTCTAGGGTTGTTCTAGGTCAAACGGGTCAAACCGATAAAATCTGGGTCAAAAAGTCAACCCGGGGTCTAAAAAGTCAACTATAGGTCAAAATTAGGTCAAATATTGACTTTAGTGGTCAACCGGGGCAACTACGGTCAAATCTATGTCAAACTAGGGTTCCCCTAAAATTCTAGGTCAAAACTAGGTCATTAAGCTAGTAAACCCACAAACTCGCCTCCTTGAGATACCGTGATACCCTCGGTATCCGATATCTCAACCTACGCTATATACCCCACCTATATCCACTAACACATATACTAACACGTATATATATAACTATATATTTAAAACCAGCTCTAACCTCAAACCTTGACAAAAATCCAATACCTCGCCCCGATGCCCAATACCTTGAGTATCTCAAGGTATTGAGATACCTCGCATAACCCTCTCACTAACACTAGCTAGCTAACTAACTATCTATATATATATTTATATATATACTACTATATATATATATATATATATATATATATATATATATATATATATATATATATATATATATATATATATATATATATATATATATATATATATAGGCTACCTCAATACCTTACCTTGATATCTCAAGGTATTGAGATCCAATATTTTGCTCTTCTCTCTCACTATCTAACCATATATATATATATATATATATATATATATATATATATATATATATATATATATATATATATATATATATATATATATTTATACATATAATCTATATCTATATATAGATATCTATATACCTATCTATCTATATATATCTCTATCTATATATATCTTTATCTATCTATCTATATATATATACATATCTCTCTCTCTCTCTCTCTTTATATATATATATATATATATATATAAGGGGGGTTAACCAGCTGCTGTTGCTGATACCACGCTGCTGCTGCTGCTGATACTGCGCTGCTGCTGCTGCGGCCTGGTACCGCTGCTGCTGCCGCTGCGGCCTGCTGCCTGCTACCGTTGTTGCTGCTGCTCTCACTACTACTGCTGCTTCTCTTCTTCCCCTCTACCTCACTCTATCTCACTCTCCCTCTATCTCTATCTCAATCTTAATCTCTCTCGCTCTAGCTCTCTATCTCAATCTCTCTCGACACACCCAACAGACAAACATATATATATATACACACACACACACACACACACACACATATATATATATATATATATACTCACACACACACTCACAAACACATACTCACACAAATACACACTCTCACACAAACACACACACCTACACACACTCACACTTACACACTCTCACACCAACACACACTCTCACACAAACACTCACACACACACACACCTACACACACTCACACACTCTCACACCAACACACACTCTCGCACAAACACACTCACAACTACACACACTACTCACTCAACACTCACACACACTACACACAAACACACTACACCTATACACTCAACACTCACACTCACAAACACACACACATATATATATATACACCACACACAAACTATATATATATATATATATATATATATATATATATATATATATATATATATATATATATATATATATTAACACACACTACACACAAACACACTCACCAACACACACACAACCATACACAACCACAACAAACATACTACCTACACTCACCCATATATATATAAACACCTATATGTATAAATATAGACTCGTCTAGTCCCAGTGGGAGTAGTGACTAGCGTTATAGGTCGTTGGGCGGCCGGAAGGTTGCCATGAGTAAGGTTGGGGGACCGAAGGACTGTCCGGACACGTAGCTTACCGAATCAGTTGCGACATGGATGGGCTTAAACTAACCCTATTTTATTTTCCTTTTCTCTCTCTCTCTCTCCGAGGCTAAACAAATCCGCACAAAAGCCCAAAACCTATAAACTAAGTCGAAATAGCCATTTGGTCATTTTGACGAACACGTGGAGTATGATTCGTGATACCTCATCAAACGCACACCAAACCTACTCAAAATTGATCTAAAATTTATTCACGAGTTCTAATCGATGTCTAGAACCTAGAAAAAATGCTAACTTTTCGATTCTAGGTCCGTGGCAAAATTCCACATGCATATGGAATCCACGACGACAAAAAATCTCTAAATCGTCCGAAAAGCCCAAATCTCTGCGATACGATCTCACGTGTCTGAACGGGGATACGTACTCACCCTCAAGATACCTAAGCACGTCTACCTAGGTCCATCTAACCTAGGGTAACACCCAAAATTGGGCCAATCTCGGATTTCACCCAAAATTGACACAAAATCTAATATCAAAGTCTCCAAACACAACAAAATATGCTCTAACTTTCTCCCATGGGTAGCCCTAAGGTCTAAAAATATTCTAAACTATTAATTATACTATATTAGAGTAATCACTAAGAGAAAAGTTAGGGTTTACCTCTTGGAAGTAAGAATCCTAAGGCCAAAGTCTCCAAAAACCTAGAAATCACCCACACCAAGCCTCCAAGCCAAGCTCCTACACCAATTCTAGGCTCCACATACCTAGGTTAGGAGAAAATGAGAGGTTAGGGTTTGTATTTAAGAGAAAAATAGATGAAGAAAGAGAAAGAGGGTGAAGAAACTTACTTGGAGAGAAGAAATTGGAAGAAGGAAAGAAGAAGAGAATGGAGAAGAGAAAGAAGAAGAAGAAGAAAGGAAATAAAGGGGGGGGAGGGATTTGGCCATGTAGAAATAGGAAATAGGTTTAGGGTGAGGATTTGGGTTTAAACACAAAGACAAAAATGTTCCTCTCTTAAGTCATGCTAATAGGGTTTGGGTTTGGGGTTTCCAAATGCACTCTAATTAATTCCTAATCACTCCAACTAACTAATTAAAATATAAATAACTATTCTAAACTAATAAATAAGTCTGACAAGGGTGTTGGTTGGGTCTGACAGGGGTCCACTAGGGTCTGACATGGGTCTAGGCTAGCCAAAACCCTAAAATAACTAATAAAAATAAATACAACCAACTAATTAAATATTAATATAAATATTTATGATTAATACATAATTTACCAAATAAAAATAAAAAAATATCCTGTCCTGGAAATGGGGTAGTGACATGCTCCAATTATCGAAGCAACGGTAAGGTGCATTAAGTGATATAAATATTGTAATAATTATCTAAAATACAATGTTCTATTCCTAATTGGATTCAAACTAGCCATAGTCTCACTATCTAAGCCAAGTAGGCCAAATTTTGGTCGAAGGAGTTTACAATCTACCCAACTTAAAATAATTTTGTCCTCGAAAGTAAAATAAGGCATGGTTCTCTCTATCTAATCTTACTTGATCATAACCTAAAAGAAATTTACCTCAAGTTAACAATGCAACTTCTATCCAACTTAGAATTTACCCATCTATCACATAAGGCTATACATAAAAAAAATATTCCTCAACTTACTTAGTCGTGTTATTTAATCCTCAAAAATTTTAACACCAATATATCACATATGATATGTCCTTAATTATAAAAGATAGTCACAAGGTAATATGATTAGCCTAGGGTATATTTAGTACTCTTTGTGTATCAACTCATACTAAGTACGAGGGTTCGTCTTTCTAAAATATGGAAAAATAGAGAACAATAATAGAGAATTCAAGGAGGAGGTAATAGAATACAAGTACGAGGTTTAAGGAGATTAAAGAATTCAAAAAGAGAGTTGTCAAGGCAGTTGTGGATTAAAATCCTATTTTTGGTAAATTTCCTATTCGTATGTTCACATCAGAACAATTATGTACCTGACATGATATGCTCTGACCAGTCTAGAGGGTAAGTATATTTGTCTAACAAGTTGAGTCAACTATATATCTCAATCCATACAAGGTAATCATGCAAAGAGTGAACCAATCATACTATGGTTAGCTAGACCATAATACACTAATTCTAAATAAATAATTATATTAGTGTATGCATCCAATAATACATATGTCATAAACAAGCTTGATAAAAGAATAAGCTTGCAAAAGTAGGCTATAATAGCAGCATAAGTCGAGATAGTAAAGAAAATATACATACGCTGGATTATGATGAAAGAAGGTACAAAATAATTCAAGTTTACCAAGAAGATGAAACTCGTCCAGTATTGTGCCTCTACAGTTGCCATACTAACTTCTTGTCTAAGTCTCTAGTCGACCAAATGGGGGTATGGGCTCTAAGCTCTACAGTCTGGATAAACATTATCTTCTTATGGAAGCTTATAGTTGGTGTCATTCAGTTACACTTCATTAATCGGTCAAAAGGACCTTGTGTTACTAGGTTGTAAGGCATACTACCCAACTTAAAAAGAATCAACTAACACTGTAACTGTCTTAAGGGGATTCTACAAAATAACTTTGTTCTTGTAAATGAAGTAGAAACTATTATTAGGGTATACGAAAAAAAGATCTTGGTATTTATTAAGGTATAGTACTGTATTATAAAGCTACATAGGTAATAGTCATCTTAAGTCTTAATTATAGTGCTTATAGAATAAAATGGTTGATATTGTAAACCCCCTCGACCAAAATTTAGGATCACTTAGCTTAGATAGAGAGATTAGGGTTAATTTAGAGCCAATTAGGATTTGATTACGGTATTTTATATCTGTTGTACAATATTTATATTACTTAGTGCACCTTACCCTTGCTCCGAGATTAGAGCACTACACCAGTTATTACCTGCAAACAAATTTCATACACTTTTCCTAGTCATGCCAGCCTTCCATTCTGACATTGTGTAACTCATAAATACCCTCCTATGTGCTTTATTTTAGTCGCACAAAAATCATTACAAATATACGTGTTTAAATTTAATTAAATCCAAGTTTGTATTCCTTGTGCGTTCTAATCGAAATTAGAGACACAATCTTGACCCATTTTGTACAACCCAATTTATGATAATATTCTACTCTGAGTTCTCTATGTCCATGACGGTTGTGTCCCACCAAATTTTAGCCTCAGGTATTTTCAATTAATTCAAGAACACCGTGCGTATTTATTTTTGATTAATTTAAACCCAATTCCTGTCTTTGTATAATTTTCTAATTGTTGGGCACTTTATGCAAAAGTACATTAAGGTATCCACGCCATTGAACAATACATAAAGAAAACCATTTTTCTCCTTCATACGAATTTTTCCATAATTTTTGGAATATGCAATGCGCAACATCGCCCCCCCACTTAATTCTAGCCTTGCATTTAAATAATGCAAATTATAGCCCTCGAAACATCCCCATGACAAGCCAAGGCCCAATCCCAAGTAGGAGGTTGACCAAGTCCACCTTTTTAGGTCAACCTAAACTCGCTTTACATAGATTTATATATATATCACTTTTTCTCCCCTTTTTTCTTTATTTTCTTAAAAAATCCCTAAAACCTAACCCTAACCCTAGCCGACAACCCCCCCCCCCGTCGGAGCAGCTCCGCCGCTCGCCTAGCCGACCTCGACCACCGCGGTCATCTCCCCACTCGACTCCGCCATCGTCGTCTCCTCTCCGACGAACCTCCACCCCTAGCTCTCCTCCGGCCGCCACGACCCCGCTGTCAGCCCACGACTTCGTCTCCGACAGAACTCGAGTTCACCACCACCACCATCACGACCACGAGCCACCATCAGCACCTCCATCCCCACCGTTCCCCTCTCCCAATTCTGGCCGGGCAATACCACCGTGTCGCCATCCCCACCTCCACTAGTCTCCCTCGCCATCTCCTCGACCGCCTCCTCCAACCACCGCCAACCACCATCACCACCCCAACTCCTCCCTCCCTACTCGACATCACCACCGCCGTTGTCTCTGCCACCCCCATCACCGACAACACCACCACCATCATCATCATCACCGACTCTTCCCCTCGACCCAACTCCCCTCCGCTCATCTCTACCCCCTCAGCCACCATCGACTCCGTCCGTCTCCACCACCGCCACCCCCGACTCTAGTCACCGCCGCCGCAGAGCCGACCCTTTCCTCCTGCGACAGAACCACAGCACCGCGAGCCGCTGCTGCTGTTACTGCTCCAACTGCTATTGTAGCAGCTGCCGTCCTGGCCGGTGCTACAGCGCCGCCGGCGACCTCCGGGGAGCCCCGACGCCGGCAATCCAAACCCCTCCCCCGCGGCAGAGCCGCCACCGCCGCTGTGGCGAGCTGCTGCTGCCGTATTGGTCAGAGCGGGCCGCTGAGCACCGCCCGACGGTCACCGAGTACCCCCGACAACCGGCGACGCTCCCCCGGGCTTCCCTTCCACTTTTTCTCCTCCAGAACATCGTCGCGACGACTACACCCTGCTGCTACTACTGTTCATATTCTTCTTTAAAGTTGCGGAACCGAGCCTCGACCAATCTACTTCACGGTGCGACCACACCTCCGTCCCTCCATCGTTTTACGAGCCCCCTCCTCAGGTGTGTTCGTTACATGACCCTCGTGCTACATGCTTAATTAGAATAATTTTGTTTGGTTTTTTTGTTTGTTAATTAAGACCCAAAATTGATTAAAAATAGTTTTCAAAATATTAAAATTCTCCGGAATGGAGTGGGTCCCGTCAATCCGGGCATCCATATCGCGCTTCCATTTTACCAAAAGGTGCACAATGTCAATACGGACATATAGAAATTCATGAAAGTTGATTTGGATGTGCGTGCACACCGAAATCAACGCGTATCTATCGATGACACCTCCGTATCGGCCCTGTGCTGGAACTCATTGTAACTTCGTATGTGCTCGTCGTTTTGAAATAAAACTTGTGTCATCGGACTCGTAGCGATACGCTGGTCCTGTGACCCAAGTTTGGTTCGATTCTGAGAACGTTGACAAAATCCAGTATCGTGGGCCCCACGGCTCCACTTGACGGGCGATTTTGTGATCGGCTCATCGAAATCCAGTTCTGGATATTCCGTTGGGTTCGTATCGACGTTCTGGACTTGTTGACACTAAGTCTGATAAATTTGGAGAACCTTGTCTCTGGCATATTTTTCGGTGCAAAATGGGCCCACTTGTGGACCCCGTGTTGACCAGAAACTGTATTTTTGCCCCTGAGTCCAAATTGGACAAAAGGGTAGTATTTTCTAGCTATTTCACTTATTCTGGAAATGTTGGTGATGTTTATTTCAGCATCCAGAGACATTCATTCTGAGGCCATAGTTTCTGACTCTTGGTGTTTGATATCTGGACGTCAGCTCTCTTGCCAGGCAAGTATACCTTGCCCATTTTTACTGTTTAAACTATAAACTGTTGTATGTTATCCTGTTTCAATTACATATAACTGTGCACGTCCGAGATTGCCTCGGGTGCCGTCGACGAATACGTCGACATGTAGTGTAACTGACTTAGACTTTAGCAGACTCACCTACAGTTGTGAGGGTATTCTAATATCCTTCTAGACCCTGACACTTGTACACACAATACGATTATAATTCATATTGGGATGCAAGTTCGCGTACTCGACTAGCTACCGGTGTGTGTGACGTACATCACGATTTAGCACGAATCAGGATTATTTAGAAAAGTTATGACTTGGCATATAGCCACGTGGTATACACGTCATGTATTCGACTTGTGTATCCGCATTGGGCAGGGAAGATAACTAGTAGGCATATGGGGTATACACATTGGACTCCGTAGTATCCAGAGGAGCCACGGATCCAATGACTTCCTTTATTCAGATACCGCGTTCTTCGGAGCGATACTGACGTATATATATTTGCAGATACCTCATTCTTTGGAATGATAGATGTTACATGATCAGATACCATGCTATTCAGAGAATGGACGTTATGCCTATGCCTATCCATACGTACCAAGGTTGTCTTCACATTGCATTCACTTAGATGGTTAACACACCCTTTATTTATTTTATTCAGTATTTATATTTATGGCATGCTTCTATGTATCTTGTTACGTCCCTCTGAGGACCTGGTTCCCTTCCAGGTTATTTATGCAGTTGCAGGATATTTGATCTAGTAGAGTGTGGACATTATTGCAGGTATATTTATATTTCCAGCTATTTCAGTCATGTATTACTTTTCATTTATTCTGCTTTTATAGCCTAGTGTTTATAGACCTATGTTGTTCTTCTGGTCTACTCGAACGAATGTATTATTGGGCTGCAGACTGATGATGCGTATCGTTCTTTCTTGAGATTATTTACCATGGATTGAGATTTAGATTTAGTTGTTGTATGTTAGAAATAGATTATTACTTGGATCACTTGACCATGGACATCGTAAGTGCACTTCGTCGGGTCCATTAAATTAGAAAGTCCTACGGAGTCGTACCAGCTGGCCAGTGCCACGTGTCTGGTCCCATAGATTTTGGGACTGGGGCATGACATGGTTTTAGTGGTGTCCCATGCAGGTCAGAGCAAATCGTTTCGGTTACGTTACTGTACCGAACGAGCCTGCAACTTAGGATTAATGTGAATAAGATCTCAATCCATAACCGATTTTAAAACTCCTCTTGTATTCTATTGTCGCCCTTGGACTTTATTATTGTATTCCTTCATTTATCGTTGATATCATTATTATTGTTTATTATCTTCCTTATTTTGGGAAGATGAATGCTCGCGTACGGTGATTTCCTTCAGGAACAGATCCTTGTCAAGACGAAGATGGCATAGTTGATAAGATATTTTGAGTAGATGGTTTTATTAGATGGTTAACCATGGTAGATAATGTTGATAAGTTCTTTCTTGATACTAGAGCTAGTACAGACTATTGGCATAAGAATTAGATATATAAGTAGAGACTTATAAACTAGACCCTTACTTAAGGTAGCCGTGACCTGTCAGTATTAGAAGCTAGAAGGGTTGTTTAATTCTAAGGCGCTAGAATAAATTAGGAGAGACATAACTAGATATTAAGGTTAGTCGTAGCCCCATGACATTGATACGAGGAAGTAGGTATAGTCTTATGGTAGTGATACAAGGAATGACCTGATGAACTAGGCAAGACATAATCTTAGATTCACCTCTAGAAGAAGATTATTGGATACTAATAAAAATAGGGTATGAGATAGTACCTAGAGTAGCAAACCATAGTGGTTAACCCCTAGTTACCTGGTGACTTACAGTATCCGACCTAAATTATTTTCCCACCCTCTAGATAATGATCAGGACTAAGCTAAAACAGATAGGTAGATTGCTAGACATTGATTGCTAGGCTCAACATTTGGATGAAGAGTTAGCTGAGTACTACAGGTAGCTTTCAGATTAGATTAGAGGTACTTGACTTATTTGGATTGTCAGTGACTATTAGTCTCATATTTTCACCTTTGATAATTTGATTAGTTAAGCTAGTATCTAGAATAGAGCAATTAGATTGAAGGAGAGAGTATCGACAGATGTTAGCCTTGAGTTGAATATCGTGAACTACCAATAATGAACGACCAGTTATAAACCTGATGGTATCCATATAGTTTGGATAAAGGGTACGCATGGAGTAAAGTAGGAGAAAACCTCAGGTTCGAGGTAAAAGGGTAGAGTGGCAACAAGATGAGATTCGTGACAAGTACCTGGCCTTGAGTTTCTTTTAAAAATTTAGAGAAGTGCCTGAACCAGAGACAAGGATGTTGGCTCGAGATGATGACAGACTTTGAGATTGAGATACAGTACCATCCAAGAAAACGCCAAAGTAGTAGCTGGCGCATTGAGCAGGAGACCCATGGCATTATTTGGATTACACAGCAACACCAGTTGAGAGATCTAGAGCAGATAGGTATAGAGGTCATTATCCCGGAACAGACGGCCAGTTGTCAAGTTAGCAGATGCAATCGACATTGGTTGAGAAGATCAAGACTGCCTTACCAATAGAAGCCAGATTCCAGAGGCTTCGACAAAGAACAGAGGCCAAGATGCAGAAAAGATTACGCATACACGAGGATAACCTTGAGATGTGAAAAATTGTTTCTATGCTCTGAACGAAGAACTTCATCAGGAGCTGATATCGGGGGCGCATAGTTCAGCATGCTCTATTCATCCAGGAGGCACAGGATGTAAAGAGATTTTAAGATAGTACTCATGGTAGCATAGAATGAAGAGGGAGATAGCCGCTTTATGACAAAGTGCCTAGTGTCAGCAGGTCAAGGATGAGCCTCAGAGGTCTGCAGGGATACTTAATCCACTCACGATACCTGAGTGAACATGGAAGTATATCACTATGGACTTCGTTACGGGCTTTCCGAGGAGTCCCAGTGTTCGTAATACGGTATGAGTGATTGTGGATCGACCTACAAAGTCTGCTCACTCTTTACCTTTCAGAGTTCGATAATCTACGAAGGTCTTAACAGATATGTATATGAGGAAGATCGTGCGACCGCATGGAATGCTAGTAGGTATAGCGTCTGACAGGGATACGAGGTCCATATCTTACCTTTGACGGAGCTTAGAGTTGGAAACAAGATCAACGTACTAGAAAGATATGAAGGTGTGTAGTAGACAAGGATAAGAAAAATATATTGGAGTCACGTAACCCAAGGACAAATTTTTTTTGATATAGACTAGAGGGATAATAATTATAATATTATAATGCTTTTAGAATTTTGAGGATTTAGCACAAGTAGAAATTGATGATTAGCCTCGTAGTGTTATGAATTTCGAGGAACAAGATACAGGTTAAAGTTACACACCGACTCATTAGTCAATCGGTAGACGATTACCACGGGACTCTTAGGTTGTATATTGACACGTGAGTATGGGGTATAAACGGAAGATAGAAATCTGACAAAAATGGCAGCTGAATATTGTGGATTACACATAAACTGTTTAGGAATAAAGATTTAGACTTTTGACTAATAGGACATGAGCTTGCTGAACTAAATCTTTAGTAGTAGGTGGTGTCATGAGAACTTATATCCAATTTGTCCTAACCGATAGATTTTAGGGTTAGTATTCTTCTTATTGGTTACATTTTATTCTAGGATACTTAGAATGACTGAATAAATAATTGTTATATATTTTCTATATATTCTTAGTACTATATATTGAGTAGAGACTTATGTAGTATTTTATTACATATACTTCTCCTAGGAATTGTTTGAGTTGAGTTTCTAGGCTAGGTATGACTGAATAGCTAGATTAGACCTGTTGCCGCTAAAGGCAATTGTAAGAAGTTAAGTCACCTGATTCCCTTGTGGATACTATAGGATGATAACGTATTACCTAGGAAGAATGCTAAGATAATAACAGTCCTAGTTGCTGACAAAGGTTAGGACAGTGTTCGAGGTACGGATCGAACAAACACCAGGCTCAGGAGTATTCCCAGTATGTTAACAGAGCCCAACAGATTAGTACAAAGGCCAGCTCCACCGGTCATAGGTATGTCCGTAGCTTTGCTTGATGAGTTATAGCTTATTATGTGTTATTTTTTAATTTCGAAGATAAAATTCTTATAAGTTGGGTAGATTGTAAACCCCCTCGACCAAAATTTAGGATCACTTAGCTTAGATAGAGAGATTATGGTTAATTTAGAGCCAATTAGGATTTGATTACGGTATTTTATATCTGTTGTGCAATATTTATATTACTTAGTGCACCTTACCCTTGCTCCGAGATTAGAGCACTACACCAGTTATTACATGTAAACAAATTTTACACACTTTTCCTAGTTTTGCAAGCCTTCCATTCTGACATTGTGTAACTCATAAATACCCTCCTATGTGCTTTATTTTAGTCGCACAAAAATCGTTACAAACATGCGTGTTTAAATCTAATTAAATCCAACTTTGTATTCCTTGTGCGTTCCAATCGAAATTGGAGACACAATCTTGACCCGTTTTGTACAACCCAATTTATGATAATATTCTACTCTGAGTCCTCTATGTCCATGACGCTTGTGCCCCACCAAATTTTAGCCTCAGGTATTTCCAATTAATTCAAGAACACCGTGCGCATTTATTTTTAATTAATTTAAACCCAATTCCTGTCTTTGTGCAATTTTCTAATTGTTGGGCACTTTTATGCAAAAGTGCATTAAGGTGTCCACGTCATTGGACAATACATGACAAAAACCATTTTTCTCCTTCATACGAATTTTTCCACAATTTTTGGAATGTGCAACGCGCAACATCGTCCCCCCACTTAATTCTAGCCTTGCATTTAAATAATGCAAATTATAGCCCTCGAAACATCCCCATTACAAGCCAAGGCCCAATCCCAAGTAGAAGGTTGACCAAGTCCACCTTTTTAGGTCAACCTAAACTCCTTTTACATAGATTTATATATATATATCACTTTTCCTCCCCTTTTTCCTTTATTTTCTTAAAAAATCCCTAAAACCTAACCCTAACCCTAACCCTAGCCGACAACCCCCCCCCGCCGGAGAAGCTCCGCCGCTCGCCTGGCCGACCTTTCCCACTCGACTCCACCATCGTCGTCTCCTCTCCGATGAACCTCCACCCCGAGCTCTCCTCCGATCGCCACGACCCCGCTGTCCGCCCACGACTTCGTCTCCGACAGAACCCGAGTTCACCACCACCACCATCACGACCACGAGCCACCATCAGCACCTCCATCCCCACCGTTCCCCTTTCCCAATTCCGGCCGGGCAACACCACCGTGCCGCCATCCCCACCTCCATTCGTCCCCCTCGCCATCTCCTCGACCGCCTCCTCCAACCACCGCCAACCACCATCACCACCCCAGCTCCTCCCTCCATACTCGACATCACCACCGCCGTTGTCTCCGCCACCCCCATAACCGCCAACACTACCATCATCATCATCATCACCGACTCATTCCCTCGACCCAACTTCCCTCTGCTCATCTTCACCCCCTCAGCTACCGTCGACTCTGCCCGTCTCCACCACCGCCACCACCGACTCTAGTCACCGCCGCCGCAGAGCCGACCCTTTCCCCCCCGCGACAGAACCACAGCACCGCGAGCCGCTACTGCTGTTACTGCTCCAACTGCTGTTGTAGCCGCTGCCGTCCTGGCCGGTGCCACAACGCCTTCGGCGACCTCCGGGGAGCCCCGACGCTAGCAAGCCAAACCCCCTCCTCCGCGACAGAGCTGCCACCGCCGCTGTGACGAGCTGCTGCTGCCAGTGTTACTGTTGCTGCTGCTGTCGTGTTGGTCGGAGCGGGCCACCGAGCATCGCTCGACGGTCACCGAGCACCCCCGACAACCGGCGATGCTCCCCCGGGCTTCCCCTCCCCTTCTCCTCCTCCAGAACGTCATCGCGACGACTACGCCCTGCTGCTACTACTGTTCATATTCTTCTTCAAAGTTGCGGAATCGAGCCTCAACCAATCCACTTTACGGTACGACCACACCTCCGTCCCTCCAACGTTTTACGAGCCCCCTCTGCAGGTGTGTTCATTACATGACCCTCATGCTACATGCTTAATTAGAATAATTTTGTTTGGTTTTTATTGTTTGTTAATTAAGACTCAAAATTGATTAAAAATAGTTTTCAAAATATTAAAATTCTCCGAAACGGAGTGGATCCCGTCAATTCGGGCATCCATGTCGCATTTCAATTTTACCAAAAGGTGCTCAATGTCAATACGGACGTGTGAGAATTCACAAAAGTTGATTTGGATGTGCGTGCACCCCGAAATCAACGCGTATCCGTCGACGACACCCCGTATCGGCCCTGTGCTGGAACTCGTTGTAACTTCGTGTGTGCTCGTCGTTTCAAAATAAAACTTGTACCATCGGACTCGTAGCAATACGCTGGTCCTGTGACCCAAGTTTGATTCGATTCTGAGAACATTGACAAAATCCCGTATCGTGGGCCCCACGACTCCACTTGACGGGCGATTTTATGATCGGCTCATCGGAATCCAGTTCTGTATATTCCGTTGGGTTCGTATCGACGTTCTGGACTTG
This sequence comes from Iris macrosiphon, assembly GCA_036927795.1. Classification (NCBI taxonomy): domain Eukaryota; kingdom Viridiplantae; phylum Streptophyta; class Magnoliopsida; order Asparagales; family Iridaceae; genus Iris; species Iris macrosiphon. The sequence continues at coordinate 211,291,500 of JAYESA010000004.1, forward strand.
TTGACACTAAGTTTAACAAATTTAGAGAACCTTATCTCTGGCACATTTTTTGGTGCAAGACGGAGCCCACTTGTGGATCCCGTGTTGACCAGAAACTGTATTTTTTCCCCTGTGTCCAAATTGGACGAAAGGGTAGTATTTTCTAGCTATTTCACTTATTCTGGAAATGTTAGTGATATTTATTTTAGCATCCGAAGACGTTCATTCTGAGGCCATAGTTTCTGACTCTTGGTGTTTGACATCTGGACGTTATATTTTTTTGCAACTCTTTTGCCAGACAAGTATACCTTACTAATTTTTACTGTTTAAACTATAAACTGTTGTATGTTATCCTGTTTTAATTACATATAAATGTGCGCGTCCGAGATTGCCTCGGGTGCCGTCGACGAATACGTCGACATGTAGTATAACTGACTTAGACTATAGCAGACTCACCTACAATTGCGAGGGTATTCTAATACCCTCCTAGACCCTGACACTTGTACACGCAACACAATTGCAATTTATATTGGGATACGAGTTTGTGTACTCGACTAGCTACTGGTGCGTGTGACGTGCATCACGGTTTAGCACGAATCAGGATTATTTAGAAAAGTTATGACTTGGCATATAGCCACGTGGTATACACATCGTGTATTCGACTTGTGTATCTGTATTGGGCGGGGAAGACAACTAGTAGGCGTATGGGGTACACACATTGGACTCCATAGTATCCATAGGAGCCACGAATCCAATGACTTCCTTTATTCAGATACCGCGTTCTTCGGAGCGATACCGACATATATATATTTGTAGATACCTCATTCTTTAGAATGATGGACGTTACATAATCAGATATCATGCTCTTCAGAGAATGAACGTTATGCCTATGCCTACCCATACGTACCAAGGTTGTCTTCACATTGCATTCACTTAGATGGTTAGCACACCCTTTATTTATTTTATTTAGTATTTATATTTATGGCATGCTTCTATGTATCTTGTTACGTCCCTCTGAGGACCTGGTTCCCTTTCAGGTTGTTTGTGCAGTTGCAGAATATTTGATCTAGTAGAGTGTGGACGTCATTACAGGTATATTTATATTTCCAGCTATTTCAATCATGTATTACTTTCCATTTATTCTGCTTTTATAGCCTAGTGTTTATAGACCTACGTTGTTCTTCTGGTCTAGTCGAATGGATGTATTATTGGGCTGCAGACTGATGATGCGTATCATTCTTTCTTAAGATTATTTACCATGGATTAAGATTTAGATTTAGTTGTTGTATGTTAGAAATAGATTATTACTTGGATCACTTGACCATGGACAACGTAAGTGCACTTCGTCGGGTCCATTAAATTAGAAAGCCCTACGGAGTCGTACTAGCTGGCCAGTGCCACGTATTTGGTCCCATAGATTTTGGGACTAGGGCGTGACAGATGTTAAGAATAAAAAAGTTATTGGCTTTTAAGTGAAAAGAGGATATAACCTATATTGAGTTATGGATACAAATTAGGCGATTTAAAACTAAAGTGTAATCATAAAATTATAATCTAAATAAATAACTCAAACTATCAAGTTCTAACTACGCAGCACAAAATTTCAAAATTTATGATTACAACTATAATCCTAGCAAACTATATATCCTAACATAAAGGAATCACTTGGCCTACAATCAGAAGGGTTAGGTGGCACGAATTAAAAGATGAAGGAAAAATTTTAATCGTCGCACAAATAGCGAGCGTTAAGATTTCAGAGGAACAAGTTATAAAATTAAATAGAAAGACTCTTGATAACATCATGGTTCTTTAAGAAAAAGGTGGGATGCTAATCTCTGTGTTCGAAGTATGATCAAAGAAAATGTTATATTCATTTCTCTTAGCTTCCTAAGGTACTGTCTGCTAATATCAAGACAAGAAGCTAAGGTTGTAGTTTTTTAATACTATCTTACTATGAAAGTTAGGTTTAGTCCTAATATTCAATCTTGGATTTCTATTGGTTCCTTAATGCTAGGGTCAAATGGTATGGTCAAATTTCTAGCTAATCCTAGTAGTGTCTATACTACTATCAAGTCCTTCATAAATATATTAAGGGATAAGGGTCAATTAATCTATATGTAAGGGATGCTAGGGTTCATTAGGTATTCTAAACTTAGTGATGTGTCAATATTCTAGTTGTATTCTTAATAGAAAAGTTACCCTAATTATTACCCTAACAACATGGATTCCTATATTCTAGGAGAGGCTATACTCAAGGAACTATTAGGGAAGCATATGAATCAAGCAGGATGCAGTTATTCAAAAAGAATAGATTGGAAGAAGGTGAATCATAGTCAAATGTGGATGAGATCATATACTCTAATCCAATTTGCAGGCTTGCTCGGTACAGTAACATAACCGAGACAATATGCTCTCGACCTGCATGAGCTACCACTAAAAACATATCACGCCTTAGTCCCAAAATACGTAGGACTAAGAATACGTAACCATGCCAGCCGCATGTATATGACAACTCCAATATATAAAAACCATAACACATGCGTAAGCTGTATTATGAACAATAATTCATAAGTGGTATATAATTATCATAAGTCACAGGGCATAACTAAATCTCATCCACATAAATCATAAATAAATAAATAACCAATATCTATGTAACTAGATCTCAATATAAAGTATCAAAGGATGATAGTCGGGTGAAAACAAATTCACTACCAAACTAGAACATAAAATAAACAAAATAATATAAGTACATCAACTAACAATCAATGGGACTCGAAGAGAAGACCTCCTCGAAATATAAGTAGCAAGTCCTGATCTGCGCTCCTGCTAATACTCATGAACATCTACACCTGGAAAGGGACCAGGTCCTCAGAGGGACATAACAATATACATAGAAGCATGTCAATAAAGTACTAAAAATAAACATCCAATGGGTTGCCTAACCGTCTATGTGAATGCAGTTTGAGAACAACTTTCTAACAAGTGGGCTATCTGGCCATAAATGGGATTGGCATGATTCTCTCAGAGAATCAGGGGCCTACAAAGCATATCATCTTTTGAACGTCAGAGGTCGCCAGTAATATAGGGGTCATCACCGCCATGTATCTCCGACGGAGCGTACGAGTTACAAAAAGAAAAGTACAAAGGAGCCCAAATTCCTTACTTGTTATTCTCCCCACCCCATGCTCTAAGCATATCACATCCATGAGACGTTTTAGCTACTACGCCGAGAAGGAGTGCAAGTATCGGCATCATAACTTTGGTTCATAGCCTATCGTTAGTACAATAGCCCAACCCTACAACCAAAGAAGGACAAGGATTAGACCACCGTACTACAATAGTCTATGTCCATGGACTACTAATAACTGTGAAGTCTTCTAACATATAATTTCTATCAGCAGTTATCCCTAACGCACGTCTCATACGTACATGAGACCAGTCTATCATGCAAGTTCGTGTTCTATATGAGACTCACACTCGTGTAACAACTGTGTCACGGCCAATGAAACCTAAGAATGCCTCATGATAATGGGGTGGTCTCGTAAACTAGGTCAACATGCATATATATAATAAAAACAGAATAGATATCATTATTGTACCCAAGTTTCCTTGGACGTGCAGTTTATATAGCAGTTAAAATATATGAACTAAATGACAGAAATAAAATGCATGCATCATATGAAATATAAATTACAATACTATGGCAAGGTATACTTGCCTGGCAAAAAAACTGCGTAGTATCAATAACCTGCTCCTAAAGTCACGCAGAATAATCCAATAGTCATATATACATATAATATAACATAATACAACATCAGCCATTACATTAGCACATACACAACCATAAATACACTAGACTCAGAGGGTACGCTAAGGGTGACACTAGTCAACTAACATGGTCAACTGTGCGTCTAATTACGCGGGTGTTACGTCTTCAATGCTGTATCAAATCAGATAGTCAAACTAATACATGTCTTGCCAGTACGTCGGTGTACACCAGGCAGACAATTCCCTAATATTCAGGTCACAAAGTTAAGGTAAATATGCGAGAAAATCCATAGTGTCATAGGGTTGTACAGTCCAAATACATATATAGTCCTAATTCTTATTTAGCATCTAAATTATCTGCTTATATATATATCCATATATTCCTATATATATATATATATATATGTATATATATATATATATATATATATATATATATATATATATATATATATATAAAATTAATATTATATGCATACGCACACACACGTACACTAGTCTTTAAGTGAACCGACACGGTCTAAACAAAACTGAACCAATATGCTAAAAACCCTATACTATTCACACAAGCACACATACGCAATATGAAAGGAGAGGGATAGGTTCGAACCTCAGGGTTAGCGTATACGGGCACGAGGATCGGGGGTGACTGCTGCAGGTCATCTTCGATGAGGGTAACGGGTCCACAATGACGATGATGATATCGATATTGATGATGATGACGAGGGTGATGATGATGAGGAGGGTGATAATTATGATGAGGATTAAGGTGATGGTGATGATGATGTGTCATGCCCCAGTCCCAAAAATACGTAGGACTAGGACACGTAATCATGCCAGCCGCATGGATATGGCAACTCCAATATATGGAAACCAAATCCATACGTACGCTGTAATATGAATATAAAATCCACAAGTGGTATAAAATGTAATACAAGTCACAGGTTAAAATCTAATTCTCATCCACCAAAATCATATAGAAATAAATAACCAGTATCTATGAAACTAGATCTCAACAGAAGTATCTAAAGATGATAGTTGGATGGAAACAAATCCACTACCAACTCAAATAGAAAATGGAAAAAAAGTAAATACAATATAAGTACAACTCACTCAAACAATATAAGTACCAGCTACCAATCACGGCTCGAAGAGAAGACATCCACGGAGCATCTATATCCTTCCAAATCTGTGCTCCTGCAAATACTCAAGAACAGGTACACCTGGCAGCGGACCAGGTCCTCAGAGGGACATAACAAGTATACTTAAACACATGCCAATAAAGTACTGAAATAAACATCCAATGGGGTCGCCTAACCGTCTAAAGTGAATGCAGTTAAGAACAACTTTCCCCACAAGTGAGCTATCTGGCTGAAAACTGGGATTTTGGCATGGTTCTCTTTTGAAGAGCCAGGGGCCTAAAAGGCACGTCGTCTTTTGAACGTCGGTGGCCCGTCTGATAGTACATAATATATAAGGGTCATCATCACCCGTATCTCTAGCGGAGAATTCGGGCTTCACAGAAAAAGTGTAAAGGAGCTCAAATGCGGTACTTGTTGTTCTCCCCACCCCATGCTCTAAGCATGTCACATCCATGACACGATTTGGTCCATAGCCTATTCTTAGTACCCTAGCCCAATCCTGCAACCAAACAAGGACAAGGATGGGACCACCGTACTACAATAAGCTATGTCCCTGGACCTCTAATAACTGCCAAGTCTACTAGCATGCAAAGTTTCTAACAGCAGTTATACCTAACGCACGGCCCACACGTACAAGAGGCCAAACCTGCACGCAAGTCCGTGATCTACATGAGACTCACAACTCGTGTAACAACTGTGTCATGGCCAATGAACCTAATGATGCTACATGATAATGGGGTAGTCTCATGAACAAGGTCAATGCAAATACATAAATAAAAACATATCGCGACGTCACCGTCGCGAGCATTTTATATAACAATTAAAATATATGAACTAAGGACAGAAAATAAAGATGCATGCAACATATGGAATATAAATAACAGTACAATGGCAAGGTATACTTGCCTGGCAAGAAGCTGCAAAATGTCACGTCCAGGTGTCCAATACACAGGACCAGAAGCTATGGCCACAGAACAAATGTCTCCGGATGCTGAAATAAATATCACCAACGTTTCCGAAATGAGCACAATAGCTAAAAAGTACATCCCTTTCGTCCAATTTGGATACAGGGGCAAAACGATAATTTCGGACAAAAGTGGGGTCCACGTGTGGCCCACTTTGCACCGAAAAGCGTGCCGAGGGTAACAGTCTCTAAATGGGACAAACTATGGGTCAAACAACTCTAAATATCAATACGAACCCAACGGTATGTCCAAATTTGGATTCCGATGAGCCGAACATAATTTGGTCAAAAAGTCAACTATAGGGCCCGCCAATTGGCGATCTGGTCAACCGTCTCAGAAATGTGTGAAAATTGGGTCACAGGACCAGCACGTTACCACGAGTCCAGTGGCGCAAGTTTCGTCGCATTCTGACATGCGTGCATAAAATACGTGCGAGTTCCACAAAAGTGGCGACACGAAATGTGTCCGCGCATACGGCCTGATTCCGGCGCGCACACGCGTCCGACTCAGTCTCTACAAATTTTCACGTGTCCCGTTATGCTGCGTGCACCATTCGGTACACTTGGCACACGGCGGGGCGGTCCCGTTTGGCGGGGCGCGCTCCGATCTCCAACTTTTAGAAAATCGAAAAAAGTAGGTGCGCGCAGTTTTGTGACGAATATAATTTTGTCCACAGCAACTAATAGCAGAAAGTTATTATACAGAAAATAAACTAGGTCATGTAATCTACAGGTATCAAAAAGAATCACCGAATTTGGATCTCTGTGGTGGGAGATACAAACTCGGCAATATGGGTGGTCATTCTGGAATTCTGCGATTGCAGAATTCTGTCTGTTCGCCCGACTTGGGCGCTGTTTTACACCTAGGGGCGCACGTTTTCCGAGGTTTGCTATAAAACGAATATTGGAGAGGGTTGAGGGGAGATCATACCTATGAAAACGGAACAACGTTTGGTCGAGCGAGTCGACGGAAAATAGCGCCGGAGCGAAGGTGCCTCGAGTGGGAAACTGCAGGATGCGAGGTCGGTGTCGACGGGATGGTTGGATGGTTTGGGGGCTTCTCTGGCTGCGGTGACGGCTCTTAGATGGGAAGAGGAAGTCTGGAAATTTAGGTTAGGATTTTTGGGATGAGAAACTATATATATATATATTATATATATTAAGAGAGAGGGGGAAGTGGGTGGTCCGCGGGTTGAAGCCAGGATGAAGGTAGCGGATCCCTATTGCAAGTGGGCGGACTCACTCGGCTGTTTGCTACAACTTTGCACCGCCCACAGCAACTATTGGTAAGGGATAGCATTGATATCATTGCTATTATTATCATTATATTATTATTAGTTAATATTAAATTCTTATTTTCTTTTCTTTTCTTTTCTTTTCTTTTCTTTCTTTAAATATATATATATACATATATATATTTGTATTTGTATATATATATATATATATTCACACATAAGAAAATTTATAGTAGGGTATTGCACATCGTTAGGCTAGCAACTGCTCAAGGGGTCTCCTACATGGAATAAAATCCAAAAAATTCCTAAAGGTCCCATTAGTCATCTAAGTGCCCGAACACCTAACATAAAAATTATTAAAAATCTATTTCTCCTATTTAGACCTAATTACTACAATTTAATTAATAATAAATAAATAAAAGGGTATTTACGATTTTCTAGGAAGGGGGTTTTACATTCTACCCAACTTATAAAAATTTCGTCCTCGAAATTAAAATTAAGCCACGATAGAATGTAATGATGGTATAAGATTTGTATTGTTTAAAATGCAAGGCTAGGTTTAAAGGGGTGGGCGATGTTGCACGTTGTACATCCCGAGAAAAATCATGGAAAAATCTATATGAGCGAAAAATAGGTTTTTTCATGTGTCATGTCCAATGGTGTGGACACATAAATGCTCTTTTGCATAAAAGCGTCCAACAATTAAAAAATTGCACAAAGATGGGAATTGGATGATGGACATGTCTAGGACAAGGGTGTAGAATTTGTAGGAAGGCAGTGGCTAGTGTAGTGCTCCAATTATCGGAGCACGGCAAGGGCGCTAAGTGATATAACTATTGCAAAATTAAATAAAATATCGTGTTCTATCTCTAACTGGACTCAGCTAACCTTAGTCTCACTAACTCAGCCAAGTAGGTCAAATTCTTAGGTGAGGGGGGTTTCACAATTCAGCCAACTTAAGACAATGCCGTCCTCAAAATTAAAATAAGGCAGAATCGGTTAATCCTTTATGTACAATAAGGCAAGTCAGTCGCAATCTTCTTGCGATAACTAAAATCCTAATCATATCCATTGCAATCACTTCTAGGTTAAGATGACCACTGCTCCATTCAAAATTTAACCTATGGTTATCTCTTCTCCCCTTATTTCAAATTATCCATATCCACATAACATCTCCAAGATTTACATACGCATATAACTTTTACCTCACGATCTCTAACTATCATAATCTCCTTTAGAAGTGGTTTGAGTCCAATATATTCCCATTTTCACTTATAAATTTTTGTATGCTTCAACTCTTTAAATTCCATTCACATCCTCATTATTTCAAATAGGTCGTCCAACCAAAATTTTAATTCTTAATTCAAGTCACTAAATAAATAAAAATAATAATTTAAATGTAGTCCACCAATATTCAAGTCTAAAATTCTATATTTATCCTCTAAATTCAAATTGGTGATTCTACCTTCAGTGTTCAAAATTTACTCATGCACTTAAGGTATAAATATTGGGTCCTTAATATCAATTCATTGATCCTCATCATCTTAGTCATCCTTCTAAATTTCTCAAAATTACAATGGCTTGAACCTCTCCCAATCTAATCTTACTCGATCATAATCTAAAAAAAAATTCCTCCCGAGTTGACAATGCACTGCTACCCAACTTAGAATTTACCCATCTTTCATCTAAGGCTATACATCTAAGAAGACTATGTCCCAAACTATTTAATCATGCTATTGAATCATCAAGGTCTTTAACACCAAACATATCGTCGATGATGTTCCCTTAATCATTTATAAAAGGTAGTCACCAAACAATGTGATTGGCCTATGGGGATATCTAGTACTATCTATATGTCAAACTTATACCAAGCAAGAGGTTTCGTCTTTTCGAAATAAGGGAAGACGGAAAAACAATAATAAAGTATTCGAAGTGGAGGTGATAGAATACCAGTATGGGGGTCAAGGCGTTTAAAGAATTCAAATAGGAATTGTCAAAGCAGTTGTGGATTGAAGTCCTATTTTGGTAATGCCTATCCACATGCTCGCATCGGTACAGTTATGTAACGGATACGATATGCTTAGACATATCTAGAGGGCAAGTACGGGTGTCTACTAGTCAACTATATATCTCAATCCACGTAAAGTATTATTGCAAAGGGCGAATCAAGCGCACTATGGTTGATCAAACCGTAATACACTGATTCTGAATTGTATTATTGTGGACCTCCCCAATAATACATATGTCATGAACAAGCTCGACAAGGAATAAGCTTGCAAAAACTAGGCTATAATAGCAGCATAATTCAAGGTAGCACAGAAAATATAACGCTGGATTATGATGAGAGAAGTTACAAATAATTCAAGTTGCAAAAATAAAACAACATAAGCAACAATAACAAAAGACTCTACAATCTCTACAGTTATCATATTAATTCCTTGTCTAAGTCGATAGTCGACAAAGTAGGGGTGTAAGCCTCTAAGTTCTATAGTCTGAATAAGCACTATCATCTTATGTTAGCATACAATTAATGCCATTCAGTTACACTTCATCAATGGATTCACAAGGGCTATATGATACCAGGTGGTGAGGTATACTACCCAACTTAAAATAATTAAACTAGTACTGTGACAGCCTTAAGAGGATCCTACAAAAATAACCTTGCACATGTAAATAAAACAGAAACTCTTTATTAGGGTATACAAGGAAAAAATCTTGGTATTGATTAGGGTATCCTTTTTATGTAGGTAATGGTCATCCTAAGTCTTAGTCATAGCACCTATAAGCAAGTGTCAATGGTAAAGATAGGAGAGTTACTGGCCGTTAAGGAGGAAGGGTCTAACTTGTATCGAGGTGAGGGTACAAATTACGCGATTTAAACTAAGGGTTAATCATTGGTCATAATCTACAAAACAACTTAAACTTATCAAGTTCTAGCTACCAAGCAAAAAATTCACACTCAAGGCCACAACTATAATCTTAGCAAACTATGAGCCCTTAACAAAGAAGAAAATTACTTGGCCTATTATCCGAAGTGTCAGATGGCACGAGTTGAAAGATGAAGAGAAGAAACGTAATTAGCCATCGCAAAATAGCGAGCGCTATGGTCGCAGGAAAACAATATATAAAATAAAGATAGAGGGCTCTAGATAGCATCATGGTTCTCTAAGGGGAGTGAGGTGTTAGTTGCTATGTTCGGGGTATGATCAAGGGAGAAGTGTTGATTACATTCCTCTAGGCTTCCTAGGGTGCTGTCTACTAATAACAAGACAATGATATAAGTTCATAGTTCCAATATCATCTAACTATGAAGGTTAGGTTCAGTCCAAACATTAAGTTTTGGTTTTCTATTGGTTCCTCCATACTAGGGTCAAACATTATGGTAAGCTTCTAACTAACTCTAGTAGTATCTATACTACTCTCAAGTCCTCATAATACTTCCGGGTAATGGTAAACCAATTATAGGGATAAGGGATTCTAGGGTTCGCTAGATATTCTAAACTTAGTGGTGTATCTACAATCTCGTTGTATTCTAAATAGGTGTGCTACTCTAATCATCATCCTAATAATAGGAGTTCCTATATTCTAGCAGAAGGCTATATATACTCAAGGAACAATTAGGGAAGCACATGAATCAAGCAGGATACAATTGTTCAAAAATAGAACAGATAGGAGGAGATGAATCACAGTCAATTGTGGATGAGATCCTATACTCTAGTCCTAGGTGCAGGCTTGTTCGGTACAGTAACGTAACCGAGACAATATGCTCTCGACCTGCATGGGCCACCACAAAAATATGTCACGCCCCAGTCCCAAAAATACGTAGGACTAGGACACGTAATCATGCCAGCCGCATGGATATGGCAACTCCAATATATGGAAACCAAATCCATACGTACGCTGTAATATGAATATAAAATCCACAAGTGGTATAAAATGTAATACAAGTCACAGGTTAAAATCTAATTCTCATCCACCAAAATTATATAGAAATAAATAACCAGTATCTATGAAACTAGATCTCAACAGAAGTATCTAAAGATGATAGTTGGATGGAAACAAATCCACTACCAACTCAAATAGAAAATGGAAAAAAAGTAAATACAATATAAGTACAACTCACTCAAATAATATAAGTACCAGCTACCAATCACGGCTCGAAGAGAAGACATCCACGGAGCATCTATATCCTTCCAAATCTGTGCTCCTGCAAATACTCAAGAACAGGTACACCTGGCAGCGGACCAGGTCCTCAGAGGGACATAACAAGTATACTTAAACACATGCCAATAAAGTACTGAAATAAACATCCAATGGGGTCGCCTAACCGTCTAAAGTGAATGCAGTTAAGAACAAATTTCCCCACAAGTGAGCTATCTGGCTGAAAACTGGGATTTTGGCATGGTTCTCTTTTGAAGAGCCAGGGGCCTAAAAGGCACGTCGTCTTTTGAACGCCGGTGGCCCGCCTGATAGTACATAATATATAAGGGTCATCATCACCCGTATCTCCAGCGGAGAATCCGGGCTTCACAGAAAAAGTGTAAAGGAGCTCAAATGCGGTACTTGTTGTTCTCCCCACCCCATGCTCTAAGCATGTCACATCCATGACACGATTTGGTCCATAGCCTATTCTTAGTACCCTAGCCCAATCCTGCAACCAAACAAGGATAAGGATGGGACCACCGTACTACAATAAGCTATGTCTCTGGACCTCTAATAACTGCCAAGTCTACTAGCATGCAAAGTTTCTAACAGCAGTTATACCTAACGCACGGCCCACACGTACAAGAGGCCAAACCTGCACGCAAGTCCGTGATCTACATGAGACTCACAACTCGTGTAACAACTGTGTCATGGCCAATGAACCTAATGATGCTACATGATAATGGGGTAGTCTCATGAATAAGGTCAATGCAAATACATAAATAAAAACATATCGCGACGTCACCGTCGCGAGCATTTTATATAACAATTAAAATATATGAACTAAGGACAGAAAATAAAGATGCATGTAATATATGAAATATAAATAACAGTACAATGGCAAGGTATACTTGCCTGGCAAGAAGCTGTAAAATGTCACGTCCAGGTGTCCAATACACAGGACCAGAAGCTATGGCCACAGAACAAATGTCTCCGGATGCTGAAATAAATATCACCAACATTTCCGGAATGAGCAAAATAGCTAAAAAGCACATCCCTTTCGTCCAATTTGGATACAGGGGCAAAACGGTAATTTCGGGCAAAAGTGGGGTCCACGTGTGGCCCACTTTGCACCGAAAAGCGTGCCGAGGGTAACAGTCTCTAAATGGGACAAACTATGGGTCAAACAACTCTAAATGTCAATACGAACCCAACGGTATGTCCAAATTTGGATTCCGATGAGCCGAACACAATTTGGTCAAAAAGTCAACTGTGGGGCCCGCCAATTGGCGATCTGGTCAACCGTCTCAGAAATATGTGAAAATTGGGTCACAGGACCAGCGCGTTACCACGAGTCCAGTGGTGCAAGTTTCGTCGCATTCTGACATGCGTGCATAAAATACGCGCGAGTTCCACAAAAGTGGCGACACGAAATGCGTCCGCGGATACGGCCTGATTCCGGCGCGCACACGCGTCCGACTCAGTCCCCACAAATTTTCACGTGTCCCGTTATGCTGCGTGCACCATTCGGTACACTTGGCACACGGCGGGGCGGTCCCGTTTGGCGGGGCGCGCTCCGATCTCCAACTTTTGGAAAACCGAAAAAAGTGGGTGCGCGCAGTTTTGTGACGAATATAATTTTGTCCACAGCAACTAATAGCACAAAGTTATTATACAGAAAATAAACTAGGTCATGTAATCTACAGGTATCAAAAAGAATCACCGAATTCGGATCTCTGTGGTGGGAGATACAAACTCGGCAATATGGGTGGTCATTCTGGAATTCTGCGATTGCAGAATTCTGTCTGTTCGCCCGACTTGGGCGCTATTTTACACCTAGGGGCGCACGTTTTCCGAGGTTTGCTATAAAACGAATATTGGAGAGGGTTGAGGGGAGATCATACCTATGAAAACGGAACAGCGTTTGGTCGAGCGAGTCGACGGAAAATTGCGTCGGAGCGAAGGTGCCTCGAGTGGGAAACTGCAGGATGCGAGGTCGGTGTCGACGGGATGGTTGGATGGTTTGGGGGCTTCTCTGGCTGCGGTGACGGCTCTTAGATGGGAAGAGGAAGTCTGGGAATTTAGGTTAGGGTTTTTGGGATGAGAAACTATATATATATATATTATATATATTAAGAGAGAGGGGGAAGTGGGTGGTCCGCGGGTTGAAGCCAGGATGAAGGTAGCGGATCCCTATTGCAAGTGGGCGGACTCACTCGGCTGTTTGCTACAACTTTGCACCGCCCACAGCAACTATTGGTAAGGGATAGCATTGATATCATTGCTATTATTATCATTATATTATTATTATTAGTTAATATTAAATTCTTATTTTCTTTTTTTTTCTTTTCTTTTCTTTCTTTAAATATATATATATACATATATATATATTTGTATTTGTATATATATATATATATTCACACATAAGAAAATTTATAGTAGGGTATTGCACATCGTTAGGCTAGCAACTGCTCAAGGGGTCTCCTACATGGAATAAAATCCGAAAAATTCCTGAAGGTCCCATAAGTCATCTAAGTGCCCGAACACCTAACATAAAAATTATTAAAAATCTATTTCTTCTATTTAGACCTAATTACTACAATTTAATTAATAATAAATAAATAAAAGGGTATTTCCGATTTTCTAGGAAGGGGATTTTACATGATGATTGCTTGATTAGGTTATGATGGTGATGATTGCTTGATTAAATTATGATGGTGATGAAGGGGATGATGACGGTGAGTTGATGAAGGTTATAATGGTGATGATAATGTAGGTTAGGTGATGATTAGTGATGATGAGGATGGTTGCTAATGGTGATTAAAGGTGATGATGATGATGAGAATGATAATGGTGATTAGGTGATGGTGATGATGATGATGAGATGATGAGATGATGATGATGATGGTGATTAGGGTGATGATGGTGATTATGATTAGGGGATGATGATGATGATAATGGTTATGATAATGATGATTTAAGGGAATGATAATGGTGATGATTGTGTTGATGATGAAGGGGGTGATAATGGTGATGATGATAGGGATGAGGGCTGCTTCGGCCAGGTCGGAAGGGATGTCCGGCGAGTCAGGGGACTGTCGTGACGAAGATGAGGAGTTCAAGGAGGTCCGACAAGGGAGGTCGATGGAGGAGGTGAGGGCAGTGGTCAGGGAGTCATGGTGCAGGGAGGTGGAGTGGTGGCGGAGAACTGTGGTCGAGGGAGTTCCGGCGTCAATGGCAGCGGGGCTCGGGTTGCTGGAAGAAGAAGAAGAAGATGGTCGGGTCTGGCGTGGCTCAGGTCATGAGGGACGTCGATGCTCGGAATCCGAGGGAGAGGAGTCAGGGACGAAGAGGGGAACATGAGGTAGGAGACGGGTTGAGGTCAGGCGGGGAAGTCGACGGGATCAACGGTGTTGGTGTTTCAGTCGTGCAGGATGACGGAGGAAGTCAGAAGACGGTAAGTGTAAACACCCTGATTTTTGAGAATTTTTTTTAAAATGAGTTATTCCGTATTTTGGTATTCTGGAAATTAAAACAAAGGTGATTGTAAATTAAAAGAATTTTAAGTGTGGCTAATTGGTGTTAAAATATTATGAAAATAATATTTTATGGTGTAAAATAAAAAACCGGACGCAGGATATTTTTTGGCGAATTTATTGGATTCCAGAAACAGCTTTAAAGCCCGAAAAACAAACGTATGGCTGAACCGAACCAAACCGAGTTAAACCAGACCAAACCGAACCCAAACCGCTAAACCAAACCAAGCCCAGTCATAGCGGGTCGGG
Source organism: Iris macrosiphon (assembly GCA_036927795.1). Taxonomy (NCBI): domain Eukaryota; kingdom Viridiplantae; phylum Streptophyta; class Magnoliopsida; order Asparagales; family Iridaceae; genus Iris; species Iris macrosiphon. The sequence goes on from JAYESA010000004.1 coordinate 211,306,519, forward strand.
TCGGGTCGGATCCGAGTCAAACCCGACCCGGACCCAAAACCCATACTGAAACCCTAGTCGGATCCCCCACCGATTTTACTGTTCACCCCTATATATACCCTCGGCTTCCGTGCCCGCCGCCGTCGCACAACCCTACAAACCCATCTCCGCCGCAGTCGACGATTCCCCTCGCCTGAACCCTAGGCAGCCGACGTCTTCTCCTTGGCCTACTCGTCCCCCCAGTCGTCGACCACCGCCCGCAGACTCTCCATCCGCTCGACCATCACCACCTCGACTCCGCCGTCCCTCCAGCCATCCCCCTTCACCGCAGAGCCCAGCACCATCACCATCTCCACCATCACCGCCCTAGCCGAGAACTGACGACCGCCACAGCCGCCCTAATCTCCACCGTCCCTCCTCCTTAAGATCAGCTCACCACCATCGCCATCCCATCGAACCCACAGCCCTCGACTTTCTCCACCCGTCGACTCCATCGACGCCGACCAACAGCCTGGCACCCTAGGCCGAGCCATCCTCCGTCAGCGAGTCTAATCCCACTGTCTCCGGACATGAACCCAAGCCCGGACATGGATTCGGTGTAGAGCCGACTCGTCGACCAACAGTGACCAGGACACGAAGTTGATCCTCGGACACAAGGAAATTCAGCGTTCACAGAGCCTGTTCAGATAACGATTTCTCTCGCCTCGCAACTCCGATTTAGTTTTCGTCAGTTGCTACGCGTAGACTGTATAACCCTCTCGGTGTCCGTGCAACCCGCTCGGAGCATCGCGTCCTGTGGTGATCGCATACCGCGATCCAAAAATAGAAAAAACAACACCCTATTTTACCCCAGAACTTAGTGCGTCCCGCCAAACGGGATGACTTGGTCGCACGTGGTCTTTACCGAACCGTGCGCGTCGTTGATACGGTCGTGTGGGATTTTGCAAAAGTCGATTCGGAGGTGCGTGCACCCCGGAATCAACGCGTATCCGCCGCCGACACCCCGTATCCGACTTTTCTGGAACACGCTGTAACTTTGTGTACACACGTCAGATCGAGACGAAACTTGCGCCATCGGACTCGTAGTAATACGCTGGTCCTGTGACCCAAGTTTGGTCCGATTCTGAGAACATTGACAAAATCGCGTATCGTGGGCCCCACAAGCTCCACTTGACGGGTGATTTTGTGATCGGCACATCAGAATCCAATTCTGGAAGTTCTGTTGGGTTCGTATCATCGTTCCTGACTTGTAGAAACTGAGTTTGCAAAATTTGGAGACCTTTGACCCTGACACGCTTTTCGATGCAAAGTGGGCCCACATATGGAAACCGCTTTGGCCCGGAAAAGACCATTTTGCCCCTGTGTCCAAATTGGACGTAAGGATAGGCGTTTCTAGCTATTTGACATCTTCTGAGACTGTTGGTGATGTTTATTACAGCTTTTGGAGTAGTCCCTACCGGTTCCACCGATACCAGGACGACAGTGGATATTCAAACATCAGGCAAGTGTACCTTGCCAACCCTGCAGTTTGTTACCTATTTTCTTATCTCATTATATTACTGTGCATGCTCAACCTAGGACCGTTTGACATACTTAGCGTCCGATTATCAGTTGGGTGCCAACATCGTGCGCGATGTTGGGTAATGTCATCTAGATATGGACATACGTGACACTTTATTTTCTCGTACTTGTCATACCAAGTACACTTGACCCAGGACACTGGACACTGATCATGAGACAGGATCTTCCCAAGATGTTCGAGGTGATTCTGTATAGGACTTGGCATAGATTCTATATTCTAGATACATTATAATTTGTGCATTAGTTATGACCCCGCTGACATGGACGTGAGACGTTATGTTCATGATTTGTATAGTTATATTGGGTGGGGAGAGACACACAGACTACAGGCTGATTATATATATACACCCCTACTATTGTGAGGCCCAAGACTCTGAAGCCCGAGCTTGGACCATTACTCATTATTACTGCTGCTACCGGCTCCCCTACACAGAGCTTGTAGTATGCTTCAGCCTGAGTTCTAGTGCTGCTCTCATCTTGCATATCACTTATCTGGTTATTTTAGCATTCCCTTATTGTTCCATCTATTGCTGGAGATACCCACAGGCTACAGGTTGATTATGTTATGCCGGCTACTCAGTCTCCCGCTGAGCTAGACCACCTCATGATATCACTGCTACCGGCTCCCCTACACAGAGCTTGTAGTTGTTCAGCCTGAGCACTATTGATTTTCTCTCTAGCATTTTACACAGATGTTTACATACTTACCCTGCTTATTTCATTATTTGCTGCACTGTATTATTTTGGCATGAGCTTTCTTGTACCTTGCTATGTCCCTGAGGACCTGGATCCGGATTTTGTCCCCAGATTTTGCAGACGAGGTTTATCCCGAGGTATACGGGACCGCAGCAGGAGGAGCCGATCCAGGAGCGGTACCGCCATCCGAGGACGAGGTGTTGGCCGAAGACTTCTCTTGAGCATCCATGATCATGCTCAGCTTTTATTATTTATTTCAGTCTTTTATTTTCTGGTCTGTTGAACCATTGTACTAGATATTTATCGGGTTGTTCCCCGAAGTACTTTGTGAGACTAGCTGATGATTTACATTCCTTATTTATTCTGTGGATCATATTTTATATCTTGTGTGGATGAGATTAGTGGTGCCTTAATTGTCGTAGACTTGTTTCACAGCTTAAGTATGCCCTGATGGATCCATTAAATTGGGTTTGTCCATCGGTGCGTACTGCTGGCCATTGCCACGTGTCTAGTCCCTCGGTATTTTGGGACTGGGGCGTGACATGGTTTTTGTGGTGGCCCATGCAGGTCTACGACTAAACTGTTCGATTTCAACTTAGGGACCGAACCAGCCTGCCCTAAGAATAGGATAAGTTATAGGATCTCATCCATGATCTAAACCATTATTGAACTTTATATCGAACTCAAAATTTGTTACTTGAACTGCATCCTGTATTGATTCCTCTGAGCGTTCTTATGGTTTATCTTTTGGTTGCAGAGTAATGGATCCCCGGAACGGAGACGAAATTCCTTTGGATACACCACATGATGCCGTGGTTACTTATGGAGATGGAGTAACTCCAGGAAATGGAGGACAAGCATCGCAGAACGATCAAACCGGACAGCCTAATCCAAGGTTCCGGAGAGATGACATCCCACCTCCACCACAGTTCACTCCACAGATGCCAGTTTTTCCGTCAGGACAAGCCATGGACGGGCAACAGATGTTCCAGATGATGTATGCTATGATGCAAGCACAGCAACAAATTCAGCAAGAGGCCCACCGACAGGAGGCAGAGTATCTGAGGACCAGCCTGGTATCCGCATTGGAGCAGGCAAATCCACCAGCAAGGCGAACAGCGACGGGATCTATCACCGATTTCCGTTACCTCAAGCCTCGCACATTTTCTGGTAAAGAAGGGCCAACAGAAGTTCATGAATGGCTCACAAACATACAATATCAGATGGAAGCCGCTGAACTTCCGAGAGAGAAGTGGATGACTGCAGTCAGAATACAGTTAACTGATAATGCGCATCACTGGTGGTTAGCAGAAGAAATGAGGCTCGGACAGGACCGAGTCACCTGGGAAGAGTTCTCCAGACTCTTCAAAGAGATGTATATTCCCGCAGTAGCACGGTCAGAACTCAGAGACAAGTTCCACCGCCTTATCCAAGGCAATATGACAGTGGAAGAATACAATGCAGAATTTATTCGCCTCAGTCGCTTTGCCCCAACCTTGATTGCGACCGAGGAAGAAAAAGCTGAGAAGTTCTTTGACGGGCTGAAGTTTGAGCTTCAGAGATTGATTGGATCGGTCGCACCTGCATCTTATACCGACGTTATCGCAGCAGCCCGACGCATGGAGCGCGTCACTAGAAGGGAGTCGACCCTGAAGAGGCATATCACATCAGCACCATCGAGGACAGGACATGGGGATTCAGCAAAGCGGACCCAGAGGAGTATGCCTGAGAGGACAGCGCACAGGGCCATATCTCTCCCTACCTGTCACCACTGCGGCAAGATAGGTCACATTGAGAGAGAATGCAGACGCAAGTTAGGACTCTGCCTAGCTTGCGGTTCTAACCAGCATCAGACCAGAGAGTGCACCGAGTGCAGAGAGGGAGCACCGAGATTAGCTTTACCTGCTCCACGACCAGCTTATCCAGCCGTAGGAGCACAGCAGACAGGAGTTGGTAGAGTCAGACCACCAGCCCCAGGAGGGAATCAGCAGAGACCACCCCTGGCACCACAGGCAGCTCTATTTCAGCAGGCTCAGCAGCAGCGAGGCCAAGCACAGGGGCGAGGACAGGCATTCACTTTAGCTGTTGAGGAGGAGGCTACTGCAGGCGAAGTCATCGTAGGTACTATTTTAGTAGCTTCATTACCAGCTGTAGCATTATTTGATTCTGGAGCATCGCATTCATTTATAGCAGCTAGCTTTGTAGCCACCCATAGAGTAGCTACCGCACCCCTTCCGAAGATGAAGAGGATTCTTACGGGAGGTAGAATTATTCCGGTTAGTGACGTCTGTAGATCATGTTCTGTAGTAGTTTGTGGCCGAGAAATGCGAGCTCAATTTCTGATATTTTCTATGCCGGATTATGATGTCGTACTTGGTATGGACTGGTTAAGTCAGTACCATGCGACTCTTGATTGCTGACTTGGACGGGTTATATTTAGACCGCCTGGATATCCAGAATTTGAGTTTCTTCGAGGAGCAGTAGAGCAAGGAGTTCAGCCTACTCTTAGGGTACTATCTGTAGAAGGAGAGACAGGTTACCCAAGAGTTATATCAGATTTTGTGGATGTATTTCCTGATGATCTTCCAGGTTTACCACCTGATCGGGAAATAGAATTCACAATAGACTTAACTCCAGGAGCAGAGCCTATCACTTCATCAGTATATCGGCTAGCACCTAAGGAGTTAGTAGAGTTGAAAGAGCAGGTTGATGATCTTTTGGAGAAGGGTTTCATTCGGCCCAGTGTTTCACCCTGGAGAGCACCCATATTATTTGTGCCGAAGAAGGATGGAACAGTACGGTTGTGCATTGATTACAGGGCACTAAATGCTGTGACTATCAAGAACAGATATCCCTTACCACGCATTGATGATCTATTCGATCAATTGAGTGGTGCAAGGGTATTCTCGAAGATTGACCTTAGATCCGGCTATCATCAGATCAAAGTAAGGAAGGAGGATATACCGAAGACAGGTTTCAGGACCAAGTATGGACATTATGAGTTCTTGGTGATGCCGTTTGGTTTAACCAATGCGCCAGCAGTGTTTACGAGCTTAATGAACAGAGTCTTTCATCAGTTCTTGGATAAATTCGTAGTGGTGTTCATTGACGACATTCTCATATATTCCAAGAACCATGAAGAGCACGAGGAGCATCTCAGAATCGTGTTAGAGACCTTGAGGCAGGAAAAGTTATACGCCAAGCTCAGTAAGTGTGAGTTCTGTATGGACAAAGTGCCTTTCTTGGGACACATCATATCAGGAGAAGGACTTTCAGTGGATCCAGAGAAAGTTGCGGCAATAGAGACTTGGCCTACACCCACATCAGTCGCAGAGGTGAGAAGTTTTCTCGGACTTGCGGGATATTACCGAAGGTTTGTAGAAAATTTCTCGAGGATTGCAGAACCGATGACGAAGCTAACACGAAAGAACCAGGAGTTTATATGGACAGAAGACTGCCAGAAGGCTTTTGAGGAACTGAAAAGAAGATTAACAACAGCACCTGTCTTGACTCTTCCTTCGGGGTCAGGAGGTTTTATTGTTTACAGTGATGCATCAGGCAGTGGACTAGGATGTGTTTTAATGCAACATAGTAAAGTCATTGCTTATGCATCAAGACAGTTGAAGGTCCACGAGAAGAACTACCCAACACATGATCTGGAGCTAGCAGCAGTTATTTTTGCATTGAAGATATGGAGGCACTATTTTTATGGAGAGAGGGTAGAAATTTTTACTGATCACAAGAGTCTGAAGTATGTGTATACTCAGAAGGAGCTTAACATGAGGCAGAGACGCTGGCTGGAACTGATGGTAGATTTTGACATAGATCTGCAGTATCATCTGGGAAAGGCGAATGTTGTTGCAGACGCACTCAGCAGGAAGCCTACGGCTTATTTCTTGACGATGCAGCCCGAGTTATTGAGAGATTTACAGGAGCTACAGATAGAAGTGGTTTTACCGGGACAGAATGGCTTGATGGCTAACCTTGAGATTCAGTCATCACTCGTGGAGAAGATTAAGGAGGCATTGCCCACCGATGCTAGATTCCGAAGACTCAAAGAGAGGACAGAAGCAGGCATGCAGACAGGACTTTGCATACACGAAGACGGGACATTGAGGTTTGGAAATCGCCTGTATGTTCCAAATGGAGAATTGAGACAGGAGTTGATGATGGGAGCACATAGCTCTATGTACTCTGTTCACCCAGGAGGAACCAAGATGTATCGAGACTTGAGACAGTATTACTGGTGGCATGGAATGAAAAGGGAGATTGCAAGATTTGTGGCCAAATGTTTAGTATGTCAGCAAGTAAAAGCCGAGCATCAGAGGACTGCAGGTATGTTACAGCCGCTTCCTATACCAGAATGGAAGTGGGAGCACATTACGATGGATTTTGTCACAGGATTTCCGAGGAGCCCCAGCGGAAAAGACGCAGTATGGGTGATAGTGGATCGACTCACTAAATCGGCACACTTCTTGCCATTTAGAGTTGGACAGTCCACAGAGGTACTAGCCGACATGTATATGCGACAAATCGTCAAATTACATGGAGTACCTGTTAGTATCGTATCGGATCGAGATTCGAGATTTACGTCTCATTTCTGGAGAAGCATGCAAGAGAGTCTGGGCACCAGACTAAAATTCAGTACGGCATACCACCCGCAGACAGATGGACAATCGGAGCGCACCATTCAGATCTTAGAGGACATGTTGCGATCATGTATGTTAGACTCCGGAGGATCTTGGGAAGATTATTTGCACTTAGTAGAGTTCTCCTACAACAACAGTTATCAGGCCAGCATCCAGATGGCACAATTTGAAGCTTTATATGGAAGAAAGTGCAGATCGCCTATATGTTGGAGTGACGTTGGTGAACGTCAAATACTGGGTCCAGAATTGGTAACGCAGACAGTGGAGAAGGTAAAACAGATCCAGAATCATCTTCGAGCAGCTCAGGACCGACAGAAGCATTGGGCAGATACGCACAGACGTCCCCTAGAGTTCAAAAAAGGAGAGCACGTGTTCTTGAGGATTTTGCCCACTCGTGGTACTATCAGATTCGGGAGCAGAGGCAAGCTGAGCCCAAGGTATATTGGGCCATTTGACATCCTAGAGCGCGTTGGTGAGGTGGCTTATCGTCTTGCATTACCACCATCCTTAGAGGGAGTGTATGACGTATTCCACGTCTCACAGCTGCGAAGGTACGTGACCGACCCAAGTCACATAGTCGATCATTCAGAGATCGCAGTGGGCCCAAGCTTGAGATATGAAGAACAACCAGTGGGCATCCTCGACGTTAGTGAGAAGACGTTACGAGGACAGACAATCAGACTGGTTCGTGTAGCTTGGAAACATCATTCTCCTGGCGAATCGACTTGGGAACGAGAAGATAGTATGCGCCAGCGATACCCCCACTTGTTTGAGGAGGCAGTTGTAAACTAAGCAACCTTGTATTTCCATAATTCTTTCTTTGGTAGCTTATTCTTGATTGCGAGGACGCAATCCTTTTAAGGAGGAAAGATTATAAACATCCTAATTTTTGAGAATTTTTTTTAAAATGAGTTATTCCGTATTTTGGTATTCTGGAAATTAAAACAAAGGTGATTGTGAATTAAAAGAATTTTAAGTGTGGCTAATTGGTGTTAAAATATTATGAAAATAATATTTTATGGTGTAAAATGGAAAACCGGACGCAGGGTATTTTTCGGCGAATTTATTGGATTCCAGAAACAGCTTTAAAGCCCGAAAAACCAACGTATGGCTGAACCGAACCAAACCGAGTTAAACCAGACCAAACCGAACCCAAACCGCTGAACCAAACCAATCCCAGTCATAGCGGGTCGGGTCGGGTCGGATCCGAGTCAAACCCGACCCGGACCAAAACCCATACTGAAACCCTAGTCGGATCCCCCACCGATTTTACTGTTCACCCCTATATATACCATCGGCTTCCGTGCCCGCCGCCGCCGCACAACCCTACAAACCCATCTCCGCCGCAGTCGACGATTCCCCTCGCCTGAACCCTAGGCAGCCGACGTCTTCTCCTTGGCCTACTCGTCCCCCCAGTCGTCGACCACCGCCCGCAGACTCTCCATCCGCTCGACCATCACCACCTCGACTCCGCCGTCCCTCCAGCCATCCCCCTTCACCGTAGAGCCCAGCACCATCACCATCTCCACCATCACCGCCCTAGCCGAGAACTGACGACCGCCACAGCCGCCCTAATCTCCACCGTCCCTCCTCCTTAAGCATAGCTCACCACCATCGCCATCCCATCGAACCCACAGCCCTCGACTTTCCCCTCCGTCGACTCCATCGACGCCGACCAACAGCCTGGCACCCTAGGCCGAGCCGTCCTCCATCAGCGAGTCCAATCCCACTGTCTCCGGACACGAACCCAAGCCCAAACACGGATTCGGTGTAGAGCCGACTCGTCGACCAACAGTAACCAGGACACGAAGTTGATCCTCGGACACAAGGGAATTCAGCGTTCACAGAGCCTGTTCAGGTAACGATTTCTTTCACCTCGCAACTCCGATTTAGTTTTCGTCAGTTGCTACGCATAGACTGTATAACCCTCTCGGTGCCCGTGTAACCCGCTCGGAGCATCGCGTCCTGTGGTGATCGCACACCGCGATCCAAAAACAGGAAAAACAACACTCTATTTCACCCCGGAACTGAGTGCGCCCCGCCAAACGGGACAACTTGGTCACACGCGGTCTTTACCGAACCATACGCGTCGTTGATACAGTCGTGTAGGATTTCGCAGAAGTCGATTCGGAGGTGCGTGCACCCCGGAATCAACGCGTATCCGCCGACGACACCCCGTATCCGACTTTTCTGGAATACGCTGTAACTTTATGTACACACGTCGGATCGAGACGAAACTTGCACCATCGGACTCATAGTAATACGCTGGTCCTGTGACCCAAGTTTGGTCCGATTCTGAGAATATTGACAAAATCGCGTATCGTGGGCCCCACAGGCTCCACTTGACGGGTGATTTTGTGATCGGCACATCAGAATCCAATTCTGGAAGTTCCATTGGGTTCGTATCATCGTTCCTGACTTGTAAAAACTAAGTTTGAAAAATTTGGAAACCTTTGACCCTGACACGCTTTTCGATGCAAAGCGGGCCCACATATGGAAACCGCTTTGGCCCAAAAATAACCTTTTTGCCCCTGTGTCCAAATTAGACGTAAGGACAGGCGTTTCTAGCTATTTGACATCTTCTGAGACTGTTGGTGATGTTTATTACAGCTTTTGGAGTAGTCCCTACCGGTTCCACCGATACCAGGACGACAGTGGATATTCAAACATCAGGCAAGTGTACCTTGCCAACCCTGCAGTTTGTTACCTATTTTTTTATCTCATTATATTACTGTGCATGCTCAACCTAGGACCGTTTGACATACTTAGCATCCGATTATCAGTCGGGTGCCAACATCGTGCGCGGTGTTGGGTAATGTCATCTAGATATGGACATACGTGACACTTTATTTTCTCGTACTTGTCATACCAAGTACACTTGACCCAGGACACTGGACACTGATCATGAGACAGGATCTTCCCGAGATGTTCGAGGTGATTCTGTATAGGACTTGGCATAGATTCTATATTCTAGATACATTATGACTTGTGCATTAGTTATGACCCCGCTGACATGGACGTGAGACGTTATGTTCATGATTTGTGTGGTTACATTGGGTGGGGAGAGACACACAGACTACAGGCTAATTATATATATACACCCCTACTATTGTGAGGCCCAAGACTCTGAAGCCCGAGCTTGGCCCATTACTCATTATTACTGCTGCTACCGGCTCCCCTACACAGAGCTTGTAGTATGCTTCAGCCTGAGTTCTAGTGCTGCTCTCATCTTGCATATCACTTATCTGGTTATTTTAGCATTCCCTTATTGTTCTATCTATTGCTGGAGATACCCACAGGCTACAGGTTGATTATGTTATGCCAGCTACTCAGTCTTCCGCTGAGCTAGACCACCTCATGATATCACTGCCACCGGCTCCCCTACACAGAGCTTGTAGTTGTTTAGCCTGAGCACTGTTGATGTTCTTTCTAGCATTTTACACAAATGTTTACATACTTACCCTGCTTTTTTCATTATTTGCTGCACTGTATTATTTTGGCATGAGCTTTCTTGTACCTTGCTATGTCCCCTGAGGACCTGGATCCAGATTTTGTCCCCAGATTTTGCAGACGAGGTTTATTCTGAGGTATACGGGACCGCAGCAGGAGGAGCCGATCCAGGAGCGGTACCGCCATCCGAGGACGAGGTGTTGGCCGAAGACTTCTCTTGAGCATCCATGATCATGCTCAGCTTTTATTATTTATTTCAGTCTTTTATTTTCTGGTCTGTTGAACCATTGTACTAGATATTTATCGGGTTGTTCCCCGAAGTACTTTGTGAGACTAGCTGATGATTTACATTCCTTATTTATTCTGTGGATCATATTTTATATCTTGTGTGGATGAGATTAGTGGTGCCTTGATTGTCGTAGACTTGTTTCACAGCTTAAGTATGCCCTGATGGATCCATTAAATTGGGTTTGTCCATCGGTGCGTACTGTTGGCCATTGCCACGTGTCTAGTCCATCGATATTTTGGGACTGGGGCATGACAGTAAGAAGTTAAGGCGGGCTGTGCGGGGCATCATGGTCGAGTCCCACGGAGATGGAAGGAGTGGTGGTCAGAGACGGGAGGTGGTCGGGTTCAGTCGTGGTGATGATGGTAGCAGTGGCGGCGGCTTCAGACGTGCAGGCGATCGGGATTCGGTCTGCTCCGACGAGAGGATGAGGTTGGAGACTGGTGGCGGTCTGGTTTGGAGTCAGGCGGGTCTCCGACGAGGGCCCCGGCGGGAGAAAGAAGATAATGAATAGGAAAGGGGAGGGGGTATCGGCTGAAATAGGTATTGGGTTTGGGGATGTGTTGAATGAAAACAAGAAGAAAAATTATATTTATATATATATGTAGAAAAGTAGGGTTGGGTGTTGACCTAGGTAGTTGGGTTGGTCAATATCCTACTTGGGATGGGCTTGGCTTCACATGGGGATATTTGGAGGGCTAGGATTTGCATTGTTTAAAATGCATGGCTAGGATTAGAGGAGGGGGTGATGTTGTGTGTTGCACATTCAAAAATTATGAAAAAAATTTACATGACCAAATAATGAAGGGAAAATGGGTTTCTTCATGTATTGTGTCCAATGGTGTGGATACCTTAATGCACTTTTGCATAAAAATGCCCAATAATTAAAAAATTACACAAAGATAGAAATTAGATTAAATTAATTAAAATTAATATAAATGGTGTTCTAAAATTAATTAGAAGTACATGGGGCTAAAATTAGGTAGAACACAAGTATCATGGACATAGAAGACTCCGAATAGAATATTATCATAATTTGGGTTATACAAAATGGGTCAAGATTGTGTCTCCAATTTTGATTGGAACGTACAAGGATACAATATTAAATTTATTTAAAATTAAATATAAATGTCTACGACGAATGTTCTGCGACTAAAATGTAGCACAAAAGAGCATAATTATAAGTTACACAAATATCAGGATGGAAGACTGGCACGTCTAGGGCAAGGGTGTAAAATTTGTAGGAGGGCAATGACTAGTATAGTGCTCCAATTATCGAAGCAACGGTAAGGTGCACTAAGTGATATAAATATTATAAAAATTATCTAAAATACAGTCTTCTATTCCTAATTGGATTCAAACTAGTCCTAGTCTCACTATCTAAGCCAGTAGGCCAAATTTTGGTCTAGGGGGTTTACATATAAAACCCAAGTGATAGGATATTCATTGGTTCATGCACATATTTACGTTGACAAATCATAATATAGATTATTTGGGCTCTGATACAAATTCTGACTTGTACCACTGGCTCTGGATGACAGGCAAGTACTTTACAATTATAAATTTATATTTATATGATAAATACTATTATTCTTTCTTACTAGTTGTCTTGACGATATAATATTGTGTACATGGATGGATTATCTTGGTTCATGATTGAGTTAAATATGTGTTATGACATCATGATCATCTGAGTTTTGATACGTAAGCCTGAGTTATGATGTGAGTTATCGTGTCATAATTCATTGAGTCTTCGTATTATGATTCGAGACTATCAGTATCCGCGATATGTGTTTATCCATATCATGGTTCATGATTATCCATTTTATATGAGTAGTGACTATTTATTATGGTTCTGGACTCATATTACATGGTTGTGTCTATTATCTTTGTTATCCTTATGAGAGAGAGTCGGGGGAGGGGGAGAATATACTAGTAGACATGTGGTAAACCCTATTTTTCTATTCGATTCGATAGATAGCAGTCGTGCACCTCATGTATGAAATTTAGCCTAGCCCCAATATGTCCAACCCAGTTTTCTAAGTCACACGGTATATTCAGTTGTCAACTCTTGATATTCATGTTCTAATTATTGGTTATTTGTTGCCAGTTTATTTTATTACTTGCTTACATTGTTGCCAGTTTCATGTTGATAGTTCTATACTTCTGCTTGTCTCCATTTATTTTCTTTACACGAGTTTATTTCTTGTACAGTTTCTATCATAATATATTTATTCATGCATTATGTATTTTTATGGTTGTAATATTACTTGCTCCTCTCCTAACTGGATATGTCAACAAATATTATGAATGCTTTGCCACACATTGTTGGACCTTCGAATAATGATATAGTTGAGACTGATCTTGCACTATGGACCATGAGATGGCCTTTGTAAGATCTAGACTGGTATTTCTTATTCCAGTATCGTGCTCTAGTTTTCACTTCTTTTAGTTAGTTGTTTGGATTTTTTTTATCATATTTTTTTAGTTGTTGTGATTGAGTACTTAAAGATATCTAGTTAGACTTGTATTAATCTTGAGGTCTATACAGCATTCTATCATCGATGTTGATACGTAGGATGGATGTGTCACTACCATGTTCCAAAAATAGGGGTATTTTCGACTTTTTAGATATTATTAAGATTAGGGTATTTATATTAAATGATTTCTCGATATTGTATTTAAATTTAATAATTGCATGAGGTGTGTATTTAAATATATTATATATATACAGTGTTCATTTATGTTTGAGCTGGTAGACTTGACCTAGAAGCCCAGTAGATGAACACATGTTCGAATTTTGATATTATATGGTTAATTATTTTATTTAGAATTAATTTATTGAAGGTCGGGATTAATTACCGTAATTTATTTAATTGTTGCACCTTACCTTTGCTTCGATATTTGGAGCGCTACCCTGGCTTTTGCCTTCCAGCAAATTTACAACCTTGCTCTAGACATGTCCGCCTTCCATTCTGATATTTTTGCAACTCATAATTATGCTTTCTTGTGCTTCATTTTAGCCGTACAATATTCATCGCGGACATTTATTTAATTCCTAAATAAATGCCAACTTTGTATCGTTGCGCGTTCCAATCGAAATTGGAGGCAATCTTGACCTATTTTTCGTACGACCCAAATTAGGGTAATATTCTGTTCTGAGTCTTCTTCATTAATGCTATTGATGACCCGACCTAATTTTGGTCCCATGTACTCCTAATTAATTTTTGAACGCAGCTTGCATTTATTTTTAAACTCCTCTGCAGTCCGGCCAACTCCAGGTTTCTTCCTCGAAACTCCTCCTCCTTCCTCAACAATCCACCCGACCGACGAACCACCCTCTGTCGACCCAACTCCGGCGCTGTGCACGCCATCATCACCTCCACCAACATCACTCCACCACCCGACTGCTCTACAACACCTCCTCCCACAGCCGAGATCCTCTCGACTCCGGCCATCTTCTCCGGCTCCCTGCTGTAGCTCCGGCCAGTGGCCACCATCGGAACCACCACCCCGGTGAGCCTCCCTCTTCCCCTCCCCTATTTGAATTTAAATTCTATGTAATGGTATTTATACGCATTAGTATATGTATGTACTATTTAGTATATGTATTTCTATATATATACGTATATGTATGTATGTATTATTATTATTGTATTCATATATATATATATATGTATGTATTTTGGTATTTTCATATAATTTTATTTAATAAAATATACCCTATGAGATTAGTATAAATTAAATTAATATATTAGTACTTATGTATTCATATATATGTATGTATTTACTATTTAGTACATGTATATATATATATATATATATATATATATATATATATATATATATATATATATATATATATATATATTATGTATATACTTAATATATATTTTCTATATATAAAATTGGTATATGTATATATGTATTTGTATATACACCTAGTATGTTTTTAAATTGGCATATATGGTACACATATATTGTTTAACTAATATATATTATACATAAAATTAAATGGTATATATATATATATATATATATATATATATATATATATATATATATATATATATATATATGTATTGTATATGTATTTAATGTGATGTATTAGTATTAGTATATATTTTAATAATAACATTGACAATATATATATATATATATATTTTAAAATGTATTTTTGGCATATATATGAGTATACATATATATTGTTCAACTAGTATAAATTAGATATGTGATTAAATGGTACATATATATATATATTGTAAATGTATTTAAATTGGTGCATATATATATATATATTGTAAGTACTAATGTTAGTAATAGGTATAATGTGTTTTATATATCTATCTACTAGATGACCCTAGTTGACCAGTATCATACCAGGCATAGCCCCTGAGTTATGTTTTGTGTCGTGTTAGTGTAGCACCTAATGCAAATGTTGTATTTGATATGTCTATAGGACTGTCGGATTCTCCAGACGAAACTCTAGGACAGGATATTGGTTTTACCAGCTAAGGACCCAAGGCGAGTACATTCTCTGATTAGTTCTTGTTTATGATATCCCCTATGTTCATTGTATCTAGTGTAAATATCCATGCGCTTGACACGATGGTTACACGGATTGGTATATACGGATCTCGTCATGAGATGTTATTCCTCGTTCATGGTGTAGCTTGTACAAGTCTTGTTTCATTGTTATCTTGTACATGTATAGACACTGATTTCCGGAGAGATTTGCTACCTCCCTAGGGAATCCCGTGCCATAGCGTACCATGATTGGATCTACTATACCAGTCGGGGGTGGAGAGTATTTTAGTGTAGATATGTGATCATACCCAACTCTACATGCATCATAGCTCACCCACGCCTCACGTCGGTGCAGCCTTACTATTACATGCCTCATCACTGTTACATATGGTTAGCCTGACTATTACTCGCATCATAGTTATTCCTACGGATTAGTCTGACCTCAAGGATGATCGCTAACCAATGTAATGAGTTTACCAGTCCTAAGCCGATCACATGTTAAAGCTAGTACTCACACACTTAGTCATAGGATTCTTGCTTATTGACATATTATTTCTTTTCCTGCATTTACTTACAATATTTCTAGTATATCCTTTATTATATGTTTCTCGTACATATACATGCATCTTGTATATTTTCATCTATATACTGCTACATAGTTTATATCATTGATATAGAACTGCTATTTAGAAATGTACTTTGCTCCTTCCTGACTGGAAAACATTTTCCAGACTATGCCTAGAGGATTGGTATCCGACACTTATGGACCATCAGGATGAGTAGCTGCAGACTTGGTTTTAGTAGTGTAGTCGTGATTCCGGAAGGTTTAGCCGGAATCACTAGTTATCTAGTTAGTTTCTCGATTGTCTATTTTGGTACCGGATTTGTCTTCGGTATTTTGTTGAGACTTGGATTTATGTTGAGTTAGATTTTTACATTAGACTTGTGTTGTGTTGTATTTTATTTTATTTCTTCGATTTTTTATCGTGCTGTAGTTATGTGATTGAGTATGTTATTCATTATTTTGTGTCATCCGTGCCTCCTTATGGAGATTGGATGCTCGTGTGAGATTGCTTAGTTAGTATCATGACCTAGACAGCGTTCTACCGTCGATGCTGCAGCGTAGGCTGGACGTACCCACGTACTCGTGCCCCTATACCGGGTGCGGATCGTGACACGTTTTTAGTGGTGGCCCATGCAGGTCAGACTTCGCAAGTTGTGCGATGTCGTGGTAGTGCGACGTCATAGTTGTACTACTGCGAGCCTGCTATAGAATATAGGACATAGGATACTAGGATGAGAGATGATACTCAATCATAAAATTCTTTAGAGATTCCTGGGACGACTCCCTGAGAATCTTATTATAATTTCTAATTTTAAATCCTTCGCCTTGTTTTCGTCCGTCCTCACTCGTTGATATTGAGTTTGATTCCTGTTGATCAGTTATTAAATTAGGATCTTGGTTTTATTGTAGAGTTTGATTTCATACCGAGATGAATTTTACGGACTAAATTTTACGATATCATCTGATGACATATATTGATGAGAACAGTGAGAAAGGTGAAACGTCTGCTTTGGTTATGGAACCTAGAGTTTATCGTAGCTGTACCGGTTGGCATGGCGAAGATTCTAGATGATATGACTATAGGGTTGCATACATTAGTTACGGAACCTGTCGTTTATCGCACCTATGCTTACTGGCATGGCGAGGATTCTCAGCGTCATAATTTCTGACCGACGTGTATGATTATCAGGTTGTATCTTAAAAAAATTGGTTCTTAAAGTATCATCTCAACACTTATCTATTTCTATTATTACAGGACTTTATTCCATCGTTTCTTGGGTTGCTAGTAGTAGAAATACCTTTAGTCCTCAACCCAGTTTCTTTGAGCTTCTATTCTTTGAGGATTCCTTGTTAATTATGATAATTAGTGACTCGTAATTATGTCCGTGTCTTGAGTATTAGTATTGACTGAGTGTTGCTAGTAAGTTGTAAGTGTTTCCTAGTTGGACATATGAGCAGTAGGCATTAATCTAAAGTAACCCATAGCGTAGTGCCTTGTAGCAATAGCTCTGTGATAGGTGTAATATAGTTAGTATTGGCACTATAGATAGAGGAGAAGGAATATCAGTGATGATGATCATTTGGAAGTAATAGTGCAGATAATTCGGGCAGCACAATTTTCGTACACAGTTGAGATTGTAAATAATTAGTGTATTAGTGTGCACTTTGAGTATTAGAGACTGTGAGTATTTATATGTATACTCGAGGATTCAATTTTATCGTTTGAAGAATGGGAATGAATTGCAATTTTTTTAAATTTTAAGGAGTTGAGATTTTTATGTTATTTAAATGTTTGAGGACTAAATTTGATTCAATAAACATGGTCAAGGCTATAAAGATTTTAGAAGTGATTGCCATTTTATTTCAATATTGAGTATTGGATTTTTGAGGAAGTATATGCATTTATTTTAAAGAAGTAAAACTTTGATGATCTTATTTTGAGAATTAATTTTTCGGTGGGTAAGAAATGTATAATAATATATGGGTGGATGAAGTGCATACGTAAGGATCCGTTGACTTGGGTATGATTGAGATGGCACTGCAAACGGACTTGGATGTCCATCTAGAGTTGTATTAGGGAGAACAGTACTTAGTATGGTGTGTTGCACTTGGTGTGCACTTGAGTGATAAAGAACAACTAGTATGAACAATTTTAGTAGGTAAGGAAGCTAGCAGTGAGTGTGCTTGTAGTAGAACTGTGGTACCTAAAGGGATAGAGGTATCAAACCTTGGATGCATCGTTGACCTGTGCAATCACAACTAGGAATATTCCCATCTAATTATCTTGAATGTTGCTTCTTTAGAACTTTACTGTCCTTCCTTGATGATATCACATCTATTGCATTAATTGATTCTTTTGGATCTGTCTTCAGGATGTCGCCGAGGACACGATCTATGAGAGTGGGAGCACCAGCTTTAGAGGGGTCTGCCACCTCTCCACCTGATGGACAGACAGCCGTAGTTCCTCCTACATCTCCGATGCATATGGTAGTATCTGCACTTTTCGGGGGTCTTCCTCCCCCACCTGTTCAGAGGATAGCCGCAGCTGTGACGGACAACCAGCCTCCTTCACCGACTCCGATTTTCAGAGTTGTGCCCATTGACGGGGCACAGATGTTTACCTTGATCCAGGGCATGGTAGATGCCCAGAAAGTGACGGCAGATGCTCAGCGAGTTCAAGCTGAGGCTCTGAGGGCCCAAGCAGAAGCGCACCAGGCGCAGACTGAACTAATGAGAGAGAGCATGAAGAACGCTCACCAGTTGGCACTACAGGCAGTTGAGAGAGTTGCCCAGTAGTATCCTGGCCAGCGGCAGTCGAGGGCATTTCAGTATCAACAACAGTACCAGGCACCAGTTCGTGTTCAGCAGGATCAGCAGACTTGTCATTACTGTAAGAAGTCAGGTCATCTTAGGAAGAGCTGTAGAGCAAGGCTAGGACTTTGTTTGCACTGTGGCAATGCAGGACACCAAATGAGGGATTGCCCTCTAGTTTAGCGCGTAGCTCCAAATTATAGAGATCCAGTTAGGCTACCTGTGGAACCGTATATTGCTCAGCACCCGCGTAGGGAACCACCCCAGCAGGGCAGTGCATTTACGATGACGGTCGAGGAGACCGATACTGCAGGTAACGTGTTAGTATGTTTTGTTCTTTCCTTTCTTCTGTTCCTTTCTGTTGATCGATTGACTGATTTTTCCCTAGTACTGTAGTTCGTATACATGATTTTCTTATTAGGATATAGTTAGTAGTACACCCTGACAGAGAATGCAATACCATGATAAGACAGACCATAACTATGCATGTTTTCTCTAAGTTGTATGTTGTATGACTGTAGGTAAAATTTTTTCTTAGACCATGATCATTGGGGTTTTGACCATAACAAAGATCTATGAAGAGGTTATGACTTGACAAAAGGGACAAGATGATTAAAAATTTAAGGATAAGCATTCATTTAAATAAAGAGTTAAGGAGTTAATATAACAGAATTGATGGATCATTGATTTTACGAAGATTGAGGATGATTGAAACTCGAGGATAAAACATTAACTTAAATAGAGAGTTAAGAAATTAACATGGCAAAATTGAGGATTTATTAATTTTAGGAAGGTTATGATATGATAGAATTGGTGATTAAAATTGAGAAAATTTGGGAAATTATCATTATATTTATTTGATTGATGGATAGTAATTTAAAATTTTATATTGCGGACGTTACATTTGAAGGATCCATAAGTGTCGCATTGTTGAGTATTTTGAGGAAAAAGGAAAACCGAAGAATAAGATCATTGATGGATTATTGTTGGGATTCAGACTTTTGGGACGAGATTCAATTTTATATATGCATTTATTGAAATTAAATTTGAGGAGTAGATATCAAATTTCGAGTATTTAATTAACTTAAATTCGGAGGAAATTGTGAGGAAAATGGAGACTGATTTTATTTTAAGAATTTTTCAGGCATAGCCTAGTTGACCAACTAGTATAAATTTGAGGAGTACATATATATTGTTCAACTAGTATAAATTAGATATGTGATTAAATGGTACATATATATATATATTGTAAATGTATTTAAATTGGTGCATATATATATATATTGTAAGTACTAATGTTAGTAATAGGTATAATGTGTTTTATATATCTATCTACTAGATGACCCTAGTTGACCAGTATCATACCAGGCATAGCCCCTGAGTTATGTTTTGTATCGTGTTAGTGTAGCACCTGATGCAAATGTTGTATTTGATATGTCTATAGGACTGTCGGATTCTCCAGACGATACTCTGGGACAGGACATTGGTTTTACCAGCTAAGGACCCAAGGCGAGTACATTCTCTGATTAGTTCTTATTTATGATATCCCCTATGTTCATTGTATCTAGTGTAAATATTCATGCGCTTGACACGATGGTTACACGGATTGGTATATACGGATCTCGTCATGAGATGTTATTCCTCGTTCATGGTGTAGCTTGTACAAGCCTTGTTTCATTGTTATCTTGTACATGTACAGACACTAATTTTCGGGGAGATTTGCTACCTTCCTAGGGAATCTCGTGCCATAGCGTACCATGATTGGATCTACTATACTAGTCGGGGGTGGAAAGTATTTTAGTGTAGATATGTGATCATACCCAACTCTACATGCATCATAGCTCACCCACGCCTCACGTTCGTGCAGCCTTACCATTACATGCCTCATCACTGTTACATATGGTTAGCCTGACTATTACTCGCATCATAGCTATTCCTACGGATTAGCCTGACCTCAAGGATGATCGCTAACCAATGTAATGAGTTTACCAGTCCCAAGCCGATCACATGTTAAATCTAGTACTCACACACTTAGTCATAGGATTCTTGCTCATTGACATATTATTTTTTTTCCTGCATTTACTTACAGTATTTCCAGTATATCCTTTATTGTATATTTCTCGTACATATACATGCATCTTGTATATTTCCATCTATATACTACTACATAGTTTATATCATTGATATAGAACTGCTATTTAGAAATGTACTTTGCTTCTTCCTGACTGGAAAATATTTTCCAGACTATGCCTAGAGGACTGGTATCCGACACTTGTGGACCATCAGGGTGAGTAGCTGCAGACTTGGTTTTAGTAGTGTAGTCGTGATTCCGGAAGGTTTAGCCGAAATCACTAGTTATCTAGTTAGTTTCTCGATTGTCTATTTTGGTACCGGATTTGTCTTCGGCATTTTGTTGAGACTTGGATTTATGTTGAGTTAGATTTTTATATTAGACTTGTGTTATATTTCATTTTATTTCTTCGATTTCTTATCGTGCTGTAGTTATGTGATTGAGTATGTTATTCATTATTTTGTGTCATCCGTGCCTCCTTATGGAGATTGGATGCTCGTGTGAGATTGCTTAGTTAGTATCATGACCTAGACAGCGTTCTACCGCCGATGTTGCGGTGTAGGCTGGACGTACCCGCGTACTCGTGCCTCTATACCGGGTGCGGGTCATGACAGGATGTACCCACGTACTCGTGCCCCAATCATCCGCATGCGAGTCGTAACACCAATGAATAATATGATGCTTCAGAACCAAGAAACCATTGGATGAAATAGTGAACCGTGTTAGCCCTATGTTTAATTTAAGTTTTTGAATATGGCTAATAGATTAAGTTTAGCATTATGATAATCATGCAATCACTATAGTAACATCTATTTAAACTCAGCATGATCCAAATATGCATAATATTATAATATTTGCTATTGTGTATATTGCTTTGTTCATCTAACATGTATTTGAAGGAAAGTAATAAGCAAGATCAATATTGACATATGCAATACAGAAAATATAATGAGCCAAAGATGATGTTATACCAGAGGATTCCTCTGAACTGCCTATGACTTATCCGGAGCCTCGTACTCAGGGGCTTATCGGGGAAGAGTCTCTCATAGGGGTTCGGGGGCAAAGCTCTCAAATGATATTCAGATTTTCAAATCTGTTTATCTTTAGACAACTGCCATAAAGAAAAAAGACGTCTTCAAGTCAGAGGATATTTCAGAAGTTTGGTGTCATTAAGTGCTCTTGGTTTTTCATATTTATTCTGTATTTTCTATTTTATTTATCGAAAAAATATACATCGGGTTCGCAGTTGGCACTAGGAAGCTCTAACCCATACTAAACCAGAACCTAGTCCACTCAAATGAGCCTAAACCAGAATCAGTCCAAAACACGACACAAATCCAATCCAAACCTAGACCCAACATTCTAGAAACAACCAATAGAGTTTGGACCAATCTCGGACCGAACTCAGGCTAAACTCGGTCAGGGTAATTTTTTTATTTGACTCAGTATTCCGAATGACCAGGCTCTAACGTTTAAAATTATGAACGTTGGGCATCTGAACTCTGCCCGAACTCGGTCCCAAAAAAATCCTATAAATAGAAGTTGAATTCTATTCATTTTATTTATATCTCTCACTTTCAAACCTATTCTATTATGAGCTATAAATATTCCCATTTCCAAGATCAACTCCTAACCTTCTAGTGCCAAGTGTGATATCGATTAGAAGTCTGTTCGAGTTATAACAAGCTTGAAAAATCAAATTTTTTTTCGCAAGTCAGAAGTCAGTGAGTCCTTCAGATCAAAGCTCGTGGCTGTAAAAAGTCAGTGAGTACTTTATATCAAAGTTTGTGGTGTTGTAAGAAGAAAAAAGCATGTATGTACCTTATTTAACAAATAGTTGATTAACCCCAAGCAAGAGTTCTCGGGCCTGGACAAGTCCTCCATGAGGTAAACCAGGATAAAATCTCGGTGTTTGCATTTGATTTCTAAATTTTTTTTAATTTACATTACTTATACTTTATATATACTCTGATCTTAGTCTTACTTATTATAGCAGTTTTATAAGTTGGTAATTGTCTTATTTTTATTAGATTAGTGTCACACACACTCTATTCACCCCCTCTAGAGTGACTATAGTTGCCCCTTCAAACCAGATACTATTCACCAAAGAAAATATCTTGGTCATATTTTTTGTCTGATATTTGCGGAATACCGATGAATCTTCCGAATGAAGGAAAAAAAAATTCCCACATCAAAAAATTCTAGGGTTCTCCGTTCTACTCATATGTCCTAGCACGGGTCTATGGCAATGGAGAAAGGTATTCTATAAGTCTCGGTCAGTCTGAATAATACATAGTTGTCACAAACTCAGAAAATCAAGATTATTGTCCAAGTCTTTAACTGTTTTCTCGAAAATAGAAAATTTGAAAATCTTAAGATATAATACATAAATACGTATCCATATATAAATACAGATACCATTAGACGAGTCTCATAATTATTTTTCTCCACTCTAGTAAAGTTTCATCATAACCATCCACTATCGGGTTAGAATCTACTGACGATTAGGCCCCGATAACTATATAGTAACTCTCCTTGATGTTATCCACCTCTACTTTGTCCTCAATATATCAGATAACTGGATGACGTACTTGACGGAACTGGGGATCCCCAGGACCACAGATTTGTTTGCGTATCGACAAATAGAAGATTAACATGTTTAATGCATGATCTAACCCTTTAAAGGTAGGATCTACGGTTCATGAATTATACCTGAAGTAATAAAAAAATGGTTTCCAACAACCTCGATCAATCAACAACCCCAAGATCTTCTGTATGTATTCCTTTCTTGGGTTGGACATTGTGTGGGCGATGATCTCCTAACCTTTTCTTCTCCTTGGATGACCTCTCTTTCTCTCCTTACGTAAAAATAAGTTTTGAGAAAGATGCTCTTATCTGATGCACTTTGGCAGCCAGAGAATAGAGTATATATATATGCTACAATAGGGAAAGCGAGAAGAAATGAGGGTTATATATCCTAACGAATCTAGGTAGCCCATCCGAACACATAACTCAAGTCCGTTAATAATAATTCGGTCCATTAAAGAGATATTATTGCACTAGCTACCTCCTTAATCCCAAATTATTTTTATGGACTGTCATGACCCGCACCCTGATATTCGGGCACGAGTACATGGTTACGCCCAGCCTACGCCACAGAATCGGCGGTAGAGCACTGTCTGGGTTATTTCTAACTATCTAACATCTCAACAATATAATATGGTACCTGTCAACCATCTCAACTCCAAACGGAGGAGCAATATGATATCTCACAAATATATCAATCTCAATCACAAAACAAACTAAGGAGGAAAATATTGCACGAATGGAAATAGCGAAGGAAAGATAGATACAATCCACAATATGAAAGTAATAGTACATTTGTGAATCTCTACAAAAATAATAGTCTAATACAAAAACTAAACAAAACTAGACCTCCTCAGTCACCGGTACTATGTCCTCTAATTAAATGGTTAGGTCCACTACACAAGTCCAAAATAAGTCTACACTAGCAATAATTATTAATACAATAAAATAAATAAATTAGCCATGCACAATTATTAATTATAATAATCCTAAAATAATTAATACCCATGATAATTACCAAACTACCCTTAGATGGAAATGTGAGGGTGACAAACCTACCCACCTTAGAAAAATTTTGTCCTTGAAATTAAAGAAGAAACTATCTACAAAACAAATAATATAATACAAAAAGGAATTATATCTCACGGCTCGAAAAGATACGGATATCGCTCGCGCATCTCAGTCTCTCGCTCCCAGGTACTCTCTCCTGGCGAGTGATGCCTCCACGCGACGTACACCAAAAGAATCGTCTGGTTCCTCAGCACCTTCTCTCTCCGATCCAGAATCTCCACTGGCTGCTCTGGATAACTGAGAGTAGGGCCCACCTCTATCGCCGAATGATCCAACACATAACTGGGATCTGCCATGTACCATCTCAACTGTGACACGTGAAACATGTTGTGCACTCCTTCCAATGCAGGTGGTAAGTCTAGTCTGTAAGCGACTGTACCGACCCTCTCAAGAATGCTGAAAGGACCGATGAATCGCGGACTAAGCTTGCCGCCTCTACCGAAACGAATCGTGCCACGTGTTGGAGAAATCCTCAAGAAAACCAGACTGCCAACCTAGCACGAAACACAAACTTAGCACTCTAACAAGCAACAATCAAACACAAACAAGACAAAACTAAAGCTATACCTCAAACTCCAGAGGTCTTCAGTGGCTATCGTCCCAATGCCGTTGTCTGTCCTGCGCCACTTGAAGTCTGTCTCTGATAAGTTTTACCTTCTCTGCTGCATCCACTACCATCTCTGGTCCCAATAAAGCCCTGTCACCAACATCATCCCAGGACAACGGAGTGCGGTACCTCCGTCCATACAATGCCTCGAATGGTGATATCTCGATGCTGGCTTGGTAGCTGTTGTTGTATGAAAACTCTACTAAGTGAAGGTGATCCTTCCAAGAACCTACAAGATCCAAAACACATGTGCGTAGCATATCCTCGAGAGTCTGAATAGTCCTCTCCGACTGTCCGTCTGTCTGAGGGTGATAAGCGGTACTGAACTTGAGCTGAGTGCCCAAGCTAGCCTGCAAACTCCTCTAGAAATGGGAAGTGAAGCGGCTATCCCGATCTGAGACAATGCTCACTGGAACACCGTGCAATCTGATAATCTGGCGCACATACATCTCCGCAAGTCTCTACGTAGATGTACCCACTTTAAATGGCAGAAAGTGGACTGGTTTGTGTCAACCTGTCTACGATGACCCAAATCGCATCCTTGCCTCCTAGAGAACACGGAAGCCCTGATACAAAATCTATGGTAACATGCTCCCATTTCCACTCCAGAATAGGCAGAGGCTGAAGCAATCCTCCTGGTCTCTGTCTCTCTGCCTTGACCTGCTGGCAAACTAAGCATCTGAACATGAAGCTAGCTACCTCTCGCTTCATGCCATACCACCATATATGCTCTCTCATGTCTCTATACATCTTGTTGGCACCGGGATGCATAGAATATTAGAAACGATGTGCCTCCTGCATAATCTTCTAGCACAATGCTCCCTTCGGCAGGCACAACCTGGTACCGTGTCGCAATGATCCATCATCTGCGATGGTAAAGTCCTCTGCCAGCCCGACCTGAACCTGTGCTCTGATGATCCTCAGAGACTCATCTTCATACTGTCCGGTTCTGACTCGGTCCATCAGCTCCGACTGAACCCGAAGTCCCCACATCTACGCTGCGACTCCCGGAATCAATACCTCAATGCCCAAACTATCGAGGTCTGCCAATAGATGCCTGTTCCTAGTCAAGCACATAGCTACGGGATACCTGCTTAAAGCATCCGCGACTACGTTGGACTTTCCTGGATGGTACTACAAAGATATGTCGAAGTCCTTCATCAGCTCCAACCATCGCCGCTGTCTCATGTTGAACTCCTTCTGTGTAAACACATACTTTAAGCTCTTATGGTCTGTGAAGATCTCTACTCTCTCTCCATATAGATAGTGTTTCCATAATTTGAGAGCAAAGATAACCGCTGCACGCTCCAAATCATGGTTAGGGTAGTTCTTCTCATACGGGCGTAATTACCTGGAAGCATAGGCAATTACCTTCCCATGCTGCTGTAGTACACAACCCAAACCCTTCCCTGATGCATCACTGTAAATAAAAAATCCTCCTGCTCCTGATGGTAGTGTCAAGATAGGAGCTATAGTCAATCTCCTCTTCAGCTCCTCAAATGCTGACTGGCAATCCTCAGTCCAAACGAATTCCATGTCCTTTCTGGTCAGCCTAGTCATCGGCTCTGCTAGTTTGGAGAAGTCCTGAACAAACCTCTGATAGTAGCCTGCTAATCCAAGGAAGCTCCTGATCTCTGTTACTAAACTCGGGGTAGACCACGATTCAACTATTGATATCTTTTTCGGGTCCACCGAGATCCTATCTCCTGTAATGACATGCCCAAGGAATTCAACCTTATCAAGGAAGAATTCACACTTTGACAACTTGCCATACAACTTCTCCTTCCTGAGGGTCTCCAAAACAATCCTCAAGTGCTGCTCATGCTCATCGAATATATCAGAATATCATCTATGAAGACTACAACAAACTGATCCAGGTACTGATGAAATACCTTGTTCATCAGGTTCATAAACACTGCCGGGGCATTAGTCAACCCAAACGACATCACCAAGAACTCGAACTGTCCATAACGAGTCCTGAAAGCCATCTTCAGGATATCTTCCCTCTTCACCTTCACCTGGTGGTACCCTGACCTCAAGTCTATCTTTGAGAATACCTTCGCTCTGCTCAGCTGGTTAAATAAGTCATCAATCTGCGGCAACGAGTATTTGTTCTTGATAGTGAGGTTATTAAGTGTCCTGTAGTCGATACACATACGTACCGACCCATCCTTCTTGGGTACAAATAGTACCGGAGCACCCCATGGTGACGAACTGGAACGAATAAAGCATTTGTCTTACAACTCATCCACCTGCTTCTTCAACTCCGCCAATTCACTGTTGTTTACTCTATAGACGTGCTGAGAAATTGGTTCTGTGCCTGGCACTAAGTCTATAGAGAACTCCATATCTCTGTCAGGCGGCAACCCCGACAAATCCTCTGGAAAGACATCCAAGAACTCTGCAATCAACGGATGTGGCGGCTCCCGCTCTTCTACCAAAGCCCCACAGAAATCGCCCTCGCTCTGCTCTGCTCCTCGGATGAACTCGAATTCTGGCTCTCCTGGTGTCTGAAATAAAACTCTGCCTCCACGACAATCGATACTAGCATGATGTCTACTCAACCAATCCATTCCAAGTACTATATCGTAACTCGGAAGTGGTATTACAAGTAAACATACACTCAGCTCACGGCCTCCCATATAAACCCTCTAGTTCTTGCAAACATCACTGACCAGGATGATGCCACCCCCGGTCGTGATTTTGCAAGTCTGTGCCAACGGTTCAGACTCAAGACGATGTCTCAAAGCAAAAGATACAGATACAAAGCTATGAGATACACCAGAATCAAATAAGACATGAGCTAGAAAAGAATCGAGTAAGACTGGACCTGATATAACGTCTCCGACTGGCTCTGACTCCTCCACGGTTAGGGCAAAAGCTCGCCCCTGATGTGCACCCCTCTGCTAGTGCTAGTGCTGCACGAACTTCTGCTGCTGGAGCTGTAAAGGAGGTCCTCTCGGCTGTCCCGTCGGGTGTCTAGCGGGTATCCTCTGGATAGGGGCTACATCCTGAACTGTCCGAGCTAAGGTCTTGGGAAAATCCCTCAGCTGGTGATCTGATGAACCGTAAAACAAATACTGACCGAGCCTCTTCCTGTAAACGTCCCATCCATGCCCTGCCTTCTTACAGAAGGGGCAAGCATGAGCTTTCTGGGCTGGTCTCTGTATCTGGTACGTCTGCTGTACAGGTGCTCGGTTAGGCGCATTGAACTGCTGCCTCTGCTGCTGGAAATATGGCTTCTTAGCTGGACCTGTGCTGCTGCTGCCACCATAAACATCTCGGTCCCTCTTGTGCCTCCCACTCAGGTCTTTCTCGACCTTGCGAGCCTCCTTCAAGATGTTTGTATACATCTCGTGGCTCGAAGAAATGAGAGCCTTCACTTCCCAGTTCAGACCCTATCTGAACCTACTAGCCCGGTTCTCTGGGTCTCTCACCATATAGTCGGCATACCTGCTCAACCTACCAAACTCGGCGACATACTCCTACACCGACATGTTTCCCTGGTAGAGGTTCTGGAACGGTCACTCCAGATCAAGTCTCTCAGTAGGCGAAAAGAACTTCCTTCTGAACAAGTCCCTGAACTCTCCCCATGTTAATCCTGGATCGGCGATCTGTGGCTCATTCCGGAACCACGTGCTGGCAATGTCCATCATCTACAATCCCGCTGCCTCCACCATCAGGTCCTCCGTAAGACGGGATAAGCGCATGACGCGCTCCATGCTCTCTAACCAATCATCCGCATAGATGATGCCCTCTGTCCCCTTGAAAGGCCGGGGATCCAACTTCTTGAAGTCCTGAATAGTATCGTGCCTGGGTTGTACCTCCCGTGGCTATGGTGGTGCGGTCCTCTCTACGGCGGTGATGGCCACCTGGGGAGCACGCTCGATGCCCTGTCTCATCACCTCGGTCTGTCGGTGCTGCACCTCGGCCTGGGACCTCTGGGCCTCCATCATCATCTGGAAAAGTACAAACAGCTGTGTAGCATCAGCTGGTACTAGCGGTGGTGGCAGAAGATCCTCGGGAATAACTGGAGCAACCCTCTGAACCGGGGGAGGAGCACCCTCAAAAGCGGCTGCTGAGACTCCCACCTGGACCGGTGAGGCGATCCTCTCGACTGGAGATGAAATAGTAGCAGCTGCTACTCTATCCGCAGCAGGCTGGGAAGTAGCTGAGGAAGCTGCTGCTGCTCCTGAGCGATAGAATCTGACCTTCGGAGGCATCCTGAAGTCAGATTGAAAATACGGAATCAATATTGAATATAATACGATATCCTCAAAGAAGGACATAACTTAATTCAAAATGAAAGACAATATCAAATAGATAAAGATTTATAGAACAAAACATTAGAGTTTTTCCTAGTTGTGATTGAGTAACTCTCAGCCTAAATCCTGTATCCTAAAGCAGGCTCGTAGCAATACTCTAGTCGAGCACAACTATGATGTCTATCTAGACCTGCATGGGCCACCACTAAAAATGTGTCACGACCCGCACCCTGATATTCGGGCACGAGTACGTGGTTACGCCCAGCCTACGCTGCAGAATCGGCGGTAGAACGCTGTCTGGGTCATTTCTAACTATCTAACATCTTAACAATATAATATGGTACCTGTCAACCATCTCAACTCCAAACGGAGGAGCAATATGATATCTCACAAATATATCAATCTCAATCACAAAACAAACTAAGGAGGAAAATATTGCACGAATAGAAATAACGAAGGAAAGATAGATACAATCCACAATATGAAAGTAATAGTACATCTGTGAATCTCCACAAAAATAATAGTCTAATATAAAAACTAAACAAAACTAGATCTCCTCGGTCACTGGTACTATGTCCTCTAATTAAATGGTTAGGTCCACTACACAAGTCCAAAATAAGTCTACACTAGCAATAATTATTAATACAATAAAATAAATAAATCAGTCATGCACAATTATTAATTATAATAATCCTAAAATAATTAATATCCATGATAATTACCAAACTACCCTTAGATGGAAATGTGAGAGTGACATGGACTCCTTCTTATTATATACCTATTTGCCCCCCCCCCCCATGTTAAGATATTAAATGTCCGTTCATGAATTTAAGTTACTGACAACTATATTAATCAACATATTTCATCCTTAAATATTATCACTCAACTTTATTTATCATGTCAGATATAATCTATCTGCAGGATTTATATGACAATTCTTATTAGCTCCTTAAGGGGACATCATCAACCCGATGTATCGGGATATGGATTCCTTTTAAAATCAACAGTCCATCATGTACACAATGCTATTACCCAATTCATAGAGGTTATTGACTTATAAAGAATCTCACTCTTTTATGAGTCAAAGTAATACACACTGCATATACATGTTTATTATTATATCTGATTTAAGAGCACAAGCATCCATAATAACATAGATTCTTATTTTTTTATGCAGTCAATACAAAGAGAACAACCTCAAGTGGGAATATTCAATACACACAAAGTTTACTAGTGTAAATCTATAGTCAAGATAGACTAATACCATATTACACTACATTAATCTTACTAATGGTTTATCCAAATTCATCTAGGTTGTGAACTATTTATATATTCCACATAAAATTGATAATATAATCTTATGTGTGACACCACACATCATATTATCTATAATATAGAATATCAGATACTTGCATTAACATTATAACAATTATAATATGCTCATGCAAATATTTGCCCATATAATTCTCATTCAAAAATAAGAAAATATAGTTAATACAAAAGTGATGCTTTTAGTATATAACCCTAATAATCTCTCTCTTATACTCAAAGCATTATTTTTTAGTATCATGTTACAAATCTTCCACTTATACTTGAAGACATACTGTTATGCATTTGATTCTCATTCCCTCAATATGACTATCAAAAGCCTCAGTTGTTAAGCTCTTTATAAAGGGATCAGTTAGGTTGTCTGCTGATGCTATCTTGATCACAGCAACATCTTCTCTCTTTACGATATTTTATATCAGGTGGTACTTGTGCTCAATGTATTTACCTGTCTTATGGGCTCGTGGTTCCTTCGAGTTTGTAACTGCACCACTTTATCACAATAAAGTATAATAGTCTTAGGCAAACTAGGTACCACTTCCAAGTCCAATAGTAAGTTTCTGAGCCAAATCGCTTTTTTGGCTGCCTCAGAGGCTGACACATACTCGACTTTCATGGTGGAATCAACAATACATTTTTGCTTGATGCTCCTCCATAATATGGCTCCACCTCCTAAAGTAATACATAACATGAGGTTGATTTCTTGGAATCCCTATCTGACTAAAAATTTGAGTCCGTATATCCCAAGGGCACTAAACTATCTGCCTGGTAAACTATCATATAATCTTTAGACAATTTTAGATACTTTAAAATATTCTTTACTGTAGTCCAATGATCTTATCCTCAGTTAGACTGATATCTGCTAACCATGCTAACGATAAAGCAGGTGTCTGATCTCATACATAACATTACATAAATTAAGCTTCTTATTACGGAAGCATAAGGAATCACTTTTATGTCCTCTATTTCTTTATGTGTCCTCTGACACTGCTCCTTTGATAGAGAAATTCCATGTCTAAAAGATAAAAAAAATTTCTTAGAATTTTGTATGCTAAAACGAGTTAGTATAGTATCGATATAGGTAGCCTGGGATAAGCCCAACATCATTTTCTTTCGATCTCGTAGAACTGTGATCCCAAGAATGTGACCTACTTCTTCCAAGTCCTTCATATCAAGCTGTTTGGATAACCATACTCTTACATTAGATAACACATTCACACTGTTTCCAATGAGCAATATGTCACCAACGTAAAGTACTAGGAATACCACTATATTTCTGTCATATTTTTTGTATACACATGATTCATCCGGACAAATTCATAGGAGTTTATCACCTGATCAAAATGGATCTTCCAAGATCTAGAAGCTTGCTTAAGTCCATAAATGGACAAGATGCTCTTGGCCCTTCTCAATGAACCCGTTCGGTTGCTTCATATAGATATTTTTCTCGAGACTACTATTAAGGAAAGCTGTCTTGACATATATTTGCCAAATCTCATAATCAAGATGAGTTGTAACAGATAAATGAATCCGGATAGACTTAAGCATGGCTTCTGGAGAAAAGGTTTTCTCATAATCAATACCCTCTTTTTGAGTAAAATCTTTCACAACAAGCCAAAATTTAAATATTTCAACCTTATTGTCTGATCCTTTTTTTCTCTTGTAGACCCACTTACAACTGATAGCTTTTACACCAGTGTGTGCTTTTACAAGCTCCCAGACCTGATTAGAATCCATATATTCTATTTCTGATATCAAAGTGTGAAGGTAAATAAAAGTAAGATCAAAATCACTTACCATTTTACGTACGAACTGTTGCTATATCCCGATCATAAAGATCTCAGAATGATTCATCCGCGTGAATCCAAGTTCAACTAGGCCCTTTGATCTAATAAATAAGCACAATACACAATGCATACCGGGGCATTACAATTATAGATATCCTCGATGTCATGCTACCATCTGTTGATGTAGTTATTTTTTTGTATTTTCCTGTCTTTAACTCTTGCATGTTATATATTGTTACATTTTAGCTCATATATTATCTATCTTGTTACGTCCCTCTGAGGACCTATACTCTTTCCATACTTGGACGACCAGAGTTGTCCACAGATCTACGGACTAGGACCAGACACAGGAGTAGAATTTAACGAGGAGTTGGAGGTCTTCTCAGTAAAGTACTCGTGAGATCGGATAGAATTTTGTTCTTGGATACAAGCATCATTATCTTGTTAGAAATGCTTGTTTCTAGTTATCTCACATTTTCGCATATTATTTTCTGTCTACTAGTAGTGAATTTGTCTTCAACATACTTGATATTATTTCCTAGTCGATACTTAATACTCGGTAATTACTTTTCATAATTTTATTTCAGTTTGTTGTTTAGTTCCCATATTATTATTTCTGTGACATAGACAACGTAGTATGCTTCGACGGATACATTAAATTGGAATACCCTTTGAAGTTGTATTAGCTGGTAGTTACCATTTGGTTCGGTTCTACATATTTTGGGACTAGAGCATGACATTGACTCATAGCGACATAAAATACGTTGCTAATGCATCGTTGTATCAAATTATTATGCTTTGTCACTCTAGAGTCGCCAATTAGTCGCAAGAAGTGACATAAAACTCTGATGCTGCTAAATTTGTCTCACATAGCGACATCGTCTATTTGAGTCACTAAATATGTCGTTATTCCAGCTTATTTTTGTAATCAATACATATGGGAAAGTGAATGAAAAAATAATAGACAATAAAATCTAAAATAGAAAGAAGCAAATCAACACTTTATGTAAACCCCCTCGACCACATTCTAGTATTTTAGGAATATTTTTCACAATTTAGGATTTATGGCAATATTTTAATTTATTTTGCTTACATATCCTATTGACTTGTGCACCTGTCCATCACCTAATTATTGGAGCTTTACCTTGACTGTTAACCCCGAACAAAGTTCGCATACCTCTCCTAGACATGCCAGCCTACTATCTTGCACTTTGTGCAACTCTCAGATACTCAGTTTCGAGCCTCGTATGAGACGCACAAATCTCGTTACAATCGCCCGTATTTAATTCCTATTTTAATTCCCAGATCTGTACCCATCCCTGTTCCCATAGAAATTTGAGGTCCAACATGCACCCGTTTTGCCCAGACAAAAATACGTTAATTTTCTACACTGAGTATACTACATTTAGTGTATTGACACCGTAGAAAAATTATGACCCTACCTGTCTCTAAATAATTAGTGAACATCGTGCGCAGTATTTATTAATTAATAAATACGGTGATCCGTATCACTCAGAAATCAGGTCCAGTCCCTGCCCAGACTCACCCCCATTCCCCCGGGACCCTCACATAGCAATTTCTCTCAATTCTGTGAATTTTAGTATTTTTCGGAATCGGGTGTTTTCCCAGACAATTTTGTAATTGCACAATTTCCCAAAAATAGGACTATTACGCAATTTATGAAATTACAGGGACTCTCCTGCAAATTTTAGTGCAAGGTGTCACCCCCTCATTGGCCGGTGAACCTGCGCCGTCCATTTGGAGACGAGACCCACCCGAAAAGATCCCGAAAATATCCCAAAAATATCTTATAAATATCTCGAGATATTTTTAGATATTTTCATAAAATACTATTATTATTTTCTATATAAGAAAATAAAAAGTAAAAGAAAATAAAATAAAATAAAATTAAAACTCTAACCTAGCTCAGCCGCAGCTGCCCCCCCCCCCCCCCCGCCGCCGCCGGCTATACCCCCCCTCGCCGGAGCAGCCGACCTCTCCCCCGCCCGCGGCGAGATCCTCCCCCCGCTCAGCGAGCCTCCCTCGCCCGCGGCCCCCTCCTCTCTCCTCAGCCCTCTCCTCCTCCGCCCTTCCTCTCCACCCCCATGTCTCCGCCACACGACCCAGCTCCTTCCTGCTCACCTCCTCTCCTTCCCCCGCCTGTCGACTCCGCCACCACCGCCATCCCCATCACCGACAACCACCACCGCCACCATCTCCCGACCTCCTCCCTATCCTCCTCTTCCCTCCACCATCCTCCACCACATCCTCCACCTCCTCGGCCACTCCCCCGTCCGGCCAGCACCCAGCCACCCTCCGCCTGACGACTCCCCAGCTTCCCCCGATCTCCTCCCTGACTTCCTCCCCCACGGTCCCGAGCAGCACCTCAAACCACCATGTCCACCACCCACCACCACCACCACATGTCTTCCTCCGGCGACGCCCTGAGCCGTCACGACGAAGCCTCGACGAGTCTCCGCTGAACTCTGACCGGACACAGTGACCAGGACACAGCACAGCAGCTGGACACGGCCTGGACACGTCCAGGACACAAATCCTGTGTCAAGACGACTCACGGACACGCGGAATTCAGTTTCCACGGAGCCCTGTTCAGGTAACCCGTTCTATCTCCTCGTAGTTCCGTTTTTAATTCCGTCAATTGTGACACGTAGGCTATGTAACCATCTCGGTGCCCGTGCAACCCGCTCGGAGCATCGCGTCCTGTGGCGATCGCGGCACGCGATCCAAATACAGGAAAAACAACGACCCGATTCACCCCGGAACTGAGTATGCCCCGCCAAATGGGACGACTTGGTCGCATGCGGTCTTTACCAAAACGTGCGCGACGTTGATACGGACGTGTAGGAATTCGGAGAAGTTGATTTGGATGTGCGTGCACACCGGAATCAACGCGTATCCGCCGACACCGCCCCGTATCCGTCAGTTCTGGAACACGCTGGAACTTTGTGTATACACGTCGGATCAAAATGAAACTTGCGCCATCAGACTCGTAGCAATACGCTGGTCCTGTGAGCCAAGTTTGGTTCGATTCTGAGAACGTTGACAGAATCCCGTATCGTGGGCCCTACCGGCTCCACTTAACGGGCAATTTTGTGACCGGCTCATCGGAATCCAATTCTGGAAGTTCCGTTGGGTTCGTATCATCGTTCCTGACTTGTTGACACTAAGTTTGGCGAATTTGGAGATCTTTGGCCCTGACACATTTTTCGGTGCAAAGCGGCCCACATGTGGACCCCGCTTTGACCAGAAACTGTCATTTTTGCCCCTGTGTCCAAATTGGACTTAAGGACAGACGTTTCTAGCTATTTGATATTTTCTGAGACTGTTAGTGATGTTTATTTCAGTATCCGTAGACATTTATTCTGAGGCCATAGTTCTGACACTTGGTATTTGACATCTGGACATTATATTTGCAGCTCTCCCGCCAGGCAAGTATACCTTGTCTTGTTGTACTATTTAAATTCAGTTATTGCTAGTTACATATTTATCTATTTTTATATTATATAAATGTGCGCGTCCGAGAAAACTCGGGTGCAGTCAACGAAGGCGTTGACGTTAGGACTTGTGTCTGACCTAGTGTCTAGTAGACCCACCTAAAGTTGTGAAGTTATTGATATAACTTTTCAGGCCTTGACACGTATCATTACACGTCACAGAGTGAGTACATGTAGGGACGCGTGCCTCATGCGCGACTGGCCATCAGTGTGAGCAACACGTGTAGCGGTGTTTAGCTCAGTTGTTTATTTCATAGAGACTTGTATCATAGTATGAGATGTCCACGTCATTTTCACGATTTGTACATCTAAATTGGGCAGAAAAGATTACTAGTAGGCGTATGGGACACCCCCTCCATGATGTTTTATCCTTCGTACCATGCTCCTCGGAGATGGTCGATTGCAGAGCTACCCGTGAGTCCGGGGGCATATGACACATATACTAGCCAGTCCCGACGATTGGTGAATTACGTCAGCATATGTCTAGCCACACATTCCCATGTGTACTACAAGGTCTTTAAATTTGCATTCACTTAGATGGTTA
The DNA here is from genome assembly GCA_036927795.1 of Iris macrosiphon. NCBI lineage: Eukaryota > Viridiplantae > Streptophyta > Magnoliopsida > Asparagales > Iridaceae > Iris > Iris macrosiphon. Next base: position 211,342,835 of record JAYESA010000004.1, read on the forward strand.
GCACACCACATTTATTTATTCAGTATTTTACATTATGGCATGTTATTTTTATGTATCTTGCTATGTCCCTCTGAGGACCTGGTTCCCTGCCAGGTGTATATGTTCTTGAGTACTCGCAGGAGCACAGATCTGGACATGTTACGTATATCCCGAGGAGGTCTTCTCTTCGAGCCTCGTGATTGTCAGATGTGGTTCTTATATGGTGTGTATCTGGTTCATTTTCATATTCTATTTCGGCAGTAGATTTATTTCCATCCGACTGTCATTCTTTAGATACTTATCATTGAGATCTAGCTACATGGTTATTGTTTATTCATATTTGATTCTGTGGATGAGATTTAGATATTACCCTGTGACTTGTGATTAATTATACCACTAGTGAATTGTTGTTCATTATACAGCGTACGCACGTATATATGGTTTCCATATATTGGAGTTGCCATATATACGGGCGGCTGGCATCGTTACGTATCCTAGTCCTACGTATTTTGGACTGGGGCGTGACATGTTTTTAGTGGTGGCCCATGCAGGTCGAGAGCATATTGTCTCGGTTACGTTACTATACCGAGCAAGCCTGCATCTCAGAGCATATTGTCTCGGTTACGTTACTGTACCGAGCAAGCCTGCACCTAGGATTAGAATATAGAATCTCATCCAAAATTGACTATGACTTAATCTCCCTTCCAGTCTGTCCTACTTACATAATTGCATCCTGCTTGATTCATGTGCTTCCCTGAGAATTCCTTAAGTATAGCCTCTGCTAGAATATAGGAATCCCTGTTAATAGAATGATAATTAGGGTAATATTCCTACTTAGAATACAACTAGGGCATTGACATATCATTAAGTTCTGACTACTTAATGAACCCTAGTCTTCCTTATTACCTAAATGAACTATAGTCTTCCGTATTACCTAATGAACCCTAGCGTCACTTACCTATAGTTAACTTATCCTTATCCCTTGACGTATTTCTGTATGACTTGAGTATAGTATGAACACTACTAGGATTAGTTAGAGATTGGATTATTAGAGATTTGACTATAGTATTGACCCTAGTCTAGAGGAACCAATAGAAAATCCAAGATTGAATACTAGGACTGAAACCCCATCCTAAGTTTGGATAAACCAGAGTTTTACGCCAGAGACTCTTTACCCTTGTTGGCGTAAAACCCATTTGACTGTTGTTAGCGTAAGAGCCAAACCCCTGCCTAGTTGGCGTAAAAGCTAAATCATGTAGAAGCTTGTCCCCTTTACGCCGCCCTTAGTCTTCCTCATCCTGCGTATGATGTATCATGCCAGCCACGTAGGTAACTGCCCTGCTTAAACCTGATAATTCCTGACTATTAGATAACCAGCGTTTAGTAATCTGTTTAGGCGTAACATAAGAATAGGATGTGAGCGTATTTGTTACAGCCTTAGCTTTCCCCAGACACGACCAAATCCTGCGCAGAAATACACCTTGAGCCCTGTGCAAAAAGAAACAGCTTTTTGATGGGACATCTGACTTTGTCTCATCTCGAGCGTAAATGACTTGTATCCGATAGTCACTAACGACAACCTAGAACTCTGTGCAAATTATCATCATAACCATTCCCTCGATCGTTGTGCAAGTACTTTTGTCAGATGACAGGATTCATTAAACGTGACTGACAAACTCATGAGTTTCTTGTACAACTTCACGCTGCAGCATATGCTAGACTTTTTACGCTGGCAGATTTTTTTACGCAACCCTTAGACAATACTTTACCGCAGACTTTTACGCTCAGACTTTAACCCAGACTTGTACGCGCAAACTTTTTACGCGGACAGCCCTGAAGCTTTACCTTACGCTTCTCTGTTTTACGCGGATAACTCTGAAGCCTATTTTACGCTGACAAGTTGAATCCCTGATTTATGCCAAATTATTTTTGTCTCTGCTTGACGCAGACAACCTCGAACCCCTACCTTACGCGACTTTCTTGAAATCTCTGTTTTAGGCGGACAACTTATAGATATATTAAGATTGTAGAACTTAGAAGGCCATACCTCTTTTGGGTCAACTAGCAACTTAGACAATGATTAGAATAATAACTGTAGAGATTTTAGAGTCTTGTCTTGTGTGAATTAGAATTGTTTTGAAACTTCTCACATCATAATCTAGCTTACTTATAGTTACAACTACCTTGACTTATACTGCTATTATAGCCTAGTTTCCCAAGCTTATTCTTTATCAAGCTTGTTCTTGAGAGATGTATTATTGGAGTACTACACTAATACATTTCAGAATCAGTGTATTACGGTCTGATCAACCATAGTGCACTTGGTTCGACCTTCGCATAACTACTTTACGTGGATTAAGATATATAGTGATTAGTAGATAGATGTACTTGCCCGTTAGATATGCCTGAGCATATCGTATCAGCAACATAACTGTGCTGATCCGAATATGTGAATAGGGATTACCAAAATAGCATCTCAAATCCACAACTTCTTTGACAATTCCCATTGAATTCTTTAAACGCCTTGATCCTCACACTACTAATCTATTACCTCCCCCTTGAACTCTTGATTATTGTTTTCCGTCTTCCCTTATTTCGGAAAGGCGAAACCTCGTGCTTAGTATAAATACGAAAAGTGTATTGTTTCTGTAGCCATTTCTGTTTGTTTCTTGGGTATTACCAAACTCTATTATTAGTTTAGATTGCAGTTTAAAACTGTGCTATCTTTAGAATGACCTTCGTTACCTACCTACCTACCTACCTACTTTCTTGATACATGCATCCCTATGACAGCATGAAATTTTTATTTTTGCCTCGTAACTTGGGACAAGTTCAGAACCCAAGAATTACGATGAAGAATGTATCATTTTGCTGTCAGGAGTCTAAATGGATTTTACCTGAATGAACAATTGACTGACTCCTAAAAGGATAGCAACACCTATGACTAGGTTGACTTACTAGGATTAAGAATTCCTATGGACCAACGAGTGTCAAGCCGCTTTCGAGGAGTTGAAGAAGCAACTGACCACAGCACCCGTATTGACTATTCCATCCGGATCAGGCGGTTGTGATCTACAGACGCATCAGGAAAAAGTTTGGGATGCGTATTAATACAGGATGGCAAGGTAATGGTATATGCATCTAGACAATTATGAGTACATGAGAAGAATTTGGAACTTGCAACCGTCGTAATTACTCTGAAGCTATGGAGATATAACTTATTTAAGGCAGATCGTAAGATTGCACGGTATACCAGTCAGCATTTTTACCAGACAAGGATTCGCGTGACCAGAGTTGATGGTCAACCGAAGAGACAGTTAAGTATATACAAGGACGCTTGCGAGCAGTGCAAGACAGACAGAAGCAGTAGACAGACCGTTATCATCGTCCCTTGGAAATTCAAAGAGGACAATCATGTCTTTTTGAGGATATCACCATTAGGACGAGACCTGTCGTATCAAGAGCAACTCGTGGGAATCCTCGATCATCGAGAAAAGATATTGAGGAATCAGCCTATTCCCTTGGCCCGCGTAGCATGGAAGCATGACGCGCCAGGAGAATCAACATGGAAGCGCGAGTACGACATGCGTAGACGTTTTTCGAACCTATCCGTAGACCAAGATATAAATTACTTTGTTAAATTATATCTTATGCCGACCTTGACTTCTACCGTGGCTTAGTTTTAATTTCGAGGACGAAATTTTTATAAGTTGGGTAGATTGTAAACCCCCTCGACCAGATTCCAGTATTTTAGGAATATTTTTCACAATTTAGGATTTATGGCAATATTTTAATTTATTTTGCTTACATATCCTATTTACTTGTGCACCTGTCCATCACCTAATTATTGGAGCTTTACCTTGACTGTTAACCCCGAACAAAGTTCGCATACCTCTCCTAGACATGCCAGCCTACTATCTTGCACTTTGTGCAACTCCCAGATACTCAGTTTCGACCCTCGTATGAGACGCACAAATCTCGTTACAATCGCCCGTATTTAATTCCTATTTTAATTCCCAAATCTGTACCCATCCCTGTTCCCATAGAAATTTGAGGTCCAACATGCACCCGTTTTGCCCAGACAAAAATACGTTAATTTTCTACACTGAGTATACTACATTTAGTGTATTGACACCGTAGAAAAATTATGACCCTACCTGTCTCTAAATAATTAGTGAACATCGTGCGCAGTATTTATTAATTAATAAATACGGTGATCCGTATCACTCAGAAATCAGGTCCAGTCCCTGCCCAGACTCACCCCCATTCCCCCGGGACCCTCACATAGCAATTTCTCTCAATTCTGTGAATTTTAGTATTTTTCGGAATCGGGTGTTTTCCCAGACAATTTTGTAATTGCGCAATTTCCCAAAAATAGGACTATTACGTAATTTATGAAATTACAGGGACTCTCCTGCAAATTTCAGTGCAAGGTGTCACCCCCTCATTGGCCGGTGAACCTGCGCCGTCCATTTGTAGACGAGACCCACCCGAAAAGATCCCGAAAATATCCCAAAAATATCTTGTAAATATCTCGAGATATTTTTAGATATTTTCTTAAAATACTATTATTATTTTCTATATAAGAAAATAAAAAGTAAAAGAAAAGAAAATAAAATAAAATCAAAACCCTAACCTAGCTCAGCCGCAGCTGCCCCCCCCCCCCCCCCCCCGCCGCCGTCGGCTACACCCCCCCTCGCCGGAGCAGCCGACCTCTCCCCCGCCCGCGGCGAGATCCCCCCCCCGCTCAGCGAGCCTCCCTCGCCAGCGGCCCCCTCCTCTCTCCTCAGCCCTCTCCTCCTCCGCCCTTCCTCTCCACCCCCACGTCTCCGCCACACGACCCAGCTCCTCCCTGCTCACCTCCTCTCCTTCCCCCGCCTGTCGACTCTGCCACCACCGCCATCCCCATCACCGACAACCACCACCGCCACCATCTCCCGACCTCCTCCCTATCCTCCTCTTCCCTCCACCATCCTCCACCACATCCTCCACCTCCTCGGCCACTCCCCCGTCCGGCCAGCACCCAGCCACCCTCCGCCTGACGACTCCCCAGCTTCCCCCGATCTCCTCCCTGACTTCCTCCCCCACGGTCCCGAGCAGCACCTCAAACCACCATGTCCACCACCCACCACCACCACCACATGTCTTCCTCCGGTGATGCCCTGAGCCATCACGGCGAAGCCTCGATGAGTCTCCGCTGAACTCTGACCGGACACAGTGACCAGGACACAGTACAGCAGCTGGACACGGCCTGGACACGTCCAGGACACAAATCCTGTGTCAAGACGACTCACGGACATGCGGAATTCAGTTTCCACGGAGCCCTGTTCAGGTAACCCGTTCTATCTCCTCGTAGTTCCGTTTTTAATTCCGTCAATTGTGACACGTAGGCTATGTAACCATCTCGGTGCTCGTGCAACCCGCTCGGAGCATCGCGTCCTGTGGCGATCGCGGCACGTGATCCAAATACAGGAAAAACAACGACCCGATTCACCCCGGAACTGAGTACGCCCCGCCAAACGGGACGACTTGGTCGCACGCGGTCTTTACCAAAATGTGCGCAACGTTGATACGGACGTGTAGGAATTCGGAGAAGTTGATTTGGATGTGCGTGCACACCGAAATCAACGCATATCCGCCGACACCGCCCCGTATCCGTCAGTTCTGGAACACGCTGCAACTTTGTGTATACACGTCGGATCAAAACGAAACTTGCGCCATCAGACTCGTAGCAATACGCTGGTCCTGTGAGCCAAGTTTGGTTCGATTCTGAGAACGTTGACAGAATTCCGTATCGTGGGCCCCACCGGCTCCACTTAACGGGCAATTTTGTGACCGGCTCATCGGAATCCAATTCTGGAAGTTCCGTTGGGTTCGTATTATTGTTCCTGACTTATTGACACTAAGTTTGGCAAATTTGGAGACCTTTGGCCCTGACACATTTTTCGGTGCAAAGCGGTCCACATGTGGATCCCGCTTTGACCAGAAACTGTCATTTTTGCCCCTGTGTCCAAATTGGACTTAAGGACAGGCGTTTCTAGCTATTTGATATTTTCTGAGACTGTTAGTGATGTTTATTTCAGTATCCGGAGATATTTATTCTGAGGCCATAGTTCTGACACTTGGTATTTGACATCTGGACATTATATTTGCAGCTCTCCCGCCAGGCAAGTATACCTTGCCTTGTTGTACTGTTTAAATTCAGTTATTGCTAGTTACATGTTTATCTATTTTTATATTATATAAATGTGCGCGTCCGAGAAAACTCGGGTGCAGTCAACGAAGGCGTTGACGTTAGGACTTGTGTCTGACCTAGTGTCTAGTAGACCCACCTAAAGTTGTGAAGTTATTGATATAACTTCTTAGGCTTTGACACGTATCATTACACGTCACAGAGTGAGTACATGTAGGGACGCGTGCCTCATGCGCGAATGGCCATCAGTGTGAGCAACACGTGTAGCGGTATTTAGCTCAGTTGTTTATTTCATAGAGACTTGCATCATAGTATGAGTTGTCCACGTCATTTTCACGATTTGTACATCTACATTAGGCGAAAAAGATTACTAGTAGGCGTATGGGACACCCCCTCCATGATGTTTTATCCTTCGTACCATGCTCCTCGGAGATGGTCGATTGTAGAGCTACCCGTGAGTCCGGGGGCATATGACACTACAAGAATAAGCGGGATTAGCGACGTATTTTAGCGACTCCAAGTAAAAACGTCGCTAAATTAGCGACTCGGTAAAAATCGTCGCTAGTCGTCGCTAAATGGCGATATTTAGCGACGTTCAGCGACTTTTATTAAGATTTTAAAAGAATAGTCGCTATAAGTTCAATTAAGGTCGCTAAACGTCGCTAATATATCTGATTTAGCGATATTTAGCGTCGTAATTAGCGACGTATATATGAAAAATATTTAGCAACGTATTTAGCGACGTCGTATCTATCGTTGGCGTCGCTAATTTTTATTTTAGCGACGTTTTTATTGGACGTCGCTAAACGTCGCTAAATTTTGTTTAATTAGGGCTCTGGTTTCTTTTCTCGATCTATCGAAAATTTTGAAAACATTTCGATTTCCCCCGTCCCCCCCCTCTCCGGCGACCGGGTCTCCACGGCTGCGGCTACTCCGGCATCCCCCTCCTCCTCCTCGAGCTCTAGGTAATCTCTCTCTCTCTCTCTCTCTCATGTGACACTGACACAAGACACACTTGACAGACACGACACACGCACACAGACACACACGACACACACGACACACACACACACACACACAGACACACACACATGACACACACACAGACGCAGACACACACACGACACACACACGACACACAGACGCATACACACACACAGACGCATATTAGGGTTAGGGTTAGGTTTAGGAGAATGTTGCTTGCTTTGAGATCAAAACTTACTATGTACCAACAACTTACTATGTACCACAGACGCAGATTAGGGTTAGGGTTGACTAAAAAAAACTACATATCTTATGATTATGAGTCAAAACTTACTATGTACCAACAACTTTTCTCGTTTTAAAATCTGTTTCATCTCCACCGAATATTCTAGCCATACCAAAATCTGAAATTTTGGGGTCCATGTCCTTGTCAAGGAGAATGTTGCTTGCTTTGAGATCTCTATGTATAACTCTTAATCGTGAATCTTGATGGAGATAGAGAAGTCCACGAGCAATTGTCTTACTTCTCAAGTTTAATATATATTCTTGCTCCAGCACGAAGTAAATCAAAAGTCATTTGACCCTTCCCATCGTCTTCTAAAATTTTACAGGCATCAGTGTACAATCGTAGAGCTTCTTCAGGATCAGCATCTTCGAGAGCACTAAAGTTAATGCAGGTAACAAATAAAAATTTAAGGCCTTCAAGCGCCTTTCCAATTTAGATCCTCCAATGATAGGATTTATAAGTACACATACCGTGCACCCTTTGCAAGCGCATCTGACGCAGATTGTGATCTTCCACACTCATTATAGAGTTCACATGCCTTTCTAAAATGATCAGAGACTTCACCCCAGCGCCCTAGTTCCTTTGCTAGAGCACCAGCAGACTCCATGTGCTTGGCAGCATCCCAGGGACTATTAAGTTTGTCAAGGCTATAATTAACTGTCATTCAGAATATGAGTATGTGAATGATAGATAAACCTATGATTAAAAGGATACGATGATATCATCTCATGTCCTTTTGAAGCTTTCTCAAATGCCAATTTTGCTTTTCCATCCTCTCTGATAATCCTGTAATTAATAGCTTCAAACAAAGAGAAGTACTTATAAAAAAGATCAAAAACATAGTGCAGGTCCACTTGATAGAAGAAAATAAATCAGCTACTGACCTGCTTGCTCATACAATACAGTAGCAGCCTTCCAATCAGCAGTCCATCTTGTAAAACTAAGTTTTGTTCTAAGAGTGGACATAATAAAAGATAGTGAGAAGCAAAGTTGTTGATGCCACTATCATGTTATGTTTCTATATAATAAACAGAAGCAAACATAACATCTGAATAAGTTCTCCATGTATTTGCTTGATTTGTTTTTCCTACCACTGCATTATTCATCATCAAAAACTGTAACACATTATCCACTTCTAATATCCTCGTAAAAGATCCGATCCTTTTTGGTAGAAATTAGATTCCAGATTCGGAATCTCAACTAGGATTTATGGTGAACTGTGATACTATGGAGGCAAGTATGTCTACAGATCTTCCAGATGGTGCTTGGTTGTCTATCTCTATCTTCTCAACTTTGAGCTCTTCTATCTAGTTATTATAAGGTCCATAGTTGTTATTTGTAATTTATTGATCTATTATCAATGAAATTTGGCTGGGATCTCCTTGATCCATTGTTTGTCTAGGAAAAAAAACATTCCCTAGTTTCCATGTATCTACTTTTAAAGGATTTTCCTGATCAGTCAAAACTCCTATAGTATGTATACCTACTGGGTTTGATAATTGGAACCTCAACAGACTTAAGTCTCGTGATCTCTTGATAAGTTCCTGAAATTCTTGAAAAATCTATAGGGCCAATTTCGGTCATTCAATTCTTAAATTGTACTGATCCTTAATTCTCGAGTATGAGGTAACACTGGTATCAATATCATGAACTAAAAGAGTGTGAGGTAGTAACAGTAGTAATATGTGATTGACATCATAACCCTACTCACACTTTAGAGCAAGTGACTAATGAAAACAGGCCCATAGGTCACATTCACCAGTTATTAAAAAATATAGTAATTCTGAGTGGCTCCCATAAGATCAAATATTAAACCTAATGCATCAATGGCTATAGCTGGTATGAGTATTCCCCCTACCAAACAAACTAGAATTTGGAATTTGGAGAATGCAAGTACCATTGATATATTATTGCTTCGAACTAATTTCCAAGTGTGTTGTTAGTATCGTATATCAACATCATTTCATCCCCTAATGCATTAATCGAACAGATAGTTACAGACAAAACTTCTGAAAATTCTAGCCATACCAAAATCTGAAATTTTAACATTTCATCCCCTTGTACTCATATATCAACATTATTTCATCCCCTTGTATGCAGCAACCGAGAAGTCGGACAAGGTTTCTGTGCTGGAGTTTGGCAATGAGCACCACCTCATTCTTGAATTCTTCAAGGCCTTGATATGATGTTCTAGCCAGTCTCTTTACAGTTATATCCTGATTAGTGTCTAGGAATTAAATATGTGTGATAAATTTTTTTGGCGCAGACCAAAATAAACCAAAATGAGTTTTGAAATTTAGCTTGTAGTTCACTAGAGTACACAATATGGAGACAAAATATACTTGTTGGACTTAGCAAGCTACTCCCATCTTCAGATATAAATTTGGTATCAAAGTCTACCTGTCTTTAGGTTATATAAGACTGGAATTTGAAAATAGCTCAACCATACGTGTGTGTAGGTGTATAAGACCTAGGCATCAATTGTTAGTTGTAGTGTGAGTTTGGGTTTTTGCATTTGGGGGATGTGAGAGTGTCGGGTTCCTCAGTCAGTGCACACTGTGAAAACTGGTTTTGTGTGTGTGCACAGTGTGCCTCAACCACTGTGTCTCAGTGTATCAGTCGAGCCACTGGTTTTGTGTGTGTGTCTTAGATACTACTATTTACTTTAATCTTTATCATCCAAATCTCATAATTCAATTTCAATTTCAATTGCAAAGAATTATCATTATTATAAGATATTATGGTATCATTATTATACTGCTAATTCTTTGTTTTCATCTATCTTACCAGATGGCACCTAAGAGAGCGACACCTCCTACTGTTAAGGAGAAAGTGATGCCTCCTACTGTTAAGGAGGAAGAGATACCACCTGCGGGGAGTTTCAGTCACCCAGCACCTATCGCGGCTGTATCTCAGACGGGGAGTTCCAGTCACCCAGCACCCATAGCGGAGCTTGATAACATAAACGCTGTTTATGCGCAGTATTTGAGGGACTGGTATCAGCCCCGTTTTGGAAATCCTCAAGATTGATACTATAATGTTTCATATACTTATATATTATACATTTTGTGTTACTGTGATACTCTGATACTTATATATTATGTATTTTGTGATGCTGTTTATGCCCATTTTGTGTAACTGTGATACTTTTATAACTGTGATACTTTTATTGTCTGTCTATAATGTTTGTGTTCCATCGAAGGGGTCGGCGAACCCATAGAATTCAACGGAGGGTTGCTCCGGGTCTATTTTTAATTACAAATTTATAAATTAGAGGAATAATAGTTTGGAACAATTCAGTTTTTTTTTTTAATTTTTTTATAAATTTAGCGACGTATTTAGCGACGTTTAGCGACGTCTAGCGACGTTTTTATAAGTCGCTAAACAAGTCGCTAATTAGCGACGTGTAAATAGCCGTCGCTAACAACGTCGCTAAACGTCGCTAAATATGTCGCTGTACGTCGCAAATTCCTGACATGGCAGTACTGCCAGGTCATTAAAGACGTCGCTATTACGTCGCTATAAAAGTCGCTAATGAGCGACGTTTAGCGACTTTAATAAACGTCGCTACTTTGTGACGCCGCGTCGCTAAACGTCGCTACATTTAGCGACTCAATAAAGTCGCTAAAAAACGTCGGCATAGCGACGTTTAGCGACATTTTTCCGTTCAGCGACTTGGTTTTTTCCGACTGCGTTAAAACGTCGCTAATTACATCGCTAAAAGAGTTTAGCGACGTTTTATTGTCATTTGGCGACGTTTTTTGGCGTCGCTAATTTGACTTTTTTTGGTAGTGTGACACATATACTAGCCAGTCCCGACGATTGGTGAATTACGTCAGCATATGTCTAGCCACACATTCCCATGCGTACTACAAGGTCTTTAAATTTGCATTCACTTAGATGGTTAGCACACCCCATTTATTTATTCAGTATTTTACATTATGGCATATTATTTTTATGTATCTTGCTATGTCCCTCTGAGGACCTGGTTCCCTGCCAGGTGTATATGTTCTTGAGTACTCGCAGGAGCACAGATCCGGACATGTTACGTATATCCCGAGGAGGTCTTCTCTTCGAGCCTCGTTATTGTCAGATGTGGTTCTTATATGGTGTGTATCTGGTTCATTTTCATATTCTATTTCGGCAGTAGATTTATTTCCATCCGACTGTCATTCTTTAGATACTTATCATTGAGATCTAGCTACATGGTTATTGTTTATTCATATTTGATTCTGTGGATGAGATTTAGATATTACCCTGTGACTTGTGATTAATTATACCACTAGTGAATTGTTGTTCATTATACAGCGTACGCACGTATATATGGTTTCCATATATTGGAGTTGCCATATATACGGACGGCTGGCATCGTTACGTATCCTAGTCCTACGTATTTTGGGACTGGGGCGTGACACTTTATTAATCAAAATGAGCACTATGAAATTAGATATATGGAGAGGGGGGAAATGGTATTATTGTTTGCAAATTTTCGGCAAGCTCTGAGAGGGGAAGAGTAAGCCATGAGAATGTAAAGATGGCTAGGATTCAGGCTAGGTTCAGTGGAAAATAAAAGTGAAAGATACGATTTAGGGGTTTGGTAAAATAAAATGTGATAAATAAAAAAAGAATAAAGAAAAAGAATAATAGTTAATATAATATTTCTTTAGAAAAATTTATTTAATCTACCACATCAGCTGCAACATAAGGAGAAAATTTTTGGAGGTACACTTTGGAGGGATTAGAGCATCTCTATTTCTATTATCTTATAATATGTTATGATTCCTATGTGGCACGAGGTAAAAGACAATGTCTTTCCAATATTGCAAGACTATATTAACAAAAGACAATGAAGTGGAAATGTCTTCTCCAATGCAAAGTATTAAAATGCTTATTTTTTTCAACTTCCAAAACAACTTATCATTTTCATACTTTTTTTCTAAATATTTTTTATTCATAATTGATAACATGAAGGTGAAGAAATTGTCAAGTGCAATATCTAGAACTCGACAACCAACTTCATGACCCTGCCTTTTATTACTTTTGTCACATAAACTTTACAATTCATTTGACAATTGTACTGAAGAATGATATTCAAATAAAATTTTGTGATTTATATATGGCAACAACTATTTTTTTTTCTTTCCAAAGTCACAGTAGGGTTGGAGATGCTCTTAGTAGCATTACTCTTTACTAATAGTTTAGTGTATATCAAGAAGAATATCCAGAACAGTAAGGCCCAGCAATACACCACTAGCCCAGCCACAAGCAGCATCGAATGGACCCCATACACACCGACATTAATATATATATCCATAGGTCACATACCTTTGCCACAAAGCTAACCCCCAATCCGCCGCTAAGAGAGAGAGTTAGAGTTGGGGAAAAGAAAAGAAAAGAAAAGAAAAGAAAAGAATATAGGGGGAATGAGGAAGCCACAGATGTCGTCAGCATCCGGATCTGAAAAGCCTCCTCCGACGCCATGCTGCAGCAAGGTGGGACTGAAGAGGGGCCCGTGGACGCCGGAGGAGGACGAGATGCTGTCGCGGTTCGTTGCGTCGCAAGGGGAGGGCCGCTGGCGGACGCTACCGAAGCGAGCCGGCCTGCTCCGGTGCGGAAAGAGCTGCCGGCTCCGATGGATGAACTACCTCCGCCCTTCCATCAAGCACGGGCAGATAGCACCCGACGAGGAGGACCTCATCCTCAGACTACACAGGCTCCTCGGCAACAGGTCAACCTATAATGATTTTAGGGTTAGCACCGATTCTTGATTGCTTGTTGCCTTCTTCTTACTTCTTTCCGAACGACAGGTGGTCTCTGATAGCTGGAAGGATTCCTGGCCGCACCGACAACGAGATCAAGAACTACTGGAACACCCACCTCAGCAAGAAGCTCATCAGCCTGGGAATCGACCCAAGAACCCACAAACCACTGGATTCCAGCAGTAACCCTAACCCTAGGGAGAGGGTAGCGCCTGCAACAGTACCATCGAATATTATTATCACTACAAACCCTAATCCTGAACCTAACCCTAACCCTAACCCTAACCCTAGCTCAGGCACCAGCTACATACCTCCTGCTGGCGTCAATTTCGTCCACGGTAACATTTACGGAGGAGCTGAGCTCACTAGGGGAGTTTCCGGAATAGACAACTCCGTTGACGACGTCTTCACTTCCTTCTTCGATTCGCTGATCAATGAGGACATGTTTATGCAGCAGGAGCCGCAGCACTTGAGTGACACTAATACCAACGAAAGGGATTCGTCATTGCCCTCTGCATCAGGTTATGGGATTGGATCCATATGGTCAGCGCCGCTCTCCCCTGTGGCCAGTTTAGACGGAGATGATATTGATGCAGAGTTCATGGATCTTGCTGGGAAGTGACTACAATTCTGCCTGCAAGTTCTGAAAGACAATATTGTTGTAAGTGATTATATATATAAGAACCTAAAAGTTTGGATTGAATACTTAAGTTTTCTATTAAAGTATTCCTGAATGTTTGTGTGACTACAAGTCTATAACTGAAAATTTGTATACTTATATGATGAACTTAATTCTACTTCAATATTTGTGTTTAATAATGATATATGTTCAGAATACTTCATCAGCATATAATAAAAGATGTTTGCCATTAAATTTTTACGTACGTACGTAACATAACGTTGCATTCTTGCATTCAGGAACCTTTCTTAATGCTGTTGCCTGTAAAAAATTTGGTCACTGAAAGATCTATACTATATGTTTCGGTGTTTCATTCACCAACAAGTATAAATATTTCATGAGTGTCTGATACATTTTGATTGTTTGCATATATGTTCTTTTGAAGGACATACACAATGACAAAACCTTTACCTAAATTCTTTGAATCTGTACGTCTATTTTAATCCATTTGCTCCATTTTATGTTAAAGAAATATAGATTTTTCTTTTCTTTTTTATGTTAAAGATATATAGATATACTACCATAACTTGTTGCAAGTCATTTAACTGATACATTCAGTCGCTCCTTCTTGGACAAATTATTCATTGGTCCCGGCTCATTGTAAGCCTGGATCTGTACCTAATGATATAGTAATAGATGGCCTATGTTTTCTCTCTCGGAATGAAAGCTTACATGGAAAAAATAATAGCTTATCATCAGGAATTTTATCAAAATAAGTTCACGTCCCACAACCTCAATTGTAGTCTACTGTCTCCAGTTTTCGTCGCCCATGTGATAAAGGCCAGTACTTGGGTGATTACTCGTTAACGTTGATTTCCTCTCCTGAAGGTATGATTAGACTCTCATGTTAAGACTAGTTAGAAGCATGTAAATGAAAGATGGGAGATTTAGCATAGATTACACTCTTCATCCCATATATGGTTCTTATTAATTTGATAGCGATACTTGATTTTTAAAGAATCAAAGTTCCATATTTATTTGTTTTGTCATATAATGATCTTACTACACTAGCACATAAATATTAGTACATGCATTAAACTTAGCAGGCATAAAGGAAGCTGACCTATAGAATATAGTGTAAAATCTCTCTATATGGTCGATTGATATGGAACTGCCTGCCATTGTTCATGGTTTTACATCAGGAGTACAGCTATTATAGTACTAATTGATATGAATGTTAAAAACTTTGGGACCTCACACTTCAGCAATCAAGAAAAGAGAATTATGAAGTTATTACTGATGTTCCAATCTTTACATACTTTGATTTATCAAGTAAACTTATTACTTCCTTGATTTACCATTTAAACATATGATAAGCAAAGACACCTCTAGATTATGTTAGTGTAACATTCATAATAGAAGCTACATCTGACAAACCATAAGAAGAGATGATCATGAAGATAATTGAAGTATAATTACTATATCTCACCTGCTAATACATCAGACAGGCTTGGGACTTGTATAGGAGGCATATAGAGCAGTCCAAAAGAGACCAAAACCCTCCAGATATTCGTGGGGTGGGTGATTTTGAAACTCTGTGAAATGATAATACTAATTAAATCAATTTCTAGTTATTTCTCGAAAACTAATGCCATAGCATAGTAAGCCAACCAAGAAGAATAGCTAGTAGGAGAAGATTAAGCTTCAAGCAATAGAAGAAGAAATAAAAATTTATCTTTGATTCAAGTTATTCTTTTAAGTTAGAGAATTTAAAGAATTCAAGGATTAGTAACAAGTGAAATAGAGTAATTCATGGATGATTGATTACATGTAGTTAAGTAGTTGAGTGGAAACATTAAAATTGATGGCAAACCTCTATTCATAAGGAAAGAACATGCATGGTTGAAGCATAATTTGCAGTAATGGTCGATATCGATCCGTTACTGCCAACAACGATACAATTTGGCATGTCCTGATTCGATAATGACCGATATTGTTACCTGGCCGATACTGACATTGATCTTCTCTTTTTCGTCAATTTGACAACAACAACAAAAAATTGAACGAAAAAGAGAAATCAACAAAGGTGTAAAAGCATAGGAATTAAAATTGTAAAAGAAGAAAACTTATATATCGCAAGTAAACCAATCGACAAGGGTGACTACTATGTCATTCCATTTCAAAACTACTTAAAAATAACACATAAAATACTTAAAATTATGCCTAAGTGTATTAAAAAAATTCTAAAATTTTAATAATTTATTAATATGTATTTTCTTTCCGATACCAAAAATTGTAATACTCCAATATGAAATCGTCGATACTGCCGATCCCAATACTCATAGAAATGATCTGATACCAATTTCGATATCGATAGTGCGAACATTGGTATTAAGACAGAGAAAAGAATCAAATTTTGTTGAAATGGTAGGGAGATGAAGAAATTTTACTATTATATCCTATATATACTTAATCCACTGCATTGCATGGAAGCACTTGTTATCTTGTTTCTGGTGCTAGAAATCACATATAGAAAGTGTGTTCATTTAATTGTCATATACAAGGCATGAATTTGTGTGGAGAGCGTACAAGGGAAAGCCAAAATTCTTTTCAGACTGGAAATATTAGAATCATAAATTAATATCCAATTTTGTGTGAAAGTTATATTCCGACTTTAGGGACATTACTTCAAAATTATGGTCAAAAAGAGTCAAACATTTGCAGCGTGAACTATTGGAAATAAAAAAAAAGGATAATTGAAGGTGGAAGATTAAAAAGAGTAAGTCATGTCAATCTTGGGACCAGCAGCATCGATACCGTGCTCTGATACCACGCGTCTAAAACTGGCCGCAGTAGAAACTAGGACAACCCACATAAGATAACCAACCATCGTCTAACCAGAAAGCCAAGATAGATAACATACAGTATTTTCTGGTACTATGTCACCTAGACAAATCTCACTTTTTATAACTTCAGGTAGAGATACAAGATTGAATAAAACTGTGTGCAAAGATTCAACCCCCTCACCAAACTCAAGAAGAAAGTAGAAGATTATAACTTGAAATCATTCACCCTACCCATAGCTATCTCCCTGAATGAAGACAATGACTCCCCGAACAGATCTTCTCTTCCATCTACTTGGATGGTGATCCCTATAAAAAAAGTAAGAACTTTCTCTTAGATTTTCTGCGGACTTGCTAACTTAACAATCATGGTCGTCAGTAAGAAACCAACAGTGCTGATTAAAACCTGAACCATGTTCAGCCCGACTGAACCAAATTTGAACCGACTTCGGTTGATCTAATCCCAATAAATTTTGTTTAGAACTGGCTGAATTCGGACCGAACTCTGTGGGAACGAACTCAAACCGAACTCGGTTAGTTTTTTCCAGAACTTATCCAGACTAGATTCTAACATTCCCCCCTCCAGTCTGATAAGGGATGTTGACCCTGTGACTCCTCAACTGGACTCTATGTCTGTCGTCCCGCGATAATACTCCTACTAGCCCTTGTCATTGATCTCCGATCCCCCGAGCTGTTGTACATTTTTTTTGATTCCAGCTCCTCAACCATCACGCCGATGCTAGGTACCATGTGTAGCATCTCCTGAACAACTAGGATCATGTCGGCATTAATAACTCGGCCAAGACCGAATTCCCTGACGATCAGTATCACCTTAAGTCTTGGCTACATGTCCCCGACTTCTGTCTTCTACCGTAACGTGCTCTCGTTACGTCGAGCTTCTTCATCCTTGGCTGGCCTAACCAAGTGGATGGTGTGGTTCCCTCGAGATTCAAGATCCTGAACTTGCCCACCTTTGTATCCGACAATGAAGCTCTCCCGTACAAATGCATCCTCGAGCAGAACATCATGTATTATGCATGTCACTGATGACCCACAGCTTCCCCAGAATTGTACAAATAGAGATGCACTTGTCTCAAATTGAGTTTGATGCACACTTTGACCTCTTCCCTTGCTTCGAACTATCATAACCAATGTCATTCCATTAAGCTTTAGAAAACCACTCGTTACCAAAACCTGATTCATGGAACAACCCCCACCTGGAGACTAACCAACTGTCGTGGGACCGAGAGACTAACCCTCAATCTTTGACAAAACTCCATTCCTTACTTTGTCTCGATGAACCGAATCCTTCGTCTCCCTCAAATTATCTCGATTGAAGACCACCCAAACCAAGTTCTCGATGATCCACAATCTTCTATTGAACACCCCTCGAGCCTCCATCCGATGTCTGTGGCCTGCATGTACACCTCAGCGGCTTGAGCATGTACATACCACAACATATATCTCCTTGAGCCAGTAGTTGGGAACCCTTTAAGCTTCCAATCTTTATCACAAACATACCACGACCGCCAGCTTTCCTACCGAAACCAAGGTGTAGTACAAACTCGACACATGACAAACCGCCTTGAGAACGAGCTTCTCACCGAACTTCGCTGTCAAGTGCACATCCCCGATGCCCACAACTGTAGCCGTCCCCTTGTTTCCCATCTTCACATGTCCAAAACTACATCCTAAGTATGACATAAAGATCTTCCTCTACGGAGTGGCATGATATGGAACCCCGTATCCATGACCCAATTATTGTCATGGCACATGTCACAAGGTTTCTCTACATCGGTTTCTGCGATAATTTCTCCAATAGCCTTAAAACCCACCTAATCATCCTTGCCTTTAGCCTTCATCTCTGAGTTTTGTGTAACCATTAAAAAAATAAAGTTTACTACTTTATATTGCAAATTATAAAGCAAAAATACGAATAATTATCTATTAAATTTCTAAGTACAAAAGAAAAATTCTGGAGAGTGTGTCGATGGAGATCAAGTCGCGGATGACTTCTTTACTCCGTTGACGATCCTAAGGCAATGGTTAAAAATTTGCTAACTCTCGGCTCATTGGTAAGAAGTGTAGCAAGAATGCTTAAAAGTACTCATATTTTGATGGGTTTGGGAAGCACATATCTCAGCTATTTATAACCATTCTTATTGTAACAGTTGTTCGCACATAGGCTGGAAAAGTCACTATTTTCAGCCTTGCCACATAGGATTTTGCCTACCGCATAACATTCTGCAATAACTACAGCGCATAAAATGGATCTGAATGTATGTGCATAAGTCGGTCGGCTTAACACGTGGCATGCGTTAAAAATTCCATATTTAATATACTTGTTGTCACTTTTAAGATATGCGCCATTATTTTATTTAATGTGCATAGCCTCTTCATCTTTATAACTATCACTACCAACTGTAAATAACTTAGAGGATTGTTGTTGTCGCATAAGGATTCGCCAAATGAATAATCTGCCGTATGAGTCTTGTCTCATGGAGACTTTGCCGCATGGTCTGCACAGCTGTATACAGACAACTGTAATAATGATGGTGACGTAAACGATGACATTTTTAGACTGCAAGCATTATGGAGCAACAAGTCTTTTGAGGCAGTCTCAGATCGACATATGTGGCCGAATTTTATGTGCTTGAGCCTCTACCACAAAGGTAAACCCATTTCCTTTGTCGCATGCTTCCATGATTCACTTCCCCTATCGCATAGACTTTTTAGGTTATCCAAAGAATCATTGTCTTTGGCGCATAACCCTTAGCGCATAGCACATGGATTGCTTTATTAAATGTCAGAGTTTACTTTCTTTAGTCTTCGTGGTGCATAGACGTTGGTGCATGGTCCTGACTTCCCAGACCACATTGTTGAATGAGTAGCCTCTTCTCATAACAAGCATGCACATGGATTCAGATTTTTCATGCTTCTATAAGATCTCCTTCAAAGTTTTCAAAACTTGAACAAATTCGAAATACTTTAAAAGAAGCATGGATAAAAAATTTAACTCGGCGCATACATTTTTTTCGCATATTGTTGATTTGATTCGCATGGCGCATAGACTTCTTGTAGCCAGGCTCTCAAATCTTCCTTGATTTATGTGCAGACAGTTTTTTGAAATCTCGAAGCGTAGCCGTCACATGGGCACAAAATTTGAGGCATATGTTTGGCTCTTTGATGCCGCATATCACGCAGTTTGAATCATTGCATAAGTGAGAACATTGCGATTGGAGATAATTTATTGCCATTAATTTATGGCCATTAATGCGTATATGATCAGCCTTAGATGACGCATAGGCGGGCCTTTAAATAGGGCGGCTGAAGAGAGAGAAAATTTTACTTTTCTCCAAAAAATTTGAATCTCTCCAAGTCTCAACCCTTCTATTTTTCACTTATCTTTCGAAATGGCCCCAAAATCTTCCTTCTCTATAAAAAAACTGCCAAGGGCAAAGGAAAGGCCGCTGAATAGGCCATCGCTGCCTTACCGCTGAAGACCCACCCCGACGTGCATGAATCAATCAAGGGTGAGGATAAAACCCTAACCCTGAAGAAGACGACAACTAGCGCATAGGCGCTCTAAACATAGAGACAAAAGCACACAATATACCGTATGGGAGAAATCATCTAGTACATGCGTAGACGAAACCATACTACTGGCACGTATGGTCGTTGTTGTAAAGCTTCGTCATGAATATGAGTTGATAGCAAAAAAATTTCTACTATACGCATGGATGTAGCTGTCTTGGGACACTCATCATGATCGTGCATTGGAATACGCGACTACTTTACACATGGATGTTATTGTCTTTTAGACACTATATTATGCGCAATAGTTGATAAGTGCATATGTCTAGCACCCTTGTCTCTGCGGCTGAGATGCTCGGCGCATAGCCATGTGGTTCATGACTTTACAAAATTTCAGAGAGTAGCTTGGTTGTGCGCATGACTTTGTCTGTGCATGGTTGGCTATGTACATGCACTTTATGTGCATAGGGCTCCTTAGAATTTTTTTTTTAAGTTTTTTAGATAATGTTGATTTAATATCAATCATTTCTAACATCTTGATCTTCTTTGTAGTGTCATTTATTGGGGCCCCCTCTGGTGAGATACTTCTCGAGTTTATACAAGCTATGCTAGGCATGAACTGTGATGACACAGTGGCCACCGCCAAGGCCCAGATTGACAAGGATCAACCTACTAACCGTAATAAGATGATATCTGAGTAGGAGGAGATCTTCCTCTTATTTCTGATGAACTCTAGAAAGATTCCTGCTGGAGGAATCCAAACTTAGAAGAATCTAGCCTTTTTGTTCAGAGATGCTCTAACCACCTTGGCTCGTAAGGTGATGAAGATAAAAGAGAATTGGTTCTTTATATCTTGTGAGAGGAAGATTTATGTACCATCAATGGAACACCATTTACTACTGTCTACCTTCAATCTAGTGATGACTCAGAGGAAGATGAACTGGGACCTATCCCCAACCTAAGTGGACGCTCTGATCGGGAGGATCCAACCTAATTCCCATAAAAAAAGGAAAAAATTGTCTGTGTCAAGGAATCACCTTCCTATACCCTACGAGGATTAAAGCCTGGCGCCATCACAAGTGACTTGGGTCCTAACCTCTATGCTTACGGTGCAGACACCTTTGCCAATCAGCTCCTACAGAAGAAGAAGTTGTGCCCTTCTAGTTTTTAGCGCTTGACTGGCTGGACCCATTATACTAGCCCCTGGAGTCATCTAACTATGTGGATACTGGCAAAGTATGAGAAAGACCTTAAGAAGGCTAACTTATATTGTGCCCTCTAGGATACATGCTACTGATTAGAGGTGAACAATTCCATGTGCATTGCTCTTGTTGAGATATATAACTGCCGCATCGAGACCTTCTTCACACTTGACGGCGAGATGGGGCTTGCACTGCACGAGATGAGTGCAATTTCAAAATTACCCTGGGTGACGAACCATGTTAAGAATACACCCCTTGTAATAAAAAGCTCACAGAACTGGAGAAGAAGAGTCTGGACCTTCTAGCTGTGTACAAAGAACTATTATGCCACCACAGCATCTGTCAGATAATTGCCAAGACGGGCAAGAAATCAGAGAGAGCTTCCCCTTACACCACAACTTGGCTCAGTCATATCTTTATGAAATGTGAAAAACTGAACAAGATTTGCTTTTCAATTCGAAAACTTTAAACCAAAGAACTGGTTGAGGACTTGATGAGCAATCACCGCATGTACAATCGTGAGGAGGATGAAAACGATGAGCCTGCTGAAGTTCTCAACTATTTCTACCAAGACATGTATAGACTGTCTGACAAGGCAATACTAGCTGGATTCCTGATGATCTGGCTATAAAAATATGTCGTCTCTTGAGGCTTAAGATCTACAGAGAGGGTCAGCCACAACCTGATTCTACCGGCTGTAAAATTAGTTTTCGGTCACTAACTTGCACTGCTTCCTGCGTGATCTGCTGCATCCATCGAGGACTGCATGATTTAATCAAAGAAAATAATGCTTCGTGAGGGATCAGACAATTTTTCCTAGGTAGAGTTGCCCTACCACTATTTGATGGGTTGGCTTCTACTACATTATCCAACTCTGATAAAGTCTGGATTGGTAGAGAGCATATCAGAAGAAGATGCCTTTATCCGTCGATATCGCGGAATGGAATAGCTACATTAGAATGTCCCTACCTGTAGAAAAGTGTTAGGCTTTATAGTGGGCTATGATGTTTTCACAACAGTCCCCAGTTTCGTGGGGGCAAGAAGGCGGTGATACTCTAAAAGATGATGGAGTGGACTCCTGAAACCAGTTAGAGGAAGCATACTGCTGGATCATCTCAATCAGACCTTTTTACTTGGTATAATAGAACAAGAATAATCTTTTTCTATAGCCCTATCTGTCAAGCTGGTTCAATTGCTAGTTTGGATACAAGAAATTTTTACTAGGCAGTCAATGCTCCGGTCTTGGTATAGTGGCAGCTTAATCGACGGAGCCTGAGCATGGAGATACTATACTGCCAGTTGCACACAGGCTCAATTTATATTGCCTGAGGAGAAGGCTTCAACAAATATGCCTTTTAATGAGGCCAAATTCTACTGTTCGGTGAATGTTCTGGCAACCAGCTATAAGTGGGAGAGGAGCTTTATTGTGGGCACCAAACTGATGTCGTTTGATGAAGGTATTAAAGCCACCCATAGGACTTCTCGAAAGGGCAAAGAAGTTAATATAACGCCATTGGTCGATCATGAACCTACGATGCATAAAGAAAACATATCTATTGAGCCGGCAACTGCAGTCGACCTCAAGTTGAAGCGTAAAGTTTCAGCAGAGAAGAGTTCTCAACCTTCTAAGAAGATGAAGGTCAAAACCATAGAGCCTCAGAAGGTTCCATAAACGGGGTCAGGCTGCAAGAAAAGGGCCACTAAGAAGTCTATTACGATGGAAACAAAAGATGAGGAGCTAGTAAGGCTCCTTGCACTAACGATCTATGAACCGGGCCTTATCTTATATGCAATAGCAGTATCTGTAAAGACTGTTAAGTTTATTACTATGAAGTCGCTTTACGAAATTTTTTCTACTGGTTTGCCTAAAATTGGGCAGAAACCAAGGGAGATAATAATGAAGCATCCTCGAAGAGCAGGAGCAGCTTTGATGACTTCTTATGTTGAAGAGGTTATGGAGATCCTCGAGACATCTCCAGAGCCAATGCCCCAGTATGATGAAGGAGACACTCTTGAAGAACCTACAGCCAGGTCTTCAGATGAGTATGAGCCAGATAGAGTATTAGTGGACCCTAGTTCCCCTTTAGTCAACATCTCTATAGATGATTTAGCTGTGACGGGATCAGCCATCACCACACTGGGTGAGCCTCATGCCTTGGTGACTTCTCTGGGTATGTTTTTCTCGAACTTCATAAGAGATAAGATTTTTCGTCTTCAATTCTCGATACTCTTGGTGAAGTTAACCATAAGTCGACTTGGTTTTATAGGTCCTTTCTCTATAGGACTGGCAATTCTGACAAAGGAAGAAGGAGGGGCCCTTATCAGAAAGAGGTCCAGATCTGCATATGGCTCATCTGGGGCCAGGATCGAGGAACTTCCCAATGAACCATCGTCCGTTGGGAATAATACTATTGATAGCTCGTCCGAGGTCAGGATTGAAGAACTTCTTGTTGACACATCGCCTACGGTCAATGTCCGGACGATTAGTGTTGATGAAACACAACTGGAAATTAGCTATGAACCCACGATGACGAATCAATCTATGGTCCTAATTTTGCCTACTACATCAAAGAGTGCTGCCATACCAACTCCACCATCAACTGGGACCTTAGCTGCTCAAACTCCACTAACGCCATCTACTTTGGCATATATGGATGAAATGGTGAGACTCCTTTTACAAAGCTTCTATGACCTTTTGAAGCAAGAAGTTCAAAACATTTTACAGAAGGGAAGATCTTTCTTCTTAGCGCAAATGTCTGCCACATATCAAATCAATGCTCTTAAGGTCTTTCTGGGCTACGAGCAACTAGCCGAATTATTGTTGTAAAAATTAAATAAAGTGGAGCAGCGTCTAGATATGCTCCACTGTCATGACCCATATCCGAATAATCGGGCATGAATTCATGGATACGTCCAGCCTATGCCACAACATCGATGGTAGAATGTTGCCTATACCTCAATGGAAATCATCTTCAACCTTTACAAGAATAATTAGTATCTTCATAACTCAATCACAATATACTAAGGAGAATATAATAAGGAAAGCAATCCAAACAACTAACTAAGAGAAGTGAAATAAGAGAATGATACGGAAAGAAAAAAATACTAGGCTAGATCTCTACAGAGGTCACCTAATGGTCCACGGTACAAGAGCAGTCTCGAATATAGCATCGCTTTGAGTCCAGGGACGTGGGACACAAAAACTCCTAAAAATATTATCTAGTAAGGATGGAACGAGTACAAATACTTAAAGCAGTTCCAATACATGGTAGAAGTTATGAAACAGTAAATAGTAAATAAAATACATGATAAGGAAAGTAAACTGATAGAATGACATGTCAAGTAAGAAGAAATAGGTAAATAATAGCAACATGACATCTATCCACAAGTAATGAGTAAAATATGGAAGAACTGTAAATATGTAAGTTCAAATACTAGTTTTGATATGTGATCGGCTTAGAAACTTGCACAAGGTCTAATAAGATCTGGCAAATCATACGTGAGATATACGATTAGCTCTCATAAGGTCTACACTACGACAAGGTCTAAGGGTATGATCACATATCTAACTAGTACTTTTTTGTCCTGACTCGTACAATGGATCCAAACTATGATACGTCATGACACATGAATCATAATGCAAGGTCTAAATATTAGCACAATGATAAAGGTCTAAATATCAGTATATTACACAAGGTCTAAATACCAGTACAATAAAAAAGATCTAAATATCAGTACATGCACAAGGTCTAAATATGGAAACAATATCTCATGATATGGATCTAAGATATACCAATCAGTGTATCATCATGTTAGGAATCAAGTACAACAACACTAAAAATATGTATCACAGAAGCTATAAACTAAAGAAAACTATCAGAGAATATACTAGCATGTGGTCCCGAGTTGTAAACACAAGTCAGTGTCCGAACTGGAGTCCAAGTGACCCATATATGAGTTTCCATGTCAATAGGTGATTTGGAAGCAAAAAGAAGATTAACTAGCCTTAATTTAGGATTTAGGTTAATTCTAGGTCAATAGAATTAAAATAGGTCAATAACTATTTTTGGGTCTTCCAATACCTATGTGGTTGTCCTATACAGTTATATAAGATAGAACCAAGCTATTTCTAGGTTGTATATATATATATATATATATATATATATATATATATATATATATATATATATATATATATTTCCAAACAGGAAGTATTGAACAATAAAAAACTTTAGTTCATAAAATAGAGTAACTAATAAAAGATAAAAGTAAAAGGGAAAAAGGAAAAAGAAAATCATAGAGAAAAAATAAAAAAACAAACAAAGTGCTCCGCACTATTTATCGTCACCCCCGCGCGAACCCGCCTTAAAGGATGTGGGTACTCGCTCAAATCTTAACCAAATTCAACCAAATCAGTTCCTAATGCCTATACTATCCTATTCCAGACTAAATCAAATCCCATCCAAATTCGAATGTAAAGCAAAGAGAAAATCGATTAGAAAACAAAGAAAAACCCTAAGTATATAAATCGAACCCCTCGAAACTATTTTTATTTCTTCGTAGCCAGACACATCCTCTTCAATTCTCTCAAACCCGGAGCGATCCCCATTAACCCTGGACATCCCTTCGACTGCCTGCAACCACCGCAGACCGCCGGAGATGCGTCAGAGCAGCTGAAGCAACCTCACTACCGCTGTGCAGGCACAACCCCCTAACATGAGGTACCCCCTTCTCTCATATATTTCTCTACGAATACTCAATCATTTTCCATGGCATTTAATTCTACGTAGAGCCTAGTGGATATATTTTATGATTCAATAAATCATTCGGTAAAGTTTTGTTTAAGTCATGGTAAAAAATCTCCTTGAAAATAACAAAACCCACAATTCACTTGATAGTATTTCCAATTAAAAATCCCTAATTTGGAAGGCAAATATCTGACAAGATATTAGTTATTTTTGATACAATTTGAACCACATTTTAGCCAACATATGCAACATCACAACAATATAACTTTTATAGATTTTTATTCGTTAATTCTCTATTAAAAACCTTCTTAATAACTTCTTAAAAATCATAAAAACATATTATAAAAATATTAAAAATCTTCGACACGGAGTTAGTCCCGACAAACTGGATGGCCTTGTCCTGTATCAATTGCTTTCAAAGGCGCATAGGATCTTCACCGACGTATGGGCTTTGATGGAATTCAAATTGGTTGTGTGTGCGTGATAAATTTGACATGTATCCGTCGAAAGTCACCGTATCGGTGCTTTTGCAATTTTCCCAATTACTTTATACTCGCTCATCGTATCATGATTAAACTTGCATCACTGGACTCGCAGCATTTGACTTATCATGTGATCCGAGTTTCGTCTGATTGAAAGACGGTCGACGAACCGCTGTTTTGTTGGCCCCACGATTCGATTCGACAAGCGATTTTAGCATCGGCACATCAAAATCCAAATCTGGATATACCTGTAGAAGCACAAAAAATATGCATCCATACAATCCTGTACCCTAAAACAAAAACTCAGAAGAGATCAAGCCATAAATTCTCCAAGCGGCCCAACAAAGAGATATACATGCGTCCCAAACAGCCGAAGCAGCTTTGGCTGCAGATGGACCTGACATGGCATCCCGTCAACAGGATTATCTCTGACACAGAATCCTGACAAAAATATTTTTTTAAATGCTTCAAAATGCGTGAACATACTAAATTACAGAGGTCTCACATCAACACAGAACTTTACTCTCGATGGATGTGCAGCGCCAAGTATACTGCACAACTGGCTCATGCGTCCCAAACTCCATGCGGCTCTGGCCCCATGCGTCCCAGGCTCCATGCATTCCATGAGTCTCTGGCCTCATGCGTCCCATACTCCATGCGTCCCTGGCCCCATGCATCCCAGATTCTATGTGTACTATGCGTCTTTGGCCCCATGCGTCCCCAGTTCCATGAGTTCCATGCGCCTCTGGCCCCATGCGTCCCATACTTCATGCGTCTCATGCGTTTCTGGCCACTTGTATTTCAGACTCCATGAAGACCAAATCTTGTTGTTATGACAGAAGTAATTTTCTCCAACCAAGTGCGGACTATGTGTCAAGCTGATCAAGTCACGTCCACAAAGGGCGGGAACTACCTAGATCTTCAACAACGGAAAATCCTAATAAGCACCCGCTTGGAAGCTTGGCCTGCTTACGGTTACAGCTACACCCTGTTAAGAAGGGACACGTGGCACCCTCCAGCATCTATGCGGCCAAATATATATGTGTCCAAGGGTGACTATAAATAGTAGGATACCACACCCATACAGGCTGGCTATCGATGAACCTACAGTCAAGCAAGAGAGAAGAGCTTCCTTCTCCTGCATCAGATCGTCCATGGAGTAGAGAGAGTTGCTACACCCCTAACCCTCCATCGCCACTCCCTAGAAAAAATTTGTACTTAGATTTTCTGCCTAGGACCTCTTTGTACTATCTTTTTGTTTGTTAATTAAATTAAGCTTTCTTAAAAATTTCAAATTTAATGGCGAACAAGATGATGACTCTACTGGGGACGTCTTTCTCCTTTGATGAGAAAGATATAGCGTAATCCGATGCAGCCAAGCTCGGGTCCACTCAAAGGATGCTGGTGGTCCGCTTCGACCAACAGGCCTTCGAGGATATGCTCTCCAGGGATAGCGCGCGTCCTTCTTCGAGGCAAGCAAAGCCCAAGAAGACCCACATGAAGTGAGTAGCAAAGGCCACCGTGCCTCACCCAACTGCGGAGAAGTCGCTCCTCGTCTCTCTTCCTGCCGCAGGGATCGCACATCATGCGTCTACTGCTTATGTGGTAGCCTCTTCCAACCAGAAGGGTGCTCACCACTTGAAGACCCACAAGACGTGGGTAGAAAAGTCCACCGCGCCTCACCCAAATGCGGAGCTTGCGCTCCTCACCTCTCTCCATGTTGTTGAGGATGCTCATTAAGCGTCCATCTGGACTGACCATGCGGCTTCTCCGTCTGTCGAAGGAGACGCTCAACACCTGAACTCTGGCAGAGAAAAATACTACGATGCCAGAAGTTTGGATCATGATACGAGTTCTATGTGGCCTAGGAGAAGACCGCATAAGAATGAATATGCGACACAGGTTCACTACCACAAGCAGATGGCCGCATGCGGCCGTACAGTAGTCGAACCTCTGTTTTCGACAAAATCTCATGCAGCGCTGACCCTATGCGCCATACTAAGAGTGGTGAAAATCCAAACTTGGACTCTTCGTACTACGCGCCTACGGGTGCCAAGTCAAAGAAGTCAAGGGCAGTACGAGCTCATTATGCTTAAGCAACAGTCTATTCGGCTGACCGTCGGAGGGCACCGCTAACTGTTATGCGGGCCCCTGATGGAAAGCTTTATAAGATAGACCCGTGCGTCCAGTTCTCAGGTCAAATAGACAGAGTCCATCTCCAAAGTCTTCCACTGACGATCTGGGGAACGTTCTAATACGAATCCTAGATCAGGAAGCAAAAATAACACCCACGTACCTGTGCGTTCGGTCTACCCATGCTTACGAAGAGGGTGCAAAGGTGAGTCAGCCCTTGCCTGACTTGCGCAATATGATCAATCATAAGTACAAGGCGAGGAAGGCAGCTACGACATATGAAGTATCCCCCCTAGGATATTACTGTACTAAAATTATTATCAATTGCTGCTGCAACAAAGTGGCAGCACCTACAAGCAGGCAATCGACATTCTAATGACTGCACTTGATGGCACCTATTCGGCAACAATCCAAAGATCAGGTGCAAACACCTGAGGATAATGATATACCATTTGTCTCATGTTACTCTGCTCGGAAGGTCCCTTCCACCATGGGAGAAAAGAAATTCAATACCTCCAGTCCGTCAATCTCAACCAGCGCATTGAGAAGGCGACTACCAGGAGGACCAGCAACGGGACCTGGAGAAGGTGTTTTCCAGGGCACTCGCTCAAAAAAGCTCCCAACCGCTGGGAGTAGTTCTGCCTCAGAACTACTGGGGTTGCACAAGCTGGGGGTAGTAATTCATTAGACCTGTATGATAATCCGGTATTCCGAGGATATGAGGATTCCTAAGGAAATGATGCTGAAGCCCCTGGGGGTAGCCACCTTCGAAGAGAAGGCGCCGCCTCCTACGTTGGGGGTAGTATTCCATCAGAGTCCGAACAGGATGCAACACTACTAGCTCTCCTCGATGATTATTCACTGCAAGAGTTCAAAGTAGAGAGTTCTATATCAATCATTCCTTCCTACTCGTCGCATGTAAGAATGGCATATATGGCAGAGGACGACCACGAAGGCCCCAGTGACCGACAGCGCCTCAGAATCCTCGAAGCCATGATGCACACTATGAGCGAGTCAATGCAAGCCTTGACCTAAGCAGTGCTAGACATCAAGGCAACTGTAGCCTCCCAACCGCCAAGGGCCTTAGGTCAAGACCCTGGAACTAATACAGATTCAAATGCAACCGCTCCCCCCGTTGGCGGCCGTCATGCTCTACCAGGGTCTTCTGCTGCTCCCGCGACAAATGAAGCTAGGAAAGCGATAAGGGAGGTCCGAGAACTCCAAGCCTACACAGATTCCATGAGTAATCAGGAATTACTCTGTGATCTCAGAGTACGACAGCCATATCCGCTAGAATGGAGGGATATATCATATCTGCCCAAGTACAAACCCTTCAATATTGACATATTTGATGTGAAGTCCTCCCCCAGTCGATATATAAGATACTTTAAAACTACGACAGAATACCTACTCTGCAACGATGCTATCCTCACTAGGCTCTTCGTCGGGGCATTATCTGGGGTAGCCTTCGACTGGTTTTGCAACCTCTAAGATGACTACATCTCATCGTTTGATGACCTAAAGAGTTTTTTCTACAAAGATTATATGAGGCAGAAAGTGACATGACTATGTCCTCCCGGTTGGACGTTGCCCTAGGAGAAAAGGAACTAGCATAAAATTATATCAAGCAGTTTATATAAGCTGCGCTGAGGCTGCCTCCTGGTAATCCCGAAACGACGTTGATGGAAATATGACGGAGAAAGCTACTTCCGACAGTCAGCTTCTGGATAGGTGATAGCCAGCTTAAAGACTGGATGGATTTTATTATAAATGTTGTTGGTGCCAAGAAGAAAGTCACAGATGATAGGGAAGACGTCCAATAACAACAACGGCGATAATAGCAGCCTCGAGGGAAAGGAAAGCAGGCCTTAGTCGCCAACTTAACCAAAAAGCCGGAGCAAAAATAGGCGAAAGCTCCGAAACCAAAGGAAACTTACTCTTTCGAGGATGATAATATCATTTCCATCTTTGATATGCTGATGAAGGGAGGAAAACTTTGGCTCTCCGATGTCAGACGCCAACCGAAAGCGGCAGACATAAATAACCTGAAGTACTGTCACTTCCACCGGTATGTCCACTATGCGATGCGGGATTATTATATATTGAATCATTACATCCAACGCTTGATCGATACCAAAGCTCTCTCCTTGGACTTTGGTGACGTAACAGTTGCCTCCAACATGGTATCCCTCTAGTTCGATAATTTCCCACGACGAAAACCTAGGACGATGTCACACCGATCCCAAGGGCAACAATGAAGGTAGTCAATCTTCCACTAGCTCATGACCAAGCAGCCGGGCTGACACCTCTTACTACACTTTGGGGTGAGATCATGTAGGTCCATCCGGATCTGGTCCTAGACTTGATACAGCAAGCAGCACCTCCTGTCGTCAAACCTAAAATACGAAAAACCAAGTCATGCCGCATGGTCTCTCCTACTACTGAGGAGGCCTGGACAGGGGAAACCAGGTCGGGCCTTGCCTACCAGGTAGGGCCTTGCCAAAAATATGAAGCTATCAACGTCAATATACCTCAAACTACTACACCTGTCGTATCTAATCCGGGTCCATCTCAACCTCTACCAGTGGACAATTCCAAAATAAAAGGATGCTTCGATAAGCCATTGCGTAAAGAAATGGCCCAGGGACTGAAAAATCCCTACAACTTTGACAACTTGCCTTAACTCGCTAATACCCCAGCAAAGTTGTCACTATTTGAGCTTCTGTGGCTCTCTAGAGATAATCAGGCTGCTCTTAGCAAGGCATTGCAAAATGTTGACTCCTACCTGGCTCAGGTCAAACTGCTAGTTGAAGATCCGGCTACTTGCCCCCACTGAAATAATATCATGGAGGCAATACCCAACATCATGTTCTCGCAACAGGATGTTGCTAAAGAATAACTGGCATGATCGTTCCCTGTATTACACATGGTACATCGGTGCCATTAAGGTGGACCGGATGTACATCGATCTCGGTTCATCCAGTATTATCCTACGGAGTCTACTTCAGATCTTGGGCATCCCGATGCATCGGCTGGCAGCCACTAATACTGCCATCAGTGGCTTCAACGCAGGAAGAAGCTACCCTCTGGGCAAGATTGGCCTGAAATGCCAGCTCGTCGACTTAAAGACAGAGGTCACTTGCTACTTCATTGATGTATATGTATCCTACAATGTCCTTCTGGGACAACCTTAGATACACCAATACATGATCGTTCCATCAACTCTACACCAATGTTTAAAGTACGTGGACGACCATGGCACGGTCAAGACCAAATTCGTGAACGTAGACCCGTTTAAAGGGGTCGAGACATACTACTCTGATGCAATCCTCTACAAGCAAGTACCCCAAGAGGAGGGGGCAATGAGGCCGATGATAAAACAGAGGCAATGACAACACCAGAGGAGACCCTGAGGATCCGTCTCAAGACACGCGCTACCGCCACAACCGCTCCCTTTATCATAAAACTGTACAAGGAAGCACCCGAACCTTTGGTTTTCTGCCTTCGTAGGCCGAGTTGACAGCCAAAGGAAGATCTGACACTGTTTACAACATCCAAACCTCTAGTAGTTTGCCTTCATAGGCCGAATCGACTACAGAGGAAAGATTCAGCGCCGTCTACACCTTCAGAACCTATGGTCATTCGCATTCGAAGACCACCAAGGGAGGCTCTTGCACCTCTTATAAATTCAGAACCCTTGGTGGTAAAATAGCACAGGAATCTATTAAAGCCTTTGCTCGTACTAGGGTGGCCCTCAAAAAATATGAGCTGGAGGAGTATGTAGCCGCTCATGCCAACGTCCATTCTTTCGATGATGTAATCCCCGAAGCAAATCATTTTATGAATAAAGGGTTATCTTTGAACTACTTCGAATATGAACATATAAGCACACTATATTCCATGGAGCACGGTCTGGGCCTTTATCTGCGAACACAGGTGACTACCACCTACGTAGTGAACCAGATCCTCCCCAGCCAAAACTTCTACTTCCCAGTTCCGTCCAGAAGGAGGAGAAACAAACTCATTATCTTTGGAAGATTAGAATGCCCCCAATCCTTTGTCCTAGAAGAACTGGATTCGGAACCTGATACCGGCAAAATATCACTCAACCGGTATAGCTCATAAGCCAGGCACCTTATCCAGAAGATGGGGTATGACCTGAAGGGAAATAAGGGCTTAAACCACGGCAAGGGATGATGACTTCCCCTGCGTCTACCTGCTCCCATAGGCAAGTCCGAGGATTACTACGATAAGATCAAGCATGGCTTAGGATATGTAACTCCTACCATAACTCCCGAGGGCTCAGATAAAGAAGACAAAGTGCACTCTCACTCTTTAAAATCTTTTGCTTGGGACTCTGACGTCAGTATCGAGGACATAATCAGGCAAATATTGTCCGCCAATATGGTGTCAGCTGACCCTGAGGAAGACAATTAGGACCCACCCGAACTCTTTGAAATAGAGCGTGGGCCCGACGCCTAGATTCTCAAGTTGAGATGCCATTTGAGCAGCGAGACCCTCCAACCGAGGACGAAGTTATACAAGTCGATCTAGGCGATGAGACCTCCCCTAAGCCTATCTTCGTCAACAAAAGTCTGTCCGAAGAAGACCGAGAATCCCTACTATAGATCATCAGGGAATACATTGATGCCTTTGCCTGGAGTTACAAAGACATGCCAGGACTAGACCCCCAAATTGTAGTCCAGAAGCTCAATATCTTGTCGAACGCTAAGACTATCAAACAGCAGCAACGACAGTTCTGGCCAAACATTATGAATGCCATCAAAGCTGAAGTAAACAAACTAATAGTTAGTAGCTTCATCCTCGAAGAAAAACATTCCAATTGGGTGGCCAACATCGTGTCCATCTTCAAAAATAATGGAAAGATTTGAATCTGCATCGACTTCCGTGATCTAAATTCGATGTTCCCTTGAGACGGGTTTTCTCTTCTAGTCACCAATATAATAATCAACAACACTTATTGCTTCGAGTGCATGTCCTTCATGGACAAATTATCTGGCTACAATCAAATCAAGATATCTCCTGAAGACGAGAAACATACATTATTTCGAACACCGATAGGAGTATACTACTACATAGTCATGCCCTTCAGTCTGAAAAATACAGGTGCTATATATCAACGAGCTATGAGCACCATTTTTTTATGCAAGACGGTGGAGTGTTACATCGATGACATCACCGTCAAAAGTTACTCTAAAGGTGATAACATCTGGGACTTGTAGACTGTGTTCGACCTCATGTGTACATAGCAGCTCAAGATGAACCCTACCAAATCCTTCCTGGGAGTCGCCAGGGGAAATTCTTGGGCTTTATCATCACTTCTCAGGGTATTCACATAGACCAAGATAAAACTAAAGAAATCCTCAAGATGAACCCGCCGAGGAACCTCCGAGAGCTTCGCGGCCTTCAAAGGAGCCTAGCATACATCATGAGGTTTATATCAAACCTCTTAGGGCATTGTCAGCCATTCACCCAGCTCATGAAGAAAGGTGTCTCCTTTGTTTGGAATAAAGAATGTTTACGCGCGTTCGACGATATCAAGGGATACCTATCAAACCCTCCAATGCTGGTAGCACCGGTCATGGAAAATCCCTTCCTATTCTATGTACGTGCAATGGATCACTCCATCGGTGCTCTATTAGCACAGAATAGTGACGCATGTTCGTCGTAGAATCGGTATTATCCAACGGCGTCTACCGGCTCGCGAAACCCAACAACGACTTGCTCATGATGCCTATCAATGATAAGTTCCTAAAAAAGCACTATGTCTAAACTTGACTTGTACTCCTCTCATCATCAGCGGGACAACCCAAATGTACATCTCTCCACTCTTGCTTCTTCAACCCCAGCAAGTGCCTATGTGCAATATTTTCCTATTCTTTACAAATTCTTGTAAAAGCCATCATCTGTATCCTGGAGCCCTGGATACGCAATGGATGATGGATCCTCAAAGTCTCCCCAGCAGAACAGTTCTTAAGTCTACTTGCACACTCCCGTAGTGACTATCCAAAAACCAATCTTGTTAGGCGCTAGCCATGTTCATATTGCCTCTGAGATATCGTCCCCCCAATCTTTCCAGCAGACAATCCTCAGGTCTATCTTCATTTTCGGATAGACCACACTCAGCAAACTACTTCTCAACAATTTTCTCGGACATCGGTTCACGTCCATATTACCTCTGAACTATCGTCCTAACATTTTTCCCCGACTCAGTTTGCCATGTCCATATTACCTCTGAGCAAACTTTCTGGGTCTTGGCTATGGATCATCACGTTCATATTACCTCTGATATCGATTGACATCTCCACTTATCACCCGTATTCACCAAGGTACACCAGCGGTGTTAGGTCCACAAAAACTGCCATGTCTGTATTATCTCTGGTAGGACTTGTTCCAAACCTATTACTTGCACTAACATACGCAAAAAAATTAGGTCCACAATACCTATCATGTCCATATTACCTCTGATAGTGATTATTTTCAAATTTATTACTTGCACTCTAGTGCACAAAAAGTAATATGTCCACCAAAGATCCTCTAGCAAAATATCCTTAAAAAGCCATGGTATTGTACACATCCATATTATCTCTAGTACAATATCCAAAGATCACATAAAATTCACACACAACAAGACAAATGAAGGAAGGAGTTCCGAAAAAAGAGACTTTTATTTAAGATCATGAGTACATATGATAAAAATTTATTATATTTCAAGGGTTTTATTAACATTCAAGGTTTTGAGTACATATGATGGAAACCCCATTTAAGGGTTTTTATGAGTTCTCGCCGACAATAACCTCTTCCATTAAAAGGCGCCCCCATATTGTTTCTGCCGCGGACACTAGTGGGACCAACATCATAGCTCAATGCTTTTTGGCTCACTACTCCATAATGTAAACCTCAGTATATGGAATCCATACTGAGGGATAACAAGGGAAGAGCAAAAGTAGACGCTCTACAACTAGGCAAAAAGATTGATGACAGGAATGACAAATAATCCAAATTATGTCATTGCCGCCATAAGCCCCCAGCCAGTAGCAAGCCGCATAAACGGAAGAAACGTAGCTAGCACACTACATGAACAAGGATGACTCAGCGCATGATGTAGGATATGTATCCTCGTCTTTTAGATCAATCCTTGTCGAACGGTCCTCGTCTCTTAGATTGGTTCTCGACGAACCATCCTCATCTCTTGGATTAGTTCTTAACGAGGAACCACCGCATAAGGGTGGCATTAATTCTCTTCGAATAATGGGTTTTATGATATCCTTCTATGCTCCATCATAAGCAGCATGAGCAAGTTCAAAACCTAAAAATAGAAGACACGCATCAGTCTCAGCGAAGATCGCATAAAGGCACAACTGCGGCATATGGCTATTTCGGCCGCAGTGACGCACGACCGAGCCTGCGCGCACAAGCAAGAGAAGATCTCATCCATGCGGTCAAGCCAGAGATAAAGCTCTGTGCACATAAAGCAGATGACTCCCCACCCATACAGCCACGCCAAAGCTTGGTACGTATATTATAAAGGAGTGATCGTCCATACGACAGAACTCTGTGAAAGAGGTCTGCGCATGCCAAAGATGAGTCTCCATCCAGGCGGTAAAATCTCGCAAAGGGCTTTCGCACATCCCTATACCTAGATGGTGTACTAGGGCATATTCCTCTATAACCCAGCATATGAAGTACAGTACTGCCCTACCTCCAAGCAAAACACCCGGATCGGGGGGCCATGGATCGAAACCACCCTTGATCAACCCCTCGACGAAAAGAGCCTCAGCCTTCAGCATCCCTCATAGGAGAAGAAAAGAAAACAAAGAGATAAAGTTCTCTCTCTCTCCTCTCCACTGCCTATTTTATAGGCCTCAAAGCCGCGTGAAGAGATCGAGGCAATGAACCAAGCAGTTATGAGGATAAACTTAATGCCTTAATTTATGGGGTCCACTTTAATCTCCTTGAAAACTGCAACCTTTCGGGCCCCACGTCAGGAGATGGTACAGAATCCCAAAGGAGATCCACTAAAAGATCAAAACAAATCCATCAGTTAATGATGATTTAACATCCTAGAAGTGCCCGCCCATGCGGCCCAACGTCTATGCGATCCAACATCCATGCGACATTCTAGTCATGCGACCAAAAGTGCTTCTTCCTCCATGCTTCTTATTCAAAGTATTCCAAACTTATCAATTTGAAAACTTTGAATGGGGACTTGTAGAAGCATAAAAAATATGCATCCACGCAACCCTGCGCTCCAAAACAAAAATTTCAGAAGAGATCAGGCCACAGAGTCTCCCTGCAACCCAACAAGGCGACATCCTTGTGTCCCAAACAGCAAAAGAAGCTTTAGCCGCAGATGGACCTGACATGGCATCCCGTCAACAAGATCGTCTCTGACACAGAATCCTAACAAAAATAATTTTTTGAATGCCTCAAAAGACGTGAATACACTAACCTATAGAGGTCTCACGTCAGCACAGAACTTCACTCTCGATGGATGTACAGCGACAAGTGTACAACACAACTGGCCTCATACATTCCAGACTCTATGCGGCTCCATGTGTCTCTGGCCCCATGCGTCCCAGACTCCATGCATTCTATGGTTCTCTCGCCCCATGCATCCCAAACTCCATACGTCACATGCGTCTCTGGCCCCATGTGTCCCAAGCTCCATACGTTCCATACGCCTCTGGCCCCATACGTCCAAGACCCCATGTATCCCATGCGCCTCTGGCCACATATATTTTAGACTTTATGAAGATCAAATCTTGTTGTTACGACAAGAGTGTTTCTCTCCAACCAAGTGCAGACTATGTACCAAGTTGATCAAGTCGTGCCTACAAAGGATGAGAACCATCCAGATCTTCAGCAACAAAAAATTCTAACAAGCACCCGTGTGTTAGCTTGGCCTGCTCACGGTTACAGCTGTACCATGTTAAGAATGGACATGTGGCCCCCTTCAGCATCCATGCAGCCCAACATATGCGTGTCCAGGGGTGACTATAAATAGTAGGGTACCACACCCATACAGGCGGGCTATCGGTAAACCTACAGTGAAGCAAGAAAGAAGACCTTCCTTCTCCTACATCGAATCATCCACAGAGTAAAGAGAGTTGTTATACTCCTAACCCTCCATCGCCACTCCCCAGAAAATAAATTTGTACTTATATTGTCTGCCTATGACCTCTTTGTACTTTTTTTTCGTTTGTTAATTAAATCAAGCTCTCTTAGAACTTTCAAATTTAATGGCAAACAATACCGTTGAGTTTGTATCATCATTTAGACTTTGTTTAACCTATAATATGCTGAATTTTGATGCCTTTAGTTCTGGCACATTTTTTGGTACAAAGTGGGCCACATGCGGACCCAGCTTTGACCAAAATTTACTATTTTTGCCCTTGCATCCAAATTATCCTTATGGGTAGGATTTCTGACTATCTCACCCATTTAGGAAATGCTAGTGATATTTTATGTCAGCATCCAGAGATATTTGTTCTCCTTCTGTACTTTCTATCTTGTCGTATTTGTCATCTTGACGCTGTTACACCACCAAACCACTTCAAAGAAAGTATAACTTGCTTTATGATTACAATATTTACATATTTTATCTTGTTCTTTCATTATACTCATTATTTGTATTTATTATTTCAATTTTATGGATTTGTTGCCATCATGATATTTTTTTTGACCTATGACCAGCTGACACATGTTAGACAAGTTACACGGATTGTGTGTTGTATTACATTTTAGGTAACCCAACATAATATTGTGTACATGATTTACTGGACTCTTTACTTGTTAGAGACTGACTGGATATGCCCTGGATTTGACTCTATAGTATCATGGGGTGGTAGGGGACAACTACTAATGTAGGGGCTAGCTACTATTTATTTACTTTCCTCTATATGCCACTAGTGAAACGGTTGAGTGCTAGTGTGTTGTATATTTATTATTTGTTAGGAGAGCCCCTGCGTAGAACATTATCCTCAAAGTACATGTTATACCTAGACTGGTTAGGAGTTGTATTCCCTGAGTTACCTGATAGTTCCCTTGTTGGTATTTACTGTTTATAATTAGGCATATTTTATGTAACTTGCTACATCACTTCCGAGGACCTGGTGATCTCTTTAGGTTATTGATGAGAACGCTTTATAGAGTATATCGATAGGTGATGATTGTGTCTCCAGGATTCAAGTATCGCTAGGGGTACTTAATTCGTTGTTTAATCTTCTATATTTTATGATGACATCTTCTACTGTATAGCCTAGAATTTGCAAGCTTATTCTTTTCTCGAGCTTGTTCAAACACGTGTATTAAAAGGCGGACGATTGTATTACATATTGTTCATACATGACATACTTATTTTTTATGTGGATTGAGATATAGTTGACTTG
This sequence comes from Iris macrosiphon, assembly GCA_036927795.1. Taxonomy (NCBI): domain Eukaryota; kingdom Viridiplantae; phylum Streptophyta; class Magnoliopsida; order Asparagales; family Iridaceae; genus Iris; species Iris macrosiphon. The sequence goes on from JAYESA010000004.1 coordinate 211,382,009, forward strand.
ACATATTAGAAACGATAACCTATTATAGACAACGTATACATATTTGAGTTGGGCTGGAGTCCACTTGATACGTAGTTGGCCATTTTCATGTATATTTGTCTCATATATTTTTGGGACTGGGACGTGACAAACCTAACTTGAATATCATTCGAATGTGGGGGTGTCTAGCGTATGTAAAGCTTTCGGATATTAAGATTCAATAGATGGGAATAAGGACTACGAAGGCCATATTTATGGGATATGTTGTTGAAAGCAATGCTCAGATATCCCTTGATATTGAATCAAATCATATCATTGAGTCTCGAGACGCAAAATTATTTTAATACAAGCTTGCTAGAGATAAGAACATTATTCTTGCAGATATTTTGGAGAGTATTGTTAGCTCCAAAGAAGTAAGTACTTCCAAAGAAGATGGTCTAGGAGGAGGTTGTCGTTGAAGAGACAATACTTGAACCAGTACTCGTTGTGCAGTCAGCAAAGTGGTGACGATGTCAAAAGACTTTGAAGATAACTTTATCACATATCATGTGGAAGCTGAACTACTTATCTATGATGAGGCGATGAAGACCAGAGATAAGGTCTTCTGGGAGAAGACAGTCAATAATGAGATTGACTCCATAACATCCAATAACACTCGGGTGTTAGTTAATCTGCTTGAAAGAGATAAACCCATCAAATATAAGTGAATCTTCAACAAGAAAAAAAGATATGAAAAAACAGTTGATAAGTTCAATGCTAGGCTGAAAGCCAAGGGATTTTCTCAGAAGCAGAGGATTGATTAGTTTGACACATGCCTAGTGGCAAGGATGTCAACTATTAGGATACCGATTGTTGTGGCTACTATTTATAAGCTGATTATACATCATATAGATATCAAGATAGTTTTTCTGGATAGGGAATTGACAGAAACATACAATAGCCAGAAGGATTTTTCATTCATGGTCATGAAGATAAAATTTACAGGTTCGTGAAATGTCTGTATGGGCTGAAGCAAGCCAGCACTCAATTTGTGGCACGAGAAGTTTAAAAAAGTCAATAGGTCAAATAGCTATATGATGAGCGAGACTGATAAGTGTATTTACACAAAGTTTATTGGGGATAGAGGTATCATTGTTTGTCTCTATATGGATGACAAACTAATCTTGTACACGGATGTATTATGTGTCACTAGAACAAAGATGTCATCTCATCCAAATTTATTATGAAGGATATGAGAGATACGGATGTCATCCTGGGGATTAAGATAATCCAGATGGAAGCTGGGCCTGCTCTGTTATAAGCTCACTGCATGGAAAAGATGCTCACACGCTAAGGATATCGAGATTTTCAGGGATCAATACTCCTTACAGGTATGATCAAAAGCGGAAGACAAATCCTGGGGAAAGCGTCAGTCAGCTGAAGTACTCTAGTATCATCGATAGATTGATGTATGCTATGAGTGCCAATAGACCTGCATAGCTTTCGTAGTGGGGATGCTGAGTCGGTTCATGAGCAATCCATGTGTTAAGCACTAAAAAGTTGTAAAGTGATTCATGAGATATCACACGAGGACTCAGGGGTATGCATTGTACTACATCGAGTTTTCGACAGTAATAAAAGACTTTAGTGATGTCAGTTGGTACTTAGAAGAAGACAGTAAAAAGGTCCATAAGAGGATATGTCTTCTCCATGGATGGTACTCTATATCGTGAAAGTCGAAGAAGCAGATCCATGTGTGGTGCTGCTATATCATAGAAGTCGATGAAGCATACATTACTCTTTCACTCATCTATGAAGTCTGAGGTCTGTGGACTATTATCTGTAGCAAATAAAGCAAAATGGCTTCGAGAGCATATGTATGACCTTCCCGTGGTTAGTACGCAAATCCCGACGATACCAGTATATTGCGACAACTAGGAGGCTACAGCAGTGACATCGAATAATCTATTCAATGGTAAGAAAATAACATTATGGCTATGGCATAGGACACTGAATGAGCGTAGTTAGCATGGAATTATTATAGCGGTTGATGCTCGAAACCACAAGAATTTGGCGAATATGTTCACAAAAGGCCTCAAGTGCTAGTTGGTCAAGGATACAGCCAGAAAAATAAGCTTGAAGGACCTCTGATATTGTGTCTATGCAATCCTACCATAAGATTTTATGTTATTCGTTCAAAAAAAATCTACTATGCATCTAACTTTTGGTTCAAAGGAGGACCATTGACTAGAAAAATATCAGGTACAGTGGATAGTCCTTTGAGACATTATGGGGATATGATCCCAGAACTACTATGGCCTACTAATTATTGTTTGTACAGAATAAGTCCTATGGGAGAATGGCTTCGACGCCTTAATGAGTTCTCGGACATTTAGAATATCTAGCTTACTCAACAGGAAGAACGGGTAGCACAACACTACAAAGGGGGGTGATGTCACATGAGGTACCTCGAGAGTGTAAAGCCTCGACTTTAAGCTATGTCACATCGACGTAGCACCACATATAGGCAGGTAGCCTAATGCTGTAGAATGGAGAGTGATAGGTATCACTACAAAGAGGTCAACGACCTCATGCTACAGTGGTATGATACCACAAAGAGGTAAAAGATATAAGTCCTCGGCTTCGCGAGCCATGTTACAGTGGTGTAGCACCACAAGGAAGCACAAGGCTTCATACTGGGTAGTACGATACTACAAAGTGGTCGATGTCCTTATGCTACTGTGGTATGACACCATAATGAGGTAAAAGATATAAAGCCTCAGCTTTATGACATGTCATAGCGGTGTAACGTCGCAAGAAAGCTTAAGGCTTCAGGCTGGGGATATTTAAAAGAACTCACCTAGAGTGTATGGACAAAGATATAGGCCATCTCGTAAGGAAAAACTTTTAGACACCTAAGATGCATACAACAAAACTAGGTCAGCACAGGACCTTTAATGTGCAACCAGAAGGCACAGATGATGGCATTGTGTGAGTAGGAATAATAACAGTTATGGTGTAGAATTTAAGGCTTCGTCTATTCTTTTATCATACTGTTGCTTGACCCATGCGAGAAGATTCAAGTCGTCGGCAACATCTATCCTAATGCATGATGGGTAGTTACAGTGAGGAATGCTCAACCCATAAATATTGACATATGTGGAGATTGTTGGAGTTTTTCCTCAAGACTAGAAAAGATAGTCCTACATTGGCTACAACTCCAAGTGGGTATCTCAATATAAGGCTTTGCTTGTTATTGAGGTATGCATATGTGTTATGGTGGGGCATATATGAGTGCTATATAGGGGTATTTTCCTAGGAGAATTAAGGTTAAACTTCTCAAGAAAGTATTAAAGCTTTTTGTCACTCTCTTGAAAAATTCCCTTAGGAGCTAAGGCCCAAAGGGGCTTAGCGACTCAGTCTCGGTCTTGGACTCGGGCGAAGGACGAAGAGCACAAAATGGCACTTTGATGGTGCATTTTGTACTTCGTATGACATATCTACGTTTTTGCGCACAGTGCTCATGCGCTCATTTTATGCATTAGTGACATGGCGAGTTGCGTGCAAGGTTGCTGCTAGGGTTGTATGCGTTGGTTGCTGCATGGTTGCATGCGTGGTTGCTGCATGATTTTATGCGTGTTTGCTCCGTATACACGACATGCACAATTATGCCTATATGTACGTATGTGCAACATACACGGCTCTGTGGGTATCCATTTCTACAAGTCTGCACATGCGCTACTACGTTGTTGTGTTATTGCGTACATGCACGGGCTGCATAGATTGTGCGTATCTATGATGATTACTGGATTTGGGGTATTAATCCTATTTTTGGGAGTTTTACTTTAGTCCCACATCAGCCAAGATTGGAGATATGGTTTCCACCCTTCTCTATAAATGGAGTCCTCTTGCCTCCTTTGGGTGAAATAAAAGAAAAGAAAAGTAGGAGCCAGGGTATCCGTTGGAGTCACACACAGAGGTGACTACGAGCGTTCTAGAAGTTCTTTTATGAACTTGCTGGTTCCTAGGAACATATCGTTGATAGAGGATAAATCTTGCTTTGAGCAACGGTAGTATTTTCTACCACAGCAAGAATAATTTTTATTCTATCTTCTTCTCCTTCCTTCTTTTAGTTACAAACGTTATATCTCAATTGCAACTGTATTTGCAAGGAAGAACTGTAGAAGTATAAAAATCATACAGGCCGCATAGAGGTCATGCCCCCTAAAAAATAACAATAGGCCGCAGAAGAGCTATATGCAGCCTGAACAAACATAGCCACAAAGAAGCCACATTCGGCCTGATCAACCAAGGAGTTGGAAACCATATAGTACACCCTATGCAGCCTAAACAACTACAGAAAATAGGGGCCATATAAGACCCCTTGACACGATATTCAATGACTGACAGGCCCTCTGACACAACACTCATCACACTGAGATGCTTCAAGACTCGTGAAGACGACGGATCAAAAAAAAGATAAAAAGTTATATCAACTCATTGATGGCCTCGTCAGACGTGCATGCCACATGCTCACTCATATGTAGATACATACCGAAGCGGCCTGGTCATCATGCGGCCAGAGTGTCTATCCGGCCAAGGCCAAATGAGAGCACGTATGCGGCCACAATGACATACGGCCAGAGTGTCCATCCGACCAAGGGCAAACCAGAGCACATATACGACCACAATGCCATACAGCCAGAGTGTCCATCAGACCAAGGCCAAGCGAGGGCACATATGCAGCTACAATACTATGCGACCAAGACGTTATGTAGCTCTCGATTTACAGGATCTTTCCGTTACAACCGAAGGAAATTTCTCGCACGATCAGTGCCAACTACGTGTCCAGCTGACCAAGTCACGCACACAACGGGTTAAAATCAACCCTGAGATCTCATCAACAATATATCCTAACCAAAACCACGTGGTAGTCTGTCCTTGGCATGTGACTACAGTTACAACCGTATTTTATTGAATGAGCCCTATACGGCCACCAAACAGAGGCATATGCGGCATCGATAGTCCGTCACCAAGACCACTCTAAATAGCAGGATAGCATGCCCACAAGAAAGGGGAGAGCTACGTACGTACACACAAGCTCAAGAGAGAGAAAACAGAAGAGAGCATCATTATTCTCTCGTCAGACCATCAACGGAGTAAAGGATTTGCTGCAGTGCTCGATCTCCATCGTCATGACCCAGATAAAAAATATTGTACTTAGATATTCTGTCTAGGATCTCTTCATACTTTTTATTTTTTGTTAAAAAAAGTTTATTCACAACTTGTAATGGAGAACAAGATGGTGATTGTACTGGGGACGTCCTTCTCCTATGATGATAATGCAGTGATGCAGTCTGATGCGGCCAAACTGGTATCTACCCAGAGGATGCTGGTGGTGTGCTTCGACCAACAAGCGTTCGAGAAAATGCTCTCCGGGGACAACGTGAGTCCTTCTCCAAGGCTAGCAAAGCCTAAAATGACCCGCAGGACATGGGTAGCAAAAGATGTTGCCCCTCACCTAACTACGGAGCATGCGCTCCCCGCTTCTCTTTCTATTGCTGAAGATGCACATCATGCGTACACCCAGGCTAACCCTGTCTATGCAAAAGTCAGGGCTGTAAAGAAATGTTCTTAGTGTCAAAACTCTAACAAAGGAAAATACTATGATGCCAGAAGTTTGGGTGCTAAGGCACATTCTATACGGCCATAGCAGAAGACGCATAAGAAGAACCATACGATACCGGTCGGCAACCGCAAGCAAATAGCCATATGCGGCCATCACAGTAGCAGAAGTTTCATCTTTGACCATATCTCACGCAGCGCTGACTCCATGCGCCTTGGTGAGAAAAGGAAAGATGTGAACTTGGACTCTTCATACTACGTACTGGCGCATGCTAGGATGAAGAAGTCTAGGGGCAATACGAGTTTACCAAGCTCAAGCAATTGCTCATTCGATCGACCATCAGTAGGCACCGCTAACTATGTGTGACCTTGACTGAAACTTATACCAAACCGGCACATGTGTCCAGCCCGCAGAGTCAATCGGACAGGTTCGGTCTAAAGAGTCTTCCATAGGCAACTTGGGGCAAGTTCATGTACAAACCCCAGGTCAGGAAATAAAGTCAACACCTACGCACCCATGTGCTCGGTCTACCTGGACTCATAAGAAGAGTGCAAAGGTGAGTCAACCCTCGATTGACTTATGCAACGTAATCAATCACAAGCACAAAGTGAGGGTAACAATTAAGGCATATGAAGTATCCTCCCCAGGGAATCACTGTGTAATTATTATCATCAAATACTTCTGTACCAAAGTAGTAGTACTCACAAACAGGCCGTCAGCGTTCTAGCTGCTGCAACTGTAAAACCCCCTTCCTAGAAAATCGTATATACATTTTTATTTATTAATTATTAATTAAATTGTAGTAATTAGGTCCAAATAAGAGAAATAGATTTTTAATAATTTTTATGTTAGGTGTTCGGGCACTTAGAAGACTTGTGGGACCATCAGGAATTTTTCGGATTTTATTTCATGTAGGAGACCCCTTGAGCAGTTGCTAGCCTTACGATGTGCAATACCCTATCCTAAAAATTTTCTTATGAGTATATATATATATATACAATTATATATGTATATAGTTTTTATTTAAAGAAAGGAAAAGAAAAGTTAATAGAATAATAGAATAATAATAATAATATAATATCATTAGTATATTAATAACTACTTTAATTCTACCACTATTCATTTGCTTTAGAACCCTTAGCCAACAAACACTACGAATTTCCTACAGCCACTGACCCGCCCATAGTGGCACCAGGACCCAAAGTCCCTTTTGGCCGACCCTTCTTCAGCGGCTTCATCCGATCTCTCCCCCTCTCTTTCCCTTAATATATATAACATATATATATATATATATAGTTAGCTTCCCAAAACCCTAACCTAAAACTCCAGACTTCTCCTTCCCATCTAGAGCCGTCACCGCAGCCAGAGAAGCCTTCCCAAGCCATCCAACCATCCCGTCGACGCCGACATCGCGAACTGCAGTCTCCCACTCGAGGCACCTTCGCTCCGGCGTAATTTTCCGTTGACTCGCTCGACCAAACGCAGATCCGTTTTCATAGGTATGATCTTCCCTTAACTCTCTCAAATAATTGTTTTATAGTCAATATCGGAAAATGTGTGCCCCTAGGTGAAAAATAGCGCCCAAGTCAGCGCGAGCAGACAGAATTCTGCAATCGCAGAATTCCAGAATGACCACCCGTATTGTCGAGTTCGTATCTCCCACCACAGAGATCCGAATTCGATGATTCTTTTTGATACCTGTAGATTACATGACCTAGTTTATTTTCTGTATAATAACTTTGTGCTATTAGTCGCTGTGGACAGAATTATAGTCATCACAAAACTGCGCGCACCCACTTTTTCCGGTTTTCTAAAAGTTGGAGATCGGAGCGCGCCCCGCCAAACGGGACCGCCCCGCCGTGTGCCAAGTGTACCGAATGGTGCACGCAGCATAATCGGACACGTGAAAATTTGTGGGGACTGATGTGGACGCGTGTGCGCGCCGGAATCAGGCCGTATCCGCGGACACATTCCGTGTCGTCACTTTTGTGGAACTCGCGAGTATTTTGTGCACGCTTGTCAGATTGTGACGAAACTTGCACCACTGGACTCGTGGTAACACGCTGGTCCTGTGACCCAATTTTCACGTATTTCTGAGACGGTTGACCAGATCGCCAATTGGCGGGCCCCACAGTTGACTTTTTGGACCAAATTAGGTTCGGCTCATCGGAATCCAAATTTGGATATACCGTTGGGATCGTGTCGACATTTAGAGTTGTTTGACCCATAGTTTGTCCTATTTAGAGACTGTTACCCTCGACACGCTTTTCGGTGCGAAGTGGCCCACATGTGGACCCGCTTTGGCCCAAAAATGACCTTTTTGCTCCTGTGTCCAAATTGGACGTAAGGACAGGCATTTCTAGCAGTTTGATATCTTCTGAGACTGTTGGTGATATTTATTACAGCTTTCGGGGTAGTACCTACCGGATCCACCGATACCAGGACGACAGTTGATATACAAACATTAGGCAAGTGTACCTTGCCAAAATCTGCAGCTTAGTTATCTATTTTTCTTGCTTTATATATATTGTTGTGCATGCTCAACCTAGGACCGTATGACGTACCTAGCGTCCGATTATCAGTCGGGTGCCAACACTGTACGCAGTATTGGGTACTGTCATCTAGAGATGGACATCCGTGACACTTTATATTCTCGTACTTGTCTTATCAAGTACCATATGACCCAGGACACTTGACACTATTCATGAGACAGGATTTTCCCGAAATATTCATGGTGATTCTGTATAGGATACAGGACTTGACATAGATTTTATATTCTATATACATTATGACTTGTTGCATTTAGCTATGATCGCGCTTGACATGGACATGAGACGTTATGGACATGATATGCGTGGTTACATTAGGTGGGGAGAGACACACAGGCTACAGGCTGATTATATATATATAAAACATAGTAAACACATAGTAAACACATAGTTATTGCTGCTACCGACTCCCAGACACAGAGCTTGTAGTGGTCTCAGCCTGAGTATTCGTGCTGCTCTCACTTGCATTTCACTTAGATGGTTACATATTTACCCCACTGTTTTATTTAGTTATTTATTTGCTGCACTGTTTATTTATTTATTGGCATGAGCTTTCTTGTACCTTGCTATGTCCCCTGAGGACCTGGATCCGGATTTTGTCCCCAGATTTTGCAGACGAGGTTTATCCCGAGGTTTACGGGACCGGAGCAGGAGCTGATCCAGGAGCTGTACCACCATCCGAGGACGAGGTCTTTGCTGAAGACTTCTCTTGAGCATCTATGTTCCATGCTCAGCTTTTATTTATTTCAGTCTTTTCTATTCTGGTCTGTCGAACCATTGTACTGGATGTTTATCGGGTTGTTCCCCGACGTACTTTGTGAGACTTGCTGATGATTTATATTCCTTATTTATTCTGTGGATCATATTTTATATCTTGTGTGGATGAGATTAGTTGTGCCATGATTGTCGTAGACTTGTTTTACAGCTTAAGTATGCCCTGATGGATCCATTATATTGAGTTGGTCCATCGGTGCGTACTGCTGGCCATTGCCACGTGTCTAGTCCCACGGTATTTTGGGACTGGGGCGTGACATGGTTTTTGTGGTGGCCCATGCAGGTCTACGACTAAATTGTTCGGTTTCAACTTAGGGACCGGACCAGCCTGCCCTAAGGATAGTATAAACTATAGGATCTCATCCATCATTTAACCATTTGTTGAACTCTATATCGAACTCGAAATTTGTTACTTGAACTGCATCCTGTATTGATTTCTCTGAGCGTTCTCATAGTTTATCTTTGATTTCAGAGCAATGGATTCCGGGAACAGAGATGATATCCCTTTGGATACACCACACGACGCTGTGGTTACTTATGGAGACGAAGTGACACCAGGGGATGGTGGACAAGCATCGCAGAGTGATCAAACCGGACAGCCTAATCCAAGGTTCCGGAGAGATGACATTCCACCACCACCTCAGTTCATTCCCCAGATGCCAGTATTCCCGCCAGGACAAGCCATGGACGGGCAATAAATGTTCCAGATGATGTGTGCTATGATGCAAGCACAGCAACAGATTCAGCAAGAGGCCCATCAACAGGAGGCCGAGTATCTGAGGACCAGCCTAGTATCCGCATTGGAGCAGGCTAATCCAACAGCGAGGCGAACATCGATGGGATCTATCACCGACTTTCGTCATCTCAAGCCTCGCACATTTTCTGGTAAAGAAGGGCCAACGGAAGTTCATGAGTGGCTCACAAACATTCAGCATCAGCTGGAAGCCGCTGAACTTCCAAGAGAGAAGTGGATGACTGCAGTCAGAATGCAGTTAACTGATAATGCGCACCACTGGTGGTTAGCAGAAGAAAGGAGACTTGGACAGGACAGAGTCACATGGGAAGAGTTCTCCAGACTCTTCCAAGAGATGTACATCCCGGCAGTTGCACGGTCAGAGCTCAGGGACAAGTTCAACCGCCTCATCCAGGACAGCATGACGGTGGAAGAATACAATGCAGAATTCATTCGTCTAAGTCGCTTCGCCCCAACCTTGATCCCAACAGAAGAAGAAAAGGCTGAGAAGTTCTTCGACGGACTAAACTTGGAGCTACAGAAACTAATTGGATCCGTTGCACCTACATCCTACTCAGACGTCCTTGCAGCAGCCCGACGCATGGAACGCGTCACCAGGAGAGAGACCAGTCTGAAACGGTCTTCCACATCAGCCAAAGTACCACAAGAAGAAGCTGTAAAGAGACCTCACCTACACCAGCCACCCAGAGCCTCTCCGCAGATATCACCCACATGTCAATACTGTGACAAGGTAGGCCATATTGAGAGGGACTGCAGACGCAAGTTAGGATTATGCTTGATCTGCGGAACCAACCAACACTTAGCCAAGGATTGTCCTCATCATCGAGAGAGAGCACCAATATTAAACAGACAAGCTCTCCCAGCGCCAGGAGGGTATCAACCAAGGCCACCCATGGCTCCACAGGCAGCACTCTTCCAGCAAGCCCAACAGCAACAGCAGAGGAATCCACCGTAAGGACGCGGACAAGCTTTTGCTATGACTTTGGAGGACGCGCAGAATAATGGAGTAGCTAATGCGCGTAAGTTTTTATAGTCTTCTGCTTTTAGATTTGCTTAGTTTTTGCATGTAGATTCGTGACCTAGCCTTAACCTAGTAATTAATTTGAACTTGCTAAAAAATTTATAACCTAGAATATTTTTATAATTAATAACTGTAGAGATTGTAGAGTCTGTTATTATTATGGTTGCTTGTTTATTTTATTTTGTGAACTTGAATAATTTGTACCTTCTTTCATCATCATCTAGCGTACTTAAAATTGCTGTACTGGACTTATGCTGCTATTCTATAGCCTAGTTTTGCAAGCTCATTCTTTATCGAGCTTGTTCATGACATATGTATTAGTGGACATGTACACTAATACGTTTCAGAATCAGTGTATTAAGGTCTAGCTAACCTTGGTGCGCTTGGTTCGCCCTTCGCATGATTACTTGACGTGGATTGAGATATATAGCTGACTAGTATACCTACCTCTAGACACATCAGAGCATATCATATCGGGCACATAACCGTTCCAATATGAACATGCGAATAGGAATTTACCAATAGGATTTCAATCCATAAACTGCCCGGACAACTCTCCTATTTTTGAATTCTTTAATCTCCTTGAACCTCGTGCTTGTCTTATGTTACCATTCCTTTGAACTCTTTATTAATGATCTCTGTCTTCTCTTATTTCGGAAAGACGAACCTCGTGCCTAGTATAAGGTTGACACGCAGAGAGTACTAGATATACACCATAGGCCAATCATACAACTAGATGACTGCCTTTATAGCTGATTGAGGACATATCATAGATGATATGTTGGTGTTAAAAACTTTGAGGATTCAACGACATAATTTGGGGCATAGCTTTCTTGGATGTATAGCCTTAGATGATAGATGGGTAAAATCTAAGTTGGGTAGAGACCGCAATGCTCACTTGAGAGAAATTCTTAGACTGTAATCAAGTGAGACTTGACAAAGAGAGCCCTACCCTAATTTAATTTCGAGGACAAAATTTTTATAAGTTGGGTAGAATGTAAAACCCCCTTCCTAGAAAATCGTATATACATTTTTATTTATTAATTATTAATTAAATTGTAGTAATTAGGTCCAAATAGGAGAAATAGATTTTTAATAATTTTTATGTTAGGTGTTCGGGCACTTAGAGGACTTGTGGGACCATCAGGAATTTTTCGGATTTTATTTCATGTAGGAGACCCCTTGAGCAGTTGCTAGCCTAACGATGTGCAATACCCTATCCTAAAAATTTTCTTATGAGTATATATATATATATATACAATTATATATGTATATAGTTTTTATTTAAAGAAAGGAAAAGAAAAGTTAATAGAATAATAGAATAATAATAATAATATAATATCATTAGTATATTAATAACTACTTTAATTCTACCACTATTCATTTGCTTTAGAACCCTTAGCCAACAAACACTACGAATTTCCTACAGCCACTGACCCGTCCATAGTGGCACCAGGACCCAAAGTCCCTTTTGGCCGACCCTTCTTCAGCGGCTTCATCCGATCTCTCCCCCTCTCTTTCCCTTAATATATATAACATATATATATATATAGTTAGCTTCCCAAAACCCTAACCTAAAACTCCAGACTTCTCCTTCCCATCTAGAGCCGTCACCGCAGCCAGAGAAGCCTCCCCAAGCCATCCAACCATCCCGTCGACGCCGACATCGCGAACTGCAGTCTCCCACTCGAGGCACCTTCGCTCCGGCGTAATTTTCCGTTGACTCGCTCGACCAAACGCAGATCCGTTTTCATAGGTATGATCTTCCCTTAACCCACTCAAATAATTGTTTTATAGTCAATATCGGAAAACGTGTGCCCCTAGGTGAAAAACAGCGCCCAAGTCAGCGCGAGCAGACAGAATTCTGCAATCGCAGAATTCCAGAATGACCACCCGTATTGTCGAGTTCGTATCTCCCACCACAGAGATCCGAATTCGATGATTCTTTTTGATACCTGTAGATTACATGACCTAGTTTATTTTCTGTATAATAACTTGGTGCTATTAGTCGCTGTGGACAGAATTATAGTCGTCACAAAACTGCGCGCACCCACTTTTTCTGGTTTTCTAAAAGTTGGAGATCGGAGCGCACCCCGCCAAACGGGACCGCCCCGCCATGTGCCAAGTGTACCGAATGGTGCACGCAGCATAATCGGACACGTGAAAATTCGTGGGGACTGATGTGGACGCGTGTGCGCGCCGGAATCAGGCCGTATCCGCGGACACATTCCGTGTCGTCACTTTTGTGGAACTCGCGAGTATTTTGTGCACGCTTGTCAGATTGCGACGAAACTTACGCCACTGGACTCGTGGTAACACGCTGGTCCTGTGACCCAATTTTTACGTATTTCTGAGACGGTTGACCAGATCGCCAATTGGCGGGCCCCACAGTTGACTTTTTGGACCAAATTAGGTTCGGCTCATCGGAATCCAAATTTGGATATACCGTTGGGATCGTGTCAACATTTAGAGTTGTTTGACCCATAGTTTGTCCCATTTAGAGACTGTTACCCTCGGCACGCTTTTCGGTGCGAAGTGGCCCACATGTGGACCCGCTTTGGCCCAAAAATGACCTTTTTGCTCCTGTGTCCAAATTGGATGTAAGGACAGGCATTTCTAGCAGTTTGATATCTTCTAAGACTGTTGGTGATATTTATTACAGCTTTCGGGGTAGTACCTACCGGATCCACCGATACCAGGACGACAGTTGATATACAAACATCAGGCAAGTGTACCTTGCCAAAATCTGCAGCTTAGTTATCTATTTTTCTTGCTTTATATATATTGTTGTGCATGCTCAACCTAGGACCGTGTGATGTACCTAGCGTCCGATTATCAGTCGGGTGCCAACACTGTACGCAGTGTTGGGTACTGTCATCTAGAGATGGACATCCGTGACACTTTATATTCTCGTACTTGTCTTATCAAGTACCATATGACCCAGGACACTTGACACTATTCATGAGACAGGATTTTCTCGAAATATTCGTGGTGATTCTGTATAGGATACAGGACTTGACATAGATTTTATATTCTATATACATTATGACTTGTTGCATTTAGCTATGATCGCGCTTGACATGGACATGAGACGTTATGGACATGATATGCGTGGTTACATTGGGTGGGGAGAGACACACAGGCTACAGACTGATTATATATATATAAAACATAGTAAACACATAGTAAACACATAGTTATTGCTGCTACCCGCTCCCAGACACAGAGCTTGTAGTGGTCTCAGCCTGAGTATTCGTGCTGCTCTCACTTGCATTTCACTTAGATGGTTACATATTTACCCCACTGTTTCATTTAGTTATTTATTTGTTGCACTGTTTATTTATTTATTGGCATGAGCTTTCTTGTACCTTGCTATGTCCCCTGAGGACCTGGATCCGGATTTTGTCCCCAGATTTTGCAGACGAGGTTTATCCCGAGGTTTACGGGACCGGAGCAGGAGCTGATCCAGGAGCTGTACCACCATCCGAGGACGAGGTCTTAGCTGAAGACTTCTCTTGAGCATCTATGTTCCATGCTCAGTTTTTATTTATTTCAGTCTTTTCTATTCTGGTCTGTCGAACCATTGTACTGGATGTTTATCGGGTTGTTCCCCGACGTACTTTGTGAGACTTGCTGATGATTTACATTCCTTATTTATTCTGTGGATCATATTTTATATCTTGTGTGGATGAGATTAGTTGTGCCATGATTGTCGTAGACTTGTTTTACAGCTTAAGTATGCCCTGATGGATCCATTATATTGAGTTGGTCCATCGGTGCGTACTGCTGGCCATTGCCACGTATCTAGTCCCACGGTATTTTGGGACTGGGGCGTGACAGCAACAAAAGGCACCCATACGGCTGTAACCCGGAGAACAGGTGCAGGCACCATAGGAAGAGGACCTCCTCCATAAGGGGAAGTCTGAAGTCCAACACCTCCAGTCCATCGCTCTCGGCCAGCAGGTTAAGAAGACGGGTCCACGGAAGACAGGCAACAGAACCTGCAAAAGGTGTTTTCATTGGCACTCACTCAAAGAAGAAGCTATCAGCCACTAGGGGTAATTCTTTCTCAGGACCCCACGCAAGTTAGGGGTTGTAATCCCTCAGACCTCTATGACAATCCAGCGTTCTGATAAGACGATGATTCCCAAGAAACATATGCAGAGATCACTAGGGGTAGTTGTAATGACCCATTCCGCTCAAGCGGACTGCCAATTCAAACGACAAAAATGGAATGACCCGACCCGCTTTGCTCAGCGAAAATACTCGTTTGAGGCAAAGATATTTCCTGACTTGGCCCTTTAGGCTTTCAGAGGCTCGCTCGGAGTATCGCTCAACTGAGGCAAATCATCGCTAAGGTGGGTGGCTACGATAAACTTATCTTTGCTTAGCTAGCACACTTAAAATATGGATGATACATGCTAGTCGCTAGGTGAATCACCCCCTGAATGCTAATAAAGAATATAATGCACCTAGCTAAGGGAATAATCTCAACTTGTATTGCTTGTGCTAGAACATGAAAATAAAACTTCGACTTATATAAGGACCCTCCTATGCTACATTTACCTTATGCAACTAGACCCCGCTATACCTCGAGTAAAATGATATATATATACTCTTCGAAGTGCACTACTTCACTTGCTATATTGCATGACCCTAGATTATGTCGCTCGGTGTGTCCTCGTACGGTTTTACACATCGGTTCACCCTTAGACCCGTAAAAACGTAAATGCTTATGTTCAATAAAAATGTATGCTTGCCTGCTTATATGTTAACTTGGACTCGTTGCCTTGATTCAATGCTTGTCACATAATTTATGCCATGACCGCATAATACTGCCTTGTATTGCATTCATTTAAGTTCCC
The DNA here is from genome assembly GCA_036927795.1 of Iris macrosiphon. Classification (NCBI taxonomy): domain Eukaryota; kingdom Viridiplantae; phylum Streptophyta; class Magnoliopsida; order Asparagales; family Iridaceae; genus Iris; species Iris macrosiphon. The sequence goes on from JAYESA010000004.1 coordinate 211,397,556, forward strand.
CAAAAGACTATCAAATAGTCGTTCCATGCAAGTATAAACCTGAAGGTATTCGGGACCGTTAGGTCACCAAGGCAGTTATCGAACCAGGGAATTTGCACCAAGTTAATAATCCAAGAAACACAGCTCGTGAAGCAAAACTCATCCCATACTGAATTAACTGGCTTGGAAATTGATATACGATTATGAACAATCATGCCTTGAACTTGTACCTGATATATCCTTTCTTGAACTTGATCTTGTGCCTGACTAGACCCGGAAGATTAGAGACTTGCATATCGTGGATAACTTGTGCACAAGGTTTTCTATTTAGGTTCCTACGGACGGTATCTGCGGCACCGGGGCTGATCCAATCCGGACAAAACCTTCTGATAGTCGTCTGCTAGTAGGCGGTATGGAGTGAACGCCCCCTTGCCATCGCGTTGCACTCTGTACCGCGTCGTACTTAATACCACCCAGGGCGAAGGTGGCGCTAACAATTATCTCACGCACCTAATATTGCCCCGACTATAAATCGTCCTTTATGGCTATGCCAGTGACTCATGTTCATATAGATAAGTCATCCTTGCTTAGCGATAATCCCCATGCCGTCATTGCATCGCATCCAAATAACTGAAATACTTGAACATCCTCTGCAACACTTCTGGATAACCTGTATGCTTGTGCACCCAAAATAGAATCTTGCCCACAATACTTGTGTTTACATATGTTATTGCCCCTTCATTCATTATATATGCTGCTTGTGCTTGTTTTAACTTGGTTTGCCCTGGACAGGGAAGGACAAATGGTAAGTTGGTAAGTCTCGTCGTGTTCCTTATATCGTACGGCGTACTGCCACACGAGTTAGGCTATTCATCATTACCATAAAACTGATTATAAGGCAAGATTAGAAAGATAACCTAATAGATGGTGTATAAAACCTATATATCGTGTTAGGATTTATCGAGCAGGCGAGTAGCCTCTCCACCAGTGCATTCATGTATTGATAACCTACCAGATTGCTTGCAGGATGTGAGAGAATCTTGTTCGGTATGGATGCCTCCTTGGTGCGTGCTAAGGCATGGAGTTCACTCTGGAGCCTTGGAGCGTTGCGTCCAGAACTGAAGCACATATACAGGACATAATATTGGAACATCGCCTATACATCATTCCACAAATATAGCCACTTGGTATACTTTTACTGTTTCAGAGAGAGAGGCTTGAGCGACTTGTAATCTTGGCCTAGCGCCGCCTGTAACACTTGTTCAATATCAATAAAGAGTTTTCTTTACTTCTATACTTACGTTACTCAATGCTTCCACTATTGACGACTCTATGAACTTGTTACCAATCGCCCATATATTTATTATTCTGCTGTACTCAGACAATCTGTGCGACTATGTGGCTTAGACCTCTTACCGTCTGCATGGATCACGGCCTTGTACGGGCGTGGCTTACGCTCGTGCGGTATCACGCCACGATGGGTCAAGCGATCGTCCCGCGAGAGCACTGGCGCGGTGATTCGTTCCTAGCGGGGACGGCTGATTAGCCTGCGGGAGATCGAGGCATGACATATTGGTATCAGAGCATGGTTTTACGCCTTTTGACTTCATTTTAATTTTCTAAGTTTTGAAAGCTCGTTCGTGGGTTATGTGCATACGCACTCTCTCAATGTCCCATCGAAATATTCTAAACGATGAGTCTAAATACTTTTAAAAAGTGCATATGAATGATATGATTGCTTGTACAAAATTATGATACGAAGGCCTTTGTGCCGATCTGTGCTAGACTTGTGGGATTAGACCCGTGCTAGAATTGTAAGTTATGTGCAGACCCGAATACTTATACGTGACTACCCAACTGGTTAGTGTACGAAATAGAATATTGCCCAAATAGTTAGCTATATACACAGCCTTTCGGCTAAGTTGTGTAGAGTATCGCGCGCCAAGACCCTTTTGGTGCAAGCTAGTTGCAAACAAGATTGGAATATCATTCAAATACGAAATAAGTCAGACTTAGAATGGCAACCGATAGAAACATTATCAGATTATCGCTTAGGCGAACATAGAGAATCGTGCTTGAATTTTTGGAAAATGGCTCGAATGATATCTCGTGTCGGAAGATACAAAATCGAATATGGGTTACTTGGATGACTATCGATATTAATATATATACGAGACTCAGATTTATCAGACGATACCTAAGTATCGTGCAGGAAATTCTAAGGAACGACTTGGTGAATATGCTAGCAATTAATGCGAACATCGATTAAGGATTTAATTGGATGACTCAATTTTGAGTGGTATATGGATCATTTAGAAATGTTCAAACGGATTCATAGGTATCATACAATTTTGGATTAAAATAAATAGATTAAACTTGAATACAATATCGCTTGAATAGAAGTTAGCCCGAGAATAAATATTGTGGTTCGATGAAAGAGATAAGCGATAATGGATTTGACCTGGAGTTTGGAAGAACGATCTTGAAATCGAGTTCGAGAAGTTAACATTCGAAATCAATCCCAGCGAGAACGATTATCCTGCTAGAGCACCGGCATGGTGATTCACGCATGGCGGGGATGATCGAACTCATGGGAACATGTTCGATGATTATTCCAATGAATAGAATATATCAAAAATGGGATAGACTTGGGCTTGAATATTTGAAACTCAGTTGTTTGAGGAATGCTAAAAGTAGATTATGGATTTATCGAACGGTAACATTGAAGTTGGATGATTTTACTAGATAAATTATAATCACTGCATGAACGGACATGACTAGGTAGATTTTATATATAACTTGGATGGAACAAAAGTAAAATGATAAGGTGTCTCAATCATTTCGAAGATAACCATAACGCTTGACGTTCTTGTCTTGTGCGAGCGTAACTCTATGCCCGTACATGTGTCACTTCCGGATTAGAACGATTATCCAGCGGGAGCGTTGGCATGGTGATCGAACTTGTGGAAGACCAAAGCGTGACAACTGATAGATCGTCTTGACTTGTGGTTCGACACGATAAGACAAATTTGGAAATATAAGTGAATCAAAAATATTTCAGGGATATGTTAGCCTAGAACTTGGAGTAAATAACGCTTAAAAGTTTCGTGAACGGATACATCAATCATGTTGGACGACATAGAGTTATACATATAGGTTTAGAATTAAATCTTGGCTTGGTAGTCTTGACTTGGTATGGATAAGGATTTTATCAAAATATGTTTGGGAGATAGACTATGTAAATAACTAAGCTTGTCCTGCAACTTGGATATACCATGGATTTGACTGAACGGACTCGAACCCTGCACAAACGAACGTGCTAATAAGAGTAGGATGATCTGTGCTCGATGTTTAGAAATCTGAGTAAAACAAGCTTGGGTGGAATATCCCGTGCAAATGAATAATAGTTTGACCGTAGGAATTGGGGCGAGCATCGTGCGACAAATTTGCACGATGAATCATGTGCTTGAACTTGTACCTATAATCTTGTTAGCCGACATAGCAATTAGGCAGACGACCCTGTGCCGAGTGAAAGAATCATGTGATCAACTTTAGTATGTTGCTTGAACAAGCTATAAAACTGGGACAACGAGACTTAGTGTTAGACTTGGAACGATAATATATGCTATGTTAGACCTGAACGAATGGACGCTAGTCGGTTAAATCGGATAGATCGTGCTTAACAGTAGTGTAAATACTTGGTTTGGTTGGAATGGGAAATAAATTGGATTTGATTGACCTTGTCAGAGTATCATCGTGATTCAGAAAATGAGAATCCTTGTGATTTTCGCAAGTAGCTTATCCGATTTTACTATCTCTAAGTTTGGTTGAATGCATATGTTTGAGGGACGTCTTGAACATGTACACGATATAAGACTCAATGATATATGAAACTCGAGTGCTAAGACTTCGTTATCGCTAAGTTGGTTGACATGCATATGTTTGAAGGATACTTTGAATATGTGCACGATCCATACTCGCAATATGCTGCTCTCGAATGCTAGTGTAAGTGAATATCCACATGGACAAGTATAACAACATATATAAGTTTGCGTTAGCCCTAGATCATCATTCATGATGGATTAAAATGTAACCAGCGTTAAGCAGCATATTCTATGCTAAGGCGCAAATGAGACCGACTCAGCATATACGCGACACGGTAACAAGGAACGAGTAGGAGACTGTGTTCGAACTAATCTAGTGGTACTGATTGCTAGGCTTGGGATAAATTCGATAGTGTGTTAGAACGGCTTGCCCTTAGAAAGTCTCGAGGACGAGGCTTTTTCTGAGTGGTGTATAATCTAACGACCTGTTCCGCTCAAGCGGACTGTCGATTCAAACAACAAAAGTAGGATGACCGACCCACTTTGCTCAGCGAGAATACTCGTTTTAGGCAAAGGTATTTGCCGACTTGGTCCTTCAGGAGTTTTGGCTTAGGCTTTCAGAGGCTCTCTCGGAGTATCGCTCGACCAAGGCAAATAATTGCTAAGGTGGGTGGCTACGATAAACTTGTCTTTGCTTTGCCAACACACTTAAAATATGGACGATACATGCAAGTCGCTCGGTGAATCACCCCATGTATACTAATAAAGAAAACAACGCACCTAGATAAGGGAATAATCCCAACTTGTATTGCTTGTGTTAGAACATGGAAATGAAACTTTGTTTATATATGGACGCTCGCATGCTACCTTTGCCTTGTGCAACTAGACCCCGCTATGCCTCGAGTAGAACGATATGTATGTACTCTTTGAAGTACACTACTTTACTTACTATAATGCATGACCCTAGATTATGTCGCTCGATGTATCCTCGTACGGTTTTACTCATCGGTTCACCCTTAGACCCGTGCAAACGTAAATGCTTATGTTCAATAAAAATGCATGCTTGCCTTCTTATATATTAACTTAGACTCATTGCCTCAATTTAATGCTTGTCAAATAATTCATGCAACGATCGTATAACACTGCCTTTTATTGTATTTATCTAAGTTCCTCGGAAGACTATCAAATAGTCATCCCGTGCAAGTATGAACCTGAAAGTATTCGGGACCATTAAGTCGCCAAGGCAGTTCCTGAACCAGGGAATTTGTACCAAGTTAATAATACAAGAATCATAGCTCATGGAGCAAAACTTGTCCCATACTGAATTAATTGGCTATGGAATCGATATACAATTGTGAACAATCATGCCTTGAACTTGTACCTGATATATCCTTTCTTTAACTTATCCCATACTGTACCAGACCTGGAAGATTAGAGACTTGCATGTCGCGGACAACTTGTGCATAAGATTTTTTATTTAGGTTCTTGTGGACGGTATCCAGGGCACCAGGGATGATCCAATCTGGACGAAACCTCCTGATAGTCGCCTGCTAGTGGACGGCATGGAGTGAACGCCCCCTTGGTATCGCGTCGTACTCCGTACCGCATCGTACTCCATACCATATTGGGCGAAGGTAGGGCTGACAATTACCTCATGCACCTAATATCGCTCCGACTATAACTCATCCTTTATGGCTATGCCAGCGACTCCTGTTCATATAGATAAGTCATCCTCGCTTAGCGACAATCCGCGTGCGAATCATTGCATCCCATTAAAATAACTAAAATACTTGAACATCCTCTGCAACACTTCTGGATAACCTGTATGCTCGTTCACCCAAAATAGAATCTCGCCCAAAATACTTGTGTTTGCATATGTTATTGCCCCTTGATTCATTATATATGCTGCTTGTGCTTGTTTTAACTTGGCTTACCTTGGACATGGAAGGACAAATGGTAAGTTGGTAAGTCTCACCGTGTTCCTTATATTTGGCTATTCATCATTGCCACGAAACTGATCCTAAGACAAGATTTGAAAGATAATCTAATAGATGGTGCACGGAACCTATATATCATATTTGGATTTATCGAGTGGGCGAGTAACCTCCCAGCCAGTGCATTCATGTACTGATAACCCACCAGATTACTTGTACGGTACGGAAGAACCTCGTTCGGTGCGGTTGTCTCCTTCGTGCGTGCTAAGGCATGGAGTTCACTCTGGAGCCTTGGAGCATTGCGTCTGGAACTGAAGTACATATACATGACATAATATCGGAACATCGCCTAGACATCATTCCATAAATATAGCCACTTGGTATGCTTTTACTGTTTTAGAGAGAGAGACTTGAGCGATTTGTAATCTCGACCTAGCGCCGCCTGTAACACTTGTTCAATATCAATGAAGAGTTTGCTTTACTTCTATACTTGTGTTATTCAATGCTTCCGCTATTGATGACTCTGTATTCTTGTGCGACATCACGTCCAAATGGGTCAAGCGATCATCCCGCGGGAGCGCTGGCCCGGTGATTCGTGCCTAACATGGACGACCGATTAGCCTGCGGAAGATCGGAACATGACAGTAGCCACCCTCCTCAAAAGGACGCAGCTTCCTACGCTGGGGGTAGTGTTCCTTCCGAGTCCAAAGAGGATACGACACTACCAACTTTCTCGGATGACTATTCACGGCAAGAGTCTGAGACGGAAAGTGCGACATCTACCGTCACATTTATTTCTTCCTATGTGAGAACAGCATATATGGCAGGGGACGATCATAAGGGCCCCAACGATCGACAGCGCCTCGAAACCCTCGAAGCCATGATATAGACCATGAGCGCATCAATGCAAGCCTTGAGCTAGACAATGCTGGAAATTAAGGCAAATATGGCCTCACAACTAGCAAGGGTCTTTAGTCAAAGCAAGCCTAGACCCCGAGACCAATGGAGATTCAAATGCAACCGCTCCACCCGCTGGCGATAATTATCCCCTGCCTGGATCATCCGCTCCTCTGTAGTCAATAAAGATCGAGAAGCAATACGGGAGGTCTGAGAACTCCGGGCCCACCTAGATCCAATGGACAATCAGGACTCACTGCACGAGCTTGGGATCTGACAACTGTATCCCCTCGAGTGGAGAGACGTACCGTACCCTCCCAAGTACAAGTCCTTCAAGTAGGCTCCGTTCGATAGGAAGACATATCCCTGTTAGTTCAAGAGTAACTTTGAGATGGCAACAAGGCATCTACCTCGCAATGACACCCTCTTAACCAAGCTCTTTGCTGGGGCATTGTCTAGAATAGCCTTCGATTGGTTCTGCAACCTCCAGGAAAACTGTATTTTATCATTCGACGATATCAAAGGTCTTTTCCTTGCTCGGTTCAACGATGGAGGAAATGACATGGTTATCTCAAAGGTCTTTTCCTCTTTAATGGATATTGCACAAGGAAAGAAAGAGTCTTTATGGGAGTACATCAAGCGATACATGCAAGCGGTGCTAAAGTTACCCCCGGTAACCCTGAGTCCACATTGATGGACACCTGCCGGAGAAATCTCATTTCCACAGTTAAGTTCTGGATGGTCAACTCTCAGTTTAAAGACTGGACGATGTTCATCATAAATGTTATCGGTGCTAAAAAGAAGGTGAAGGACACCCGTCTCTTGGGGATACCGATCCCCGTCGCTGATAAAAGAGGAAAATGCCCCTGCAACAGCAACAATATCGTACGGGATAGTAAGGGGAAACAAGCTCTTGTTGCCAATATAACCAAGAAGCCCGAGCAAAATCTCGCAAAGGCTCCAAAATTGAAGGAAACATATTCCTTCAAAGATAATGACATCATGGAAATCTTTGACGTGCTAATGAAGGAAAACAAGCTTCGTATCCCTGACGTCTAGCGCCCTGTTGAGGTAGCCGAGGTGAATAATCTGAAGTACTTTCACTACCATCATTACAATCATCATGCGACGCAGGACTGCTATGCACTAAAGCTGTACATCCATCATCTGCTCGACGCCAAGGCCCTCACCTTAGATTTCGATGATAAAACAGTTGCCGCGAACATGGTATATCTCTATTTTGATAACTTCCAGGCAATGGAAGCCCAAGACAGAGTAATCTTGATCCCCCGAACAACAATGGAGGTTTTTAATATCTCGCCAGCTCATGACCAAACAGTCGGGTTGATACCCCTTATCACATCACGGGAGAAGGTTATGTGGGTTCATCCCGATCTTGCTCCAGACTTGATGTAGCAGACAATACCTTCTTCCACCATGGCCAAGGACAAGAAGTCCAAATCCTGCTATATGATTTATATTCCTTTCAAAGAAGTTATAGCAGGAACAATAAGGTCAGGCCTGGCATACCTACGAGAGTACGATATCCTTGACAATAGTGCGCTTCCAATCGCCGTATCCGATCTAGGTTTGTCCCAGCCTCTAGAAGCGGACAAGTCCAAGCAGGAAGAAACTCACTTCGACAAACCGTTGCGCAAAGATATCGCTCAGGGAATGGAGAAGCCCTACAACTTTGATATCTTGGCACAACTAGCCAATACTCCAATAAAGTTGTCATTATTTGAGCTTCTTCGACTCTCCAAAGATACTCAGGTGTAAACCCCCTCAACCAATTTAGGGTTTAATTAAATTAAATCTGGAGACTATGATTTATTTGGCATTTAATTAGAATTAACTGTGCGGCAATTATATGAACCCCTGACCATTGTGCAATCTTAAATACTCGTTATCACGTCTCATCTTAGCTACGCGATATTCATTAAAGGAACGCCTTGCATTTACTAATCTAATTAAATTGGAGACCAATCTCAACCAAAGCAACACCCAACCAAGCCCATAAACACCCTACACCCTTCCATATAGACAAGCTTCCCACCTAAAATAGCCCAAACTGGCCCAAACCTCAAAGTTAGCCCAGAAATCTCATCACCTATATAAGTATACTTTTTCTCTTATTGAAACCCTAGTTCACAATTGGTATTCACTACCTCAACCCTTAGCCGACCGCCGAGTGTCCTCCGCCGCCTCCCCACCGGACTGAACCACCACCACTACAAGCCGCCACCAATATCTCCTTCACCTGCACTCCTTCCTGACGCTGGACCACCCCAGGCCGCCAGCACCGACTTCCATTCACTTCGTCACCACCTCCTTCATCATCACCAACAACCTCCCAATAAACCCGACTACCCCGGGTCCCATCTCCAGCATCCCGACCACCGCTGTCAGGCGAAGCACCACTTCTTCATGACCCAACAGCCACTCCCACACCGCCCTAGCCGACAACCGCCGTTGTCAAGGTCGCTACAACCACTGCCGAGATTCTGCACCGCTGTCGCTGCTAACTGTTCGACGCCGGAGTCCTGCCGATCGACGACTAGCGGGCTCATCGACGAAGCAGACACCCCCTCGTCCTATTGATCAGGTACTCGTCCTCCAGCAATTCCTTCCTTGTGTCCTATTATCTCTCCTCGTATCGTATCCATATATGATTATTGTGTCATAGTGTCAAGAGTCATAGTTGGAACACAACCCATCTAACCCTAATTAAATAGATGATGGTATGATGATTAACAAGATTAAGAATTTGTTTAATGACTAAAAATTTCCTTAACTACGAGACCTGTCAACAAGGACTATTATTTTATCTGAACGTCTGGACATAAACCACGTACAACGAGCATAGAAACCAAGGACATATATTCACACATAGTAGAAGTAGTTGTCAACCCATAACTCGATAATTTATAGTCGTAAGGTACACGTTGACCAAAGACATAACAGGGGTACACCCTAGCTACGTGCACACGTGACGCTGTATTCGGTCAACCGTGAACCTACAACAGTATCGAAGAACAACGTCATAATTATTTAAATACTACTTAGTGTCTGATGCTGGATTGCTATATTATATTATGTTTAAGATCATCGGATCCGCCAGGAGACACTGCAGGAATCGGCTTTTGGCATTCACAGCTTGAGGACCCAGGCAAGATACCTTGCCATATTACTGTCTAATTTAAATATTGCATATATTGTATGATATTTTCTTGCTTATTTCATATGACTGTGTGCATCCGAGTTTGACTAGGGTGCTATCGACGGATACATCGATGATTTAGTATACTTGGCCTAGTCACTAGTAGACTCACCCCAGTTAGGAGGATACATTGATATCTTCCAAGACCTAACACTTTACACGTATTCACTGTGACATTCATATTGGGATACGGGTTCGCGTATTCGACTAGCTATCAGTGAGTGTGACATATATCACGGTTAGTACGTAACTCAGGATATTTTATTTGTAGATATTGGCATATAGATACATGGTACGCATGTTGAGTATTCGACTAGTGTATCTACATTGGGCGGGAAGGATAACTAGTAGGCGTATGGAATACACACATTAGACTCTGTCGTATCCGGAGGAGCCACGGATCCAATGACTTCCTTTATTGCAGACACCGCGCTCTTCGGAGTGATACAGACATATATATAATTGTAGATACCTCATTCTTCGGAGTGATGAACGTTGCAGATACTACGCTCTTCGGAGTGTTGGACATTATGCATATGCCTACCCATACGTACCAAAGTTGTTCTCATATTGCATTCACTTAGATGGTTAGCACACCCTCATTGTATTTATTTTATTCATTATTTATATATGGCATATTTTTATGTATCTTGTTACATCCTTCTGAGGACCTGGTACCTTTCCAAATTTGGATGAGATATATTACCCCACAGTGTACGGCCCAGGACAGGAGACGAGGTTCGATACAGCAGAGGAGCTAGAGTTGCTACCGTCAGAGTTTTCGTGATCACTTGGTAGGCCGTCTGTGAGGGATTGGGTGCATCATTATCTAGTCAGCCGATGCCCTTGTCATTATCTTTTATCTATTACTTTTATTTCGTCATAGTAGTGGGTTTGTTCCCACCAGACATTCTTGGTTGTACTATGATATTTAAGACTGGCATTTATCTTTCAGCATTTATTATTAGTACATTCTTGCAGTTTATATTGTGGATGAGATTATATTACCTGTTGATATTGATATTGGACTTGTTAGTTACTTAGGACAGCGTAGCACTCTTCATTGGATCCATTAAATTGGGATGTCCTCGGAGACGTGATAGCTGGCTATTGCCACGTGGCCTGGTCCCATGTACTTTTGGGACTGGGTCATGACATAGTTTTAGTGGTGGCCCATACAGGTTAACTTATTCGCTTGTGGTATGGTAACGTGCCCAGCGAGCCTGCAATAGGATAGAAGTTACTAGGTGTCATCCACTTTTGAGTCGTCTTTGAACTTCCTTCATACTGCTTCTAAATATCTGCATCATGTTTGTTTATTCTGTACTCTTCTAATGAAGTCCTATCTCTTACAGCGAGAATAAATTTGTGTAATGGACGAGGAGCACCTGGTGCCGTGGTACCAACTGACACCACCCAGAGAGAGGAGATACCCTAGGGACTACCTGGAGGGCAACCACCATTACAGGCCCCGCTGATACATTGGCACAAGATATCTCAGGGCGATCCTACCCAGCAGCCCGAGGGACAGACTTCACAGACGATCCCCACACAGCATTTTGAGGACCAGACTTCAGGAGCTACGCCGATACCGCAGACCGAGAGGCCGACATCTGAGGAGACCCCTACCGCACAGCCAGAGGTTCCACTACCACCACCTCCACCTTATCCACCCAGATGCCACAACTAGATGGACAGCCACATATGCTTCAGTTCTTTCAGACTATGATGCAAGCACAGTGGCATCAGACAGAGACGTTGAGACAAAGCCTGATGGCAGTACTAGAGAGGACACCTGTCACAATACCAGTACCAGCACCTCCACCAGCCCAGACAGGTGGCATTGTTAGATGGTTTCGACAGATGAGACCAAATACTTTCTCAGGAAATGAGACTGCAGAACAGTTCTCCGATTGGGTCGCCAATACGGAGATGTTACTAGAGGCTTCACAACTACATCCAGACCTTTGACTGACCGCAGTGAGGGCCCAACTAAAAGGCAATGCCCATCACTGGTGGGATTCTATTGAGCGCAGTGTAGGCAAGAATCAGACTTGGGAACAGTTCCTAGAGCACTTCAATGCGAAGTATTTTCCAACAATAGTCAAAAATGCCCTGTACTCCCAGTTCATACATCTAGAACCGGAGAATATGACTGTTGACGCATATAACACAGAGTTTAGCCGTCTTAGCAGATTTTGTACCGTCTTGATACCCAATGACCTAGAGAAGGCACAGAGATTTCTATCACGGTCTTACTTTCGAGCTACAGAGGTATACCACCATACAAGCGAGGATCTCTTATGAGGAGGTTCTTGCAGAGGCAAGGATCCAGGAGGCCATTGTCAGAGGAGCTAGATATTTCAGCACGACCACACCAGCCAGAGCCCAGCCCAGAGCAGGAGGACCGATCCGTCATCCAGGAGCACAGACACAGCAGAGGGCAGCCCCATACCCGTAGCAGGAGCTCCCGATTTGTCACCATTGTGGCAAGAAGGGACACGTCATCAGAGACTATCGAAAGAAGCTAGGATTATGTATGATATATGGAGCAAGTCAGCACCTTGCCTGAGACTGCCCACAGCGTAAAGACGCAGCACCCCAGACCGTACAAAGGCTAGCAGCACCAGTCCCGAGGATACTACCCCTACCTGGAGGTCAGCATCCACCAGCACCAGGAAGATTCTAGAGGGGACCACCTTTGGCCCCACAGCAAGCATATTTTGATCAAGCCCGACAGCAGACCGGAGGACAGAGGCACGGACAGGCCTTTGTATTAGCAGCTACCGAGGAAGAAACATAAGGGGAAGCTATCACAGGTACTATTTTAGTTGCATCATTACCTGCGACGGTATTATTTGATTCTGGTGCTACATTATCATTTATATCTAGTAGATTCATAGCAATGCATAGAGTAGCTACTTCTTCCTTACCTAAGAGTTAGAAGATTCTTATCGGAGGAGGTATCGTGCCGGTTACCAGCACTATCAGAATATGCTCGGTAGTCGTATGTGGTAGAGAGATGAGAGCACGATTCTTGGTGTTGCCCATGCCATACTTTGACGTTGTACTAGGCATGGACTGGTTAAGCCAGTATAACGTCGTACTAAATTGCCGGAAGGGTAGCGTCACTTTTAGACCGCCAGATCAGTCGGAGTTCGAGTACATGCGAGGGACCGTCGAACAAGGAGTAGGATAGATAGCTGGAACTTACATGGCTATGGAGATGGTACCCCCACAAATAGTTGCAGAATTTGAAGATGTTTTTTTTTAAGAATTGCCAGGCCTACCGCCAGATAGAGACATGGAGTTCACCATTGAGCTAGTACCCGGAGTAGCATCAGTATCTTCTAATGTGTACCGATTGGCGAAGAAGAAGTTAGATAAGCTGAAGCTACAATTAGAGGAGTTACAGAGCAAGGGATTTATTCGTCCTAGTGCATCACCCTGGGGAGCACCAGTGTTGTTTATGCCTAAGAAGGATAGAACAGTACGTATATGCATTGATTACAGAGCTCTTAATGCTTTGACCATCAAGAACAAGTACCCCCTGTCGCAGATTGATGATTTGTTCGACTAACTGACAGGAGCAGTGGTGTTCACCAAGATCAACTTGAGATCGGGCTATCATCAAGTAAAGGTGCGAAGAGAAGACATTCAAAAGACAGCATTCAGGACTCATTATGGTCATTACGAGTTCTTAGTAATACCTTTTGGACTGACAAATGCGCCAGCTGTATTTTTGAATTTGATGAACAGAGTCTTCCACCAATACTTAGACCGGTTCGTGGTAGTCTTCATCGACGATATCTTAGTGTATTCGAAGAGCCACGAGGAGCACGAAGAGCACTTGAGACTAGTGTTAGAGACATTGAGGAGAGAGAGACTTTATTCCAAGCTGAGCAAGTACGAGTTTCTTTTAGATCGTGTCGCTTTCCTTAGACACGTTATCTCAGGAGATGGCATTTCAGTGGATCCGGCAAAGATTTCATCAGTAAAGACATGGCCAACCCCTACCAATGTCTCAGAGGTGAGAAGTTTCCTAGGACTTGTCGGATATTACAGGAGGTTCGTAGAAAACTTCACGAATATTGCAGAGCCGATGACCCGCCTGACCCATAAGGAGCAGAAGTTCACTTGGACAGAGGAGTGCCAGAAAGCATTCGACGAGATGAAGAAGCGTTTGACTACAGCCCCTATCTTGACCATACCTTCTGGACCCGGAGGATTCGTGATCTATAGCGATGCATCCGGGAAAGGATTAGGATGTGTCTTGATGCAGCATGGAAAGGTTATGGCTTACGCCTCTAGACAGTTGAGGACACATGAGAAAAACTATCCCACCCACAACTTGGAGCTTGCCATAGTGATTTTTGCTTTGAAGCTTTGGAGGCACTACCTATATGGAGAAAGAGTAGAGATATTTACTGACCACAAAAGCTTAAAGTACGTCTACACTCAGAAGGACCTGAATCAGAGACAGAGACGTTGGCTCGAGGTGATGACAGACTTCGAAATTGAGCTACAGTACTATCCGGGAAAGGCCAACGTGGTAGCTGACGCGTTGAGCAGAAGGCCCATGGCATTCTTCCTGACTACCCAACAATATCTGTTGAAAGATCTAGAGCAGATGGGTATAGAGGTTATTATGTCCGGAGTAGATGGACAGTTGTCGAGTTTTCAGTTGCAATCAACCTTAGTGGAGAGGATCAAGGCGACTTTGTCGACAGATGCCAGATTTCAGAGGCTTAGACAGAGGACAGAGGCTAGAATACAGACATGACTGCGTATACATGAAGACGAAATCTTGAGATATGGAGATCGTCTCTATGTTCCAAATGGAGAACTTCGTCAGGAGTTGATGTCAGAAGCACACAGTTCAACTTATTATATTCATCCAGAAGGCACGAAGATGTACAGAGACTTAAGACAGTACTACTGGTGGCATGGAATAAAGACAGAGATAGCACGCTTTGTGGCGAAGTGCCTGGTGTGTCAGCAAGTCAAAGCTGAACATCAGAGATCTGTAGGATTACTTCAATCGCTTCCGATACCGGAATGGAAATGGGAGCACATCACTATGGACTTTGTTATGGGTTTTTCGAGGAGTCCTAGTGGTCAAAATACAGTATGGATAATCGTAGATAGACTCACCAAGTCCGCACACTTTTTACCCTTCAGAGTTGGACAATCGACGGAGTTCTTAGCAGACATGTACATGAGAGAGATTGTACGCCTACATGGAGTGCTAGTTAGCATCATGTCTGACAGGGATACGAGGTTTACATCTTACTTTTGGTGGAGTATGCAAGAGAGTCTCGGTACTCGCCTGAAGTTTAGCACAACGTATCACCCACAGACAGATGGCCAGTCCGAGCGCACCATTCAGACATTGGAAGATATGTTAAGAGCGTGCATGCTTGATTTTGGAGGATCATGGGAGGACCATTTGCACTTGGTCGAATTTTTCTACAACAACAGCTATCAGGCAAGCATCCAGATGGCCCCCTATGAAGCGTTGTATGGAAGAAAATATCGTTCCCCTATATGTTGGAGTAATATAGGCGAGAGACAGATTCTCAGGCCAGAGTTGGTTGTTCGTACAGTGGAGAAGGTGAAGAAGATCCAAGGGCATCTACGAGCAGCACAGGACAGGCAGAAGCACTGGGGGAATGCGCATCGACGACCCCTAGAGTTTCAGGTTGGAGATAACGTATTTCTAAAGATCTCACCTACTAGAGGGACTATCAGATTTAGAGGCAGAGGAAAGCTGAGTCTGGGGTACATCAGACCATTCGATGTGTTAGAACGCATCGAAGAGGTTGCTTACAGATTAGCCTTGCCACAGACTTTGGAAGGAGTCCATGACGTCTTCCACGTATCTCAGATGAGGAGGTACATACCGGATCCGAGTCATGTACTTGACCATTCTGAGATCACAGTCGGCCCGAGTTTATCCTACCAAGAGAGCCTGTTGAGATCCTGGACAGAAGCGAGAAGGTACTGCGGGGTCAGACTATTCCCTTAGTTCGCGTTGCATGGAGACATCATGCACCAGGCGAGTCGACCTGGGAACGCGAGGAGGATATTCGACAATGTTACCCTCATCTCTTTGAAGGTATAGGTATGTAGTAGTTTAATTCCAGCCAGTAGTTTCTTACCATGCGTATGTTTTAATTTTGAGGACGAAATGCTCTAAGGAGGGTAGATTGTAAACCCCCTCAACCAATTTAGAGTTTAATTAAATTAAATCCGGAGACTGGGTTTTATTTGGCATTTAATTAGAATTAATTGTGCGGCAATTATATGAACCCCTGACTATTGTGCAACCTTAAATACTCGTTATCGCGTCTCATCTTAGCTATGCGGTATTCATTAAAGGAACGCCTTGCATTTACTAATCTAATTAAATTGGAGACCAATCTCAACCAAAGCAACACCCAACCAAGCCCATAAACACCCTACACCCTTCAATGTAGACAAGCTTCCTACCTCAAAGAGCCCAGACAGGCCCAAACCTCAAAGTTAGCCCAGAAATCCCATCACCTATATAAGTATACTTTTTCTCTTATTGAAACCCTAGGTCACAATTAGTATTCACCACCTCAACCCTTAGCCGACCGCCGAGTGTCCTCCGCCGCCTCCCCACCGGACTGAACCACCACCAGTACAAGCCGCCACCACCATCTCCTTCACCTGCACTCCTCCCCATCGTCGGACTACCCCAGGCCGCCAGCACCGACTTCCATCCACTTTGTCACCACCTCCTTCATCATCACCAACAACCTCCCAATAAACCTGACTACCCCGGGCCCCGTCTCCAGCATCCCGACCACCGCTGTCAGGCGAAGCACCACTTCTTCACGACCCGACAGCCAACCCCACACCGCCCTAGCCAACAACCGCCGCTGTCAAGGTCGCTACAGCCGCTGCCGAGATTCTGCACCGCTGCCGCTGCAAATTGTTCGACGCCGGAGTCCCGCCGATCGAAGGCTAGCGGGCTCGTCGACGAAGCAGATACCCCCTCGTCCTATTGATAAGGTACTCGTCCTCCAGCAATTCCCTTCTTGTGTCCTATTATCTCTCCTCGTATCGTATCCATATATGATTATTGTGTCATAGTATCGAGAGTCATAGTTGGAACACAACCCATCTAACCCTAATTAAATAGATGATGGTATAATGATTAACAAGATTAAGAATTTGTTTAATGACTAAAAATTTCCTTAACTACGAGACCTGTCAATAAGGACCATTATTTTATCTGAACGTCTGGACATAAACCACGTACAACGAGCATAGAAACCAAGGACATATATTCGCACAGAGCAGAAATAGTTGTCAACCCATAACTCGATAATTTATAGTCGCAAGGCGCACGTTGACCAAAGACATAACAGGGGTACACCCTAGCTACGTGCACACGTGATGCTGTATTCGGTCAACTGTGAACCTACAACAGTATCGAAGAACAACGTCATAATTATTTAAATACTACTTAGTGTCTGATGCTGGATTGCTATATTATATTATGTTTAGGATCATCGGACCCGCCAGGAGACACTGCAGGAACCGGCTTTTGGCATTCACAGCTTGAGGACCCAGGCAAGATACTTTGCCATATTACTGTCTAATTTAAATATTGCATATGTTGAATGATGTTTTCTTGCTTATTTTATATGACTGGGTGCATCCGAGTTTGACTCGGGTGCTATCGACGGATACGTCGATGATTTAGTATACTTAGCCTAGTCACTAGTAGACTCACCCCAGTTAGGAGGATACGTTGATATCTTCCAAGACCTGACACTTTACACGTATTCACTGTGACATTTATATTGGGATGCGGGTCCGCGTATTCGACTAGCTATCGGTGCGTGTGACATGCATCACGGTTAGTATGTAACTCAGGATATTTTATTTGTAGATACTGGCATATAGATACGTGGTACGCACGTCGAGTATTCGACTAGTGTATCTACATTGGGCGGGAGACAACTAGTAGGCATATGGGATACACATATTGGACTCCGTCATATTCGGAGGAGCCACGGATCCAATGACTTCCTTTATTGCAGACATCGCTCTCTTCGGAGTGATATGGACGTATATATATTGCAGATACCTCATTCTTCGGAGTGATGGACATTACAGATACCATGCTCTTCGTAGTGTTGGACGTTATGCCTACGCCTACCCATACGTACCAAAGTTGTTCTCACATTGCATTCACTTAGATGGTTAGCACACCCTCATTGTATTTATTTTATTCAGTATTTATATATGACATATTTCTATGTATCGTGTTACGTCCCTCTAAGGACCTGGTACCTTTCCATATTTGGACGATATATATTACCTCACAGTGTACGGCCCAGGACAGGAGACGAGGTTCGCTACAACAGAGGAGCTAGAGGTGCTACCGTCAGAGTTTCCGTGATCACTTGGTAGGCCGTCTGCGAGGGATTGGGTGCATCATTATCTAGTCAGCCGATGCCCTAGTCATTATCTTTTATCTATCATTTCTGTACTTTTATTTTGTCATAGTAGTGGATTTGTTCCCACCAGACATTCTTGGTTGTACTATGATATTTGAGACTGGCGTTTATCTTCCAACATTTATTATTAGTACATTCTTGCAGTTTATATTGTGGATGAGATTAGATTACCTGTTGATATTGATATTGGACTTGTTAGTTACTTAGGACCGCGTAGCACTCTTCGTTGGATCCATTAAATTGGGATATCCTCGGAGACGTGACATCTGGCTATTGCCACGTGGCCCAGTCCCATGTACTTTTGGGACTGGGGCGTGACATCAGGTTTATCTGAGTGAGGCATTGTAGAATGTCGAAACCTACTTAGCTCAGGTCAAGCCGCCATCTGAAGATCCTGTCGCATGCCCCCACTGCAATAATGTGATTGGGGCGATACCTAATATCATATTCTCGCAAGAAGACATGTTGCTAAAGAATAATCGACACTATTGTCCCATGTATTACACAGGGCACATCGGCACCATCAAGATGGGTCGGATGCACATCGACCCCGGTTCGTAAATCGATATAATCTCGCAGAGTCTGCTTTAGACCTTAAGCATTCTGATGTATCGTCTGGCCGCAGCCAACACTGCCATCTGTTGCTTCAACGCAGGTAAGATCTACCCTCTGGCCAAGATTTACTTGAAGTTCTAGATCAACAATCTAAAAAAAGAAGTCAACTGCTACATCATAGACATAGACGTATCCTATAACGTCCTATTGGGACGTCAATGGATACACCAATACATGATCGTACAATCGATCTTGCACCAGTGCTTGAAGTACGTGGACAATCACGACATCGTTAAGATAAAATTTATCGACTTTGATCCATTCAAAGGGGTAGAGGCCTATTACTCGGATTCGATCTTCTGCAAGCAAGTCCGCCAAGATAAAGGTGGCAATGATGCCGAGATGAGGCAGAGACTGGGACAACATCGAACGAGCCCTTAAGAGTCCATCTCAAAGCAAGCGCTCCCAAAACATCCCCTTCCCTCTTGGTAAAACTGCACAGGAAAGCACCTGAGCCTCTGGTCATCCGCCTTTATAGGCTGAGTCAACCGCTGAAGAAACATCTGGCACCCACTACGACTTTCGAACCTTGAGTGGTAAAGCTGCGCAGGAGACCTCTGAAGCCGTATCTCACACTAGGGGTAGATCTCGAAAAGGATGAACTGGAGGAGTACGTATCCACTCATGCTAACATCCCTTCTCTTGACGATATAATTTCTGAGGATAAAATACCTTATTTTATGAATAAAGGGCTATCTTGGAACTACTCGGGTGTTGAATATCTTAGCACACTATATTCCCTTGAGCACGATCTGGGCCTGCACCTGCATACACAGGTAACTACCATCTATGTAGCAAACCAAATTCTCTCCAGTCAAAATTCTTACTTTATTATTCCAGGAAGGAATAGGGGAGATAAACTCATCATCTTCGGTAGAGTAGAAAGTCCTAAATCCTTCGACCTAGAGGAATTGGAGCCAGAATTAGATACTGATGAAATGCCACTTTATTGGTATATCTCTCAAGCCAAGCACCTCATCCAAAAGATGTGATACGATCTGAAAGACACTAGGGGCTTGAACTATGACAAAGGCCGATGGCTGCCTCTACATCCTCAGGCTCCTACAGGCAAGCCCAAAGATTACTACCATAAGATCAAGCATGGCTTAGGGTATGTCACGCCTCCCACAACCCCCGAAGGCTCGAATTAAGAAGATGAGTTACACTCTCACTCTTCAGAATCTTCCTCTTAGGATTCTGATATCAGTATCGAAGAGATGCCCAAACAAATATTGTCTGCCAACATGGTGTCAGCTGACCCTACGAAAGATGATGAGGATCCACCTGGAATCTTTCAAGTAGAACTGTGGACCCAACGCCTAGACGCACAATGGAAGATGCGGTTCGAACAACGAGAACCTTCCATTAAGGACAAGTCTTACAAATTGATCTTGGCGACGAATCCTCCCCTAAACCGATCTTCATTCACAAGAGCCTATCCGATGAGAATCAGGAATCCCTGCTATAGTTCGTCAGGGAATACAATAATGTATTTTCCTAGAGTTATGAAGATATGCCAGTATTGGACCCCCAAATCATGGTCCACAAGCTCAAGATCTTGTCAAACGCTAAGCTTGTCAAGCAACAGCAACGACAGTTTTGGTTCGATATCATGAACGCCATCGAAGCTGAAGTCAACAAACTGATAGCTAATAGCTTCATCTGCGAGAAATAACATCCAGATTGTGTAGCCAACATCATACCCATCATTAAAAAGAATGAAAAGATCTAGATCTAAATTGAGTTCCATGATCTAAACGCGGCGTGTCCTAAGGATGAGTTTCTCCTTCCGATAACAAACATAATGATCGACAATACTTGTGGCTTCGAGCGCATGTCCTTCATGAATGGATTCTCGGGTTACAATCAAATTAAGATATTTCCTAACGACGAGAAGCATATATTATTTTGAACGCCGATAGGAGTATACTGCTACACAGTCATGCCCTTTGGTCTGAAGAACGCAGGTGCTATATACCAGCGAGCTATGAGCACCATCTTCCGTGAAGATCTGTGCAAGATAGTAGAGTGTTACGTTGATAACATCGTCGTCAAGAGTCACTCCAAAGATGATTATCTCTAAAACTTGAAGATTGTGTTCGACCTCTTGCGTATGCACCAGCTCAAGATGAATCCTACCAAGCCTTCCTGGGAGTCTCCAGTGGCAAATTTTTGGGTTTTGTTATAACTTCGAAGGGTATCCACATAAACCCCGACAAGACTAAAGAAATCCTTGAAATGCGTCCACTGAAGAACCTCAGAGAACTTTGAGTTCTATAAGGAAGACTGGCATACATCAGGAGGTTCATATCAAACCTCTCTGGACGTTGTCAACTGTTCACTTAGCTCATGAAGAAGGGAGTCTCCTTTGTCTGGAAAGAAGAATGCTAGCGCACCTTCGATGACATCAAGGAGTATCTCGTGAATCGCCCAGTTTTAGTGGCCCCCGTCGTGGAAAGACCCTTCTTGCTATATATGTAGGCAATGGATCACTCCTTCGGGAATCTACTAGCCCAGACAAGTGATGCAGGTCACAAACAGGCCATCTACTATCTCAGTAGAATAATGACCACCACAGAGCACAAGTATAATCACATCGAGAAGGAGTGCCTTACTCTAGTCTTCGCCATTCAGAAGACCTAGAATTACGTGGCAGGATAAACCATCTATGTGATCTCATGAGTTAATCCTTACAGGGTCCTTATGACTAAACCCGGAGCACTCAACTCTCGCCTAGCCATATAGGCAATATTTTGCCGCCATACGACATGGTATTTGTCCCACGAAAGGCGGTCAAAGGCCAAGCATTGACATATTTCCTGGCAGCCCACCCTATACCGAAAATCTCAAAGCTCTATGAGGAGATCCCAGATGAAGTAGCGGACTCAAACGTGACCACAAGCATAGAAGTAGTTTGGATAATATTCTTCGACGGTGCTTCAAGAACAAGGCCCAAAGGTGGTGGTGTCGCTGACGTTGGGATAGTACTTATTTTCCTACACGATTTGGTCATAAACTGCGCTTACTAACTCACAGAGCCATGCTCCAATAATGTAGTAGAGTACAACGCCCTCGTCATTGGCTACAACTCGCTAAACAAGTGGGAGTTGACTACTTAGAGGCCTACAATGACTCCAAATTGATAGTCAATCAAATCCAAGGCGAGTATGAAGTCCGAAATGAAGACTTGATTCCCTACCACCAAGCCGTGCTCGATATTCTCTCCGCCTTTGAGGGATTCTTCATAAATTATGTCCCTCGACTGCAATACATCTAGGTTGATGCCCTAGCCGGCCTCGCAGCCTCTTTAGATGTTCCAGTCAATTATCATGAACTGATTACCGTGGTCGGTCAAGAGCTAGTCTGCCCAAAGAACAACCTCTGTATGTGTCTGAGCTACTCAATAGAGACAAGCACCAACTCCCAATATTGGAGACTCCCATTCATTGACTACGCAGTCTATGGAATTCTTCCCGAGAATCCAAAGGAAGCCACTTCCATCAGAAAATGTTCCCTCCGGTTCTATTATGATACGGCCACCAAAATATTGTATTATTATTCCTACGACAGTCTTCTGCTATGATGCTTATCGAATGCAGAAGTAAAGCAGGCTCTCTGCGAGGCTCACAATAAGGTATGCGGTATCCATCAACTCGGACCCAAGCTACAGGACCGTCTTCGAAGAATGGGTTATTATTGGCCGACAAAGGTCACGAATATTGTCAACGACCCAAGTAAGTGCCGGATGTGCCAAATCCATGCTGAATTCATCCACCAACCCTCGAAGTTCCTACACCTGACCATTGTATCTTGGCCGTTTGAAGCCTGTGGCATGGATATCATAGGACCGATCAGTCCACCTTCGTCTAAGGGACATCGGTTTATCCTTACTATTATCGACTACTTCTCCAAGTATGCGAAAGTCGTACCACTCGATGAAGTGAAAACATCAAATATGATCAAGTTTATCAAGCATTACGTCATATACCACTTCGTCTTACCATAAAGGATCATCCATGACAATGATCCATAATTCGTAAGTCAGGCTTTCTACCAGTTTTGCGACAAAAATCAAATTCAGAATAAAGCCTCAATTGCCTACAACCCAACAGCAAATGGTCTGGCGGAAGCATTCAATAAGACCATCATAAAGCTACACAAAAAGTTCGTATCATCCAATAAGCACCACTGGAATGAGAATCTGGATGAATATATCTGGGCTTATCAAACAACGGTCTGGACGTCGATTGGTAGCACGCCATTCTCCTTGGTCTATGGGAGCGAAGCGGCCCTCTCCCTCGAGATCCAAATTTGCTCGCTCTGAGTAGCTCCCTCCAACTGGATAACCATCGACGACAATCACCGCCGACAGCTACAAGAGTTAGAAGCACTCGACTAGAAATGCCTCTTAGCTCAACAGCGCATTGAGCTATACCAAGCGCGCCTCTCAGAAACCTTCAAAAAATGGGTCAAGAAGAGGACTTACCAAGTGGGTAACCTTATCTTGACAATAAGAAGACTGATGGTTATGACCCACAAGACGACCGGCAAGTTCTAATCCAAATGGGAAGGCCCATTCATCGTAGAATCTCTATTCTCCAATGGTGCCTACCGAATTGCAAAATCTAATGGCGACTTTCTCAGGATGCCCATCAATGGAAAGTTCCTAAAAAAGTACTATATCTAAGGCTAGGCTTGTACTTATCTCTATCCCCAGAAGGACAACAAAGATGTACAGGGTTCCCACTTTTTGTTGTTCATCCCCAGCAAGTGCCTATGCACAACATTATAATTCTTCAACCAGCCATTATTGGTATTCATGAGTCCTGGATTCACAACGGATAATGGATCCATAAAAGATCCCCAGTGGAGTAGTCCCCAGGTCCAGCTGCATACCCCCGCAGGGACCACCCAAAAAAAAATAGTCTCCTTAGATGCTAGTTCACGTCCATATTACCTATAAGTTATCGTCCTAACTATCTCCCCAATGGAGTAACCCTCACATCTATCTATATTTTTGAATAGATCACACTCAGCAAACCACTCCTCAGTGGATTTTATTTCAAACTTATTACTTGCACTCCAGTGCACAAGAAATAATAGGTCCACCAAAGATCCTCCAGCAGGATATCCTCAATGAAAGCAAATGATTCATGTCCATATTACCTCTGAATTATGAGCTTCCCATGTTATCCATCAAAAGAAAACAGCCACATTTATATTACATCTAGCTCATTTCCTTTTTCTTCCATAAAAATATCGGGATTATACCTAACCTCTCGGTATGATTATCGATTAGCTCACGTCCACGTTACCTCTGAGCTATCGTCCTTATATCCTCCCCAGTAGAGCTTGCCATGTCCTTCTTACCTATGAAAAAATATCTCTACTTGACTCACGATTATCATGTCCATATTACCTCTGATATCGATCGTCATCTAAACTTATCACCCGTACTTAACTCTAATTACGTTGGCGGTGGTAAGTTCGCAAAACCTATCACATTCATATCACCTCTGATAGGGTTTTTTGCTTCAAATCCGTTACTTGCACTCCAAGTGCACAAGAAGTAATAGCTCCACTAAAGTCCCCCAGTAGGATGCCCTTAACAGACTACGATGTTGTACTATGTCAATATTACCTCTAGTACGATATCCAAAGTTCATACAAAAAATTATAACAAACAGAATAGCTTTTATTTCTTTTGCCTAAGAGAAACTAAAAGCGAATTACATATGAGGGATTACCAGGGTCCCCAGGCCAAAGCCAAAACAAAAAGCACAAAAAGAAATATTGAGCAAAGCAAAGAAAGAATTACCGGTGCTACTGGTCAGAGCATAACTCTACTATCCGCTGATGGAGATGGGCAATATGGCCATCCAAGCGCACCTGGGCTTGGCGCTCAACCTCTTTGGCCATAACCTCTGGATCCTCGTAGCGGGCGTAGGACGCATGTCTGTCCTCTAGATTCTGTACCATAACCTCGACGCCAGCCATGTTCTTCGCTACTAGGCTCGCCTCGGTTCGGATAGCCTCATCTTTCTGCTGGGCCTCCCACAGCCTATTCTCCACTGCATCATGCTCGGCCTGGAGCTTTCTAATTTGCTCAGTCAGGCCCTTCCGCCAGGAGAGGCACTCTTCTCTGAGATCACTCAGCCGATCGTTCTTCTCTTACAAATTTCGGAGGTTGTGCTACAAGCATTCCTTAGACAAAGCAAAGAAGGCCTTCTCCGCCTCCACCTTCTTTGAGAACTAATTATACTTGTAGGATAACAGCATTCCCATGTCTGCTTGTTGGTACTACAGTAAATCCATTAGGCATTGCTCCACCTTCACCAATTTTTGGCCAAGGAGGTCGGCCATCTGTTCAAAATTGGGGAGACCCCTCAGAGAGTGGATATGGCCCTCGACAAAGTTCTTTGCTCAGGCAAATGATTTATTGTGCTCAAACACGCCCTCGACTCCTTGCTTCAAGAAAATATAGAAGCTCCGAATAGAGAGTCTGGTGTTTCGTCAATCTCTTCCACCATAACTAGAGTCAAAGGCGGCTGGATGGAGGAAGAATCCATGGGCACAACAGGTTATGAAATGATGCTCGATGACCTTGGAGGTGAAGCAGCAGTAGAGGAGAAACCGGCGGTCCTGCTTGCAATCCAATCCTTAATGGATGCATGAAATGCCTGGATACCCGGCAGCTGAGCAAAAGATGGTAGGGTAGTACCACAACCTGGGACAGGAGTACCGGGGCACCCTGCTGCTTCGACCCTCGCCTATATACCAACCCCAGACTGCGTTACGGCAGCCTCAGAAGATGACCCAGCAAACGTAGTAACGGAGACATCGGGAATGGCCTCCTCGTGACGGCTTACCACCCCGCTATCCAGAGATGCTTCAGGAGCAGCCGCCGCACCAGAAGGACCTGCAACAGTTGGAATCTCCTCCACCGTGGCCTCCACAGGGGGCACTGCAGGGATCATTCACCAGAACTAGGGAAAGACTTAGGCATCTTTCTAACAAGCTCACTGCCCCCTTCTTCCATGGCACCCTCCTTGCCAGCCACATCCATGGTCCTAAAGGGAGAGGCGGGGTCTACAGAACCAGAATAACCGATAATTTACTTCACCTGGAGAATTGAAAGCTGAAGACAGAAAATTTTAACTCTTGAGAAGTTGTAAAATAACATACCCGAGGGAGGCGGCACATGTTA
Organism: Iris macrosiphon; assembly: GCA_036927795.1. NCBI lineage: Eukaryota > Viridiplantae > Streptophyta > Magnoliopsida > Asparagales > Iridaceae > Iris > Iris macrosiphon. Next base: position 211,423,730 of record JAYESA010000004.1, read on the forward strand.
TGGCTCGTCCAATATTTCCATTGCCTTCTACATGGCATCTATGTCATCTATGAATATGTGCTCCAAAGGGGTATAAGGATGCTTTGTTGAAGCTGCATCCGAGCCCTCAGCTCCCGAAGCCTCAGGAACTAGTTTCAAGGCATCTACATCAGACTCATGGGGGATTTTCTATTCTGATTTGACATAAAAAACTACCGAGGTGGCTGTTCGCCAGGGACAGTCCCTTCTCTCCTATGTCTGCAAATTTTTAAATAGACCAGAAGCAAGATATTTATATAGAGGATCATGCAGAATCAAAATAAGAGGGTTTACGAATACCGTCATAGCATCTAAAGTGGGCACTACTTTAGAAACCACTAGTGCAAGGGGTCCTACCTCTGTGCTCACAGTCTCCTTCGCAAGGGACTTTGACTTCGCCTAAGTTCCGTCTCTGAGACCACATCCACCGTTACCTTCTTAGAGTAGCAAGAATGATGTGTCTCGACCTTTTTCTTGCGCTTAGCAGGCGAGAGATCATCAGAAGGAGACGTTATTTCCTTTCCGGTCGATGGTTCCAACTCTACGATCAGAGGTCTGGCCACTCCCTTTCCCTTCTTGGGCGTCCTACACACTATTGCATCCGGAGGCATCAGCATGGTGCCTTCAATATAACTCCTTTCCGGGTCAAAGTTAGTCAACGGAGCATTCGTCGTACAATAATACTTCGTCGGTACAACATTTTCGGCACGACTCCGGTTGTTGGCAAGTAAAACCGGACCTGGGTGTCAGTATCGTTATAGTGACTCCATGCTCGGTCCCCGTTAAGCAAACTACCACTGTATCTGAGAGAAGCACTCAGATGACATAGTAAGAGCTGAGTGTAGCCGAACTGATGAGCGAACTGGCTGGACAGGTAAGGTTCCATGAAAATAGCGGCCTTATTTTGATATACTAGATGAGAGGATCGGATGGCTTGGAGCCAGCAGAAGAGCCTATCAGACAAACTTTGAGGTGACCTTCCGTCATCTTAGTGAACGACGTTTCTTTCATCATCAGTAAACTCTGGCTCAGACGTAAAAAAGGTCCAGCTAGTCATGAATGAGAGCTCCTTTCTACCAGCAGGAACTGTATCATACTTCCACTTTATCGTTCGATACATGCGGATCAGGACATCGGCGACCACCAGGTCATCATCGATCCCAGGGCTCATTAAGGACCCAGGATGCAGGAGAAGACAACCCATCAAATAATAGTAAGAGAGCTCGACCCTGTTGAAATATCCCTTACCAGGATGGTCCTCCACCTTCTCGGCAAAGTTACGGAGACCACGATGGATGCAATACAACATGACTGATAGAAGGTCCATCTTGTGGCCAAAAGCCAACTTCACGGCAGGTAGAATAATGGTGCGGCTAATCCTTTCTATTATTTTAGACCCGCCCGAGACTATGCAGTTACGCAACCAGAGCATCAGATATTCTGCCAGTACAGCCATAGATGACAACGTGTGTGTGTCCATATAAAAGTAGATGACCTTCTCTTTGAGGCACTTATCTTATCAAGGGGTTCGTCCTCTTTCTCTAAGAAACCCTCAACTTTCTCACCCCGGCAGCCAGTTCCTTCTGCGCTTGGATGAAATTTGCCACTTCTTGTTGGGACCGTGGTCCTTGAACATGAACTCTATTGGACCCCTTCGGGTCCGGGAAAGAGGTAGAGAGTCCAAGTCATGATGTTAGAAGAAAACCCCACAGTAGACTTCTTCTTCTTCTTCTAATACCTCTGGCAAATACCGTGATGGCATAGCATTTCTTGGTACACTGCCAGGATCTTCGGGTTCTCTGCTTCCAACTCCCCAAGTTTTTTATTCCTTGGGGTATACTCTTCGTAAGGTTCGTCACCCAAAGGGAGTTTTGAGACGATATGCATCTCAGACAAGGCTAGTCCCATCTCATCGTCGGGAGTAAAAAGGTTCTCGTGCGAAGGCTGTACAACTCCATCAAGGCAACGAATAGGAGATAGTTCATCTCCAAACCGTATTAAGTACCCCTCACTGCGAAGAACAAATCTGCGGCCATGAGATTCCTCTTAAACTTTTTCAGAATCCACTAGGTCAGGCGGCACCAGAAGGCATTATAGTATGCACAGGTGAGAGCCCGCAACTATCCTGTGGGATAGGTCCCCTTCTTGGCAACTTGATGAAGGAAGGTGCATGCAGCATATACACAGAGGTTTGGTCCCAGATCACTTCCGACGAGACCAGGCTTTAGTCCCAGCAAGGAGTACGAGGGCGACTCCTTCGCACTATAAAACTCCCCTTTTTTTCTTTCTGGTACCATACCAGATATTGCCAAGGAGTGCCCCATATGGCTAAGGGATCAAATTCTAGCCCATCTACCATTGACCCATCATCACCTTCAGGTCCGACAAAGGCATGTGATGTTCAAAGACAGGAAATAATATCTTCGTCTCGCGAAATGTGAAAGACCAATTCTCCTTGGTCATTTCCATCTCGGGCTGAGAAGATTACAGTGCATCACCAAACAACAAGTACGATTTCTTGAAGAAGTGCTTCCTGTATTTAGTAGGGATCTCTCCCGAGTTCATATGACACAACAAGAAGGAAGGAGTCTGCTCGGCGATCTTCTGTTGTCGCTTAGATGGGAAATCCTTGTCAACCTATTTCTGGAGAGCCGCAGCCAGGTCCCCAAGAATAATGTTCAAGGGTAGCGGGTTGTACCCCAAGACCAGTTCACCAGAAGGTGTGGCAGGAAAAGCCACTGCAAAAACCACAAAGAAGTTAGATCAGAACCATTGAGAAGTATCAATTAGGTTATACATATGCGACCTAGGCACTCATGCGCCAACGCAAATCATGCGACCAAGTTAGCCAGGCGGCCTAGGCACCCATGCTACGGAGTCAGCAATGCGGCCTAGGCACCCATGCGGCCGAGTCAGCTATGCAGCCTAGGCACCCATACGGCCAAGTCGGCCATGGGACAGAGCTCGTCCATGTGACATGGTTATCCATGCGGCAGTAAGTAGTTGGCACAAAGATGTATCCATGTGTCCAACTGAGCTCATGAGTTCCAGAATCTGACTTCGTCTCCATATGACCTACCCTTGATCAACAATTGAACATCGACGGGGAGCTGAAGGGTCCACCACAGCAGCATAACCTTTCTCCTTGCTCTTGGCCTTGCCCTTAGGGGCTTTCTTGGCAGCGGCGGCGGCGGAGGAGACAACCTTGGGAGCCATGGCAGCAGCAGAGGGAAAGAAAAGAAGAAATTTTGGTAAAAAAACTTTTTCTCTCTTCTCAAAATCCCTATATATAGGACGACGACAAGCGGCTATGGATAATGATGGCAAGCTGTTCGAATCTTGATCTGCCTCGATCAATGCAATGCTCTACCCCTTGACGGTACAGAATCCGTTGGAGATTCGCTCGAGGATCGAAGTAAATCGTGGCATTAAATGATCCAATAGCCGATCAGAGACATCTATGTGACCATGATACTATGCGACCAAGCTTCTTATTCAAAGTATTCCAAACTTGTCTTTTTAAAAACTTTGAAGGGGATCTAATAGAAATATAAAAATCATATAGGCCGCATAGAGGTCATGCCTCCCAAAAAATGAAAACAGCTCGTAGAGGATCCATATGCGGTCTGAACAAACCTAGTCGCAGAGGAACCACATGCGGCCCGATCAACCAAGGAGCTAGAAGCTGCATAGTACACCCTATGCGGCCTAAAAAACTATAGGGCATGGGGGCCGCATAAGACCCCATTGATACGATATTCAATGACTGGCAGATTCCCTGACACATCACTCATCACACTAAGGTGCTTCGAGACTCATGAAAACGGTGGCTCAAAAAAAAAGTCACATTAACTCATTGATGGCCTCAACAGACGTGCCATACCATATTCTCACTCATATGTGGCTACATACCCATGCAGCCTCATCATTATGCGGCCAGAGTGTCCATCCGACCAAGGCCAAATGAGAGCACGTATGTGGCCACAATGGCATGCGGCCAGAGTATCCATCCGACCAAGGCCAAACGAGAGCATGTATGCAGCCACAATACCGTGCGGCCAGAGTGTCCATCCGACCAAGGCCAAGTGAGGCCATATCTGCGGCCACAATACTATGCGGCCAAGATATTATGCGGCTCTCGACTTACAGGATCTTTCCGTTACTACCGAAGGAGATTTCTCACAGGATTAGTACTGACTACGTGTCTAGCTGAACAAGTCACTTACACAATGGGTTAAAAATAAACTCGAGATCTCATCAACAACATATCTTAACCAAGACCACGTGACATCATGTCCATGGCATGCGACTATAATTATAACCGTATTCTGTTGAAGGAGCCATATGCGGTCACCAAACAGAGGCATATGCGGCATCGATAGTCCATCAGCACGATGACTATAAATAGTAGGGTAGTATGCCCACAAGAAATGAGGGGCAAGCTACGTATGTGTACACACGCTCAGGAGAGAGAAAATAGAAGAGAGCAGCATCATTCCCTCGTCAGACGTCAATGGAGTAAAGGAATCGCTGTAGCACTCGATCTTCATCGTCACGACTCAGATAAAAAATATTATACTTAGATATTCTATCTAGGAACTCTTCGTAATTTTTTGTTCTTTGTTAAAAAAAAATTTATTCACAACTTGTAATGGCGAACAAAGAACGAAATTGGTTATTGTTAGTTTGTAAGTTGAGTTTCAATCAACTTCGTTGGAATTGCGTTCTTCTAGGAAGCAAGTTTCTTGTATGAATCTATGGACCTCGACAATAATATCAGGATCAAACTGATAACGGACTGCACTGTCTTGCATAAATCTCTAATCCACCATCTTTGATACTTCGGGATTAACATAAGTAACTTCTTGCAAAAATAAAATTAAATCATGATACATAATGCAAAAAATACCAAATCATTATGGTTTTATGAAACACATACGACCAGTCCTAAACCCCAAACCCAAATCTGATCCGACCAGGATCACAAGTCAAACTGGAACAAGATTCAACCCGTACCCGAAGCAAGATCAAACCAAATTCGACCAATCCTAAATAGGATTCTAACCAACCATATATCATTCCCGAACCTGAAATAGATTCCACTTAACACGATCTGAACAAACTGGATCCGACCTTACCTGACCCTAACCCAAACTAAACATGTACATAACTGGAAACCGTACCCGGTCCAGAAGGGACCAAACAACCATGAGAATGGCATTTATGTAGTATTATAATTATATTGAGATTCATACCAAGAGATCATTTATTGAACTGATAATTTTGAGAGGCATAATTTAAGAAAGTTATATATTCATGGATCTCATATTTCTAAAATTATATTTATTGTACTAAATACATGAAAACATATAATAATGTATACTATTTTTATATATTGCATCAAACACAATAATCCATATTAGCCATACAACAATAATGCAAAATAGCCATATAGAATACACATTGAGCGTTCCTCGATAGAAATGTGTTTGTTTTTGTTAGTGTCACAATCGAGATGGACTTAAAATCGAGCTGATTAGAGGAAAATAATTAAAAAATACAAAATCTTTAAAATAGTCGGCCTCAAAAAATTGGGATAAAAGTTTTGTTGTTTTTGTTATTATTGTTACGATGTAATATATAATAACCATGAATTTGATGCATAACAATGATTAAAATTCTCATCGGTGTATATAGAATGTCATGAATAATTTTAATATGTATACTAAATGTCCACTAAGTGAACCTACCCTCCTGCTACCCAGATACTTTCCCTAGACTACCTAGAGTAAGTATAAACAAAATATTAAAATAAAAGAAGAAACTATTCTCCAAGATGAGCGTCGGTGACAAATCCTTATTCGCAAGACAAATGCGGTAGTTGACTTATGCAGAAAAATAAAGATCACAAATAAATTCAAGATAAAGACACATAATAATTAAGTGAAAATTCTAACATGTAAAAAACTACCGGGAGAGCGATATTACTACTAAACAATATTACAAGGCTTTACAAAATTGCTATAACTTCGTAATGCCAACTACCAAAGAAAGTACACAAATAAAATCTAAGAAAAACCCAGAGATAACACAAAAAAAGATTTGAGAAACCCAATTTATTTCTTCTTCAATCTCTCTATTTCTTCTCACTTTCTTTCTCTCAACCTATTGGTGGTTATCTAATACCTTTCCTGAGCACAATTCATCTTTTAACCACACAATGAACTTTAGGCCCCTTTATATAGCATGTAATATGTCCATATATAGAAATTAATCATATGTAGACATGAATAAAAAACTTGTTGTCTAGGAAGGACTAAGAATTAACTCCAATCTTATTACTATTAGGATTACTAAATATGAGCCAAATCTTAACAATCACCACCTTGGATTATATTTATCATCTAACTCAACAAGTATATAGCAACCTCCAGCCTTCAATCTTTAAACAATAGTCTCGATTGCACGAACCACCCCCTCTCCCTGAGACACTAGTCGCAAATTGACTCTGAACTCAAGTTCGACTAGAATTTGCACTTCATCTCTGCTACATCGCCTACGTTAGAGTATTCCAAAATAACCATCGTTATACCCGGATCAATAAATTTGACTCTCATTCTCGAGAGATGGAAGGTTGGCCAACTATAAAAGAACCATCCCGAATATTCAACCCCCACATCGTAGAAATTATAGGAGCATCACATCAAACAGTATCTCTTACCGGCCGATAAATATTATCGTAATTATCTTCCTTCATCACCATGGCGCAACCAATGTCACCCTTAGAACTCCAGCTCTCGCTAAAAACCATACCCCCCAGAGCCTAACGTAGACAATGATATGTGATTCTTGTGCATCTTTGATACATATTGTACCCCACCAAACATGTGCACCATGTCATCATGCATCTTAACATTTATTTTCCTTTCACCGATGACATCACAAACTCAGTCATCACCCAAGCGAACAATACCAGTCTTATTCTCCGAAGAAGCAAAGTAAGATACATTTGAGCATATATGTATCAACTACTAGAATCCAATATCTAACCAGGAGTAATTGCCTTACCCTGAGAAACCATGAGCAGATCATCCCAAGTGTCATCATGCCTTTACACCATCGCTGCCTCATCTTTAGAATCATTTGTCTTCTCCACATGTTGTGGCCAATTTCTTCTTATGTGGCCAAATTTTTTGCAATAATAATGTTCCACTATTTTTCACTGATGTCAATCGAGATTATGCTGCTCTTGATCCTTTATCAAGAGTCATTCCTCTTCCGCCTACCATCCATGCCAATTGTTTAGTCCTAGAAGCATGACTTTAATTTCAACATTTGATTAAATAAAAGTAATGTAGTGATTTCCTTCATCTTCAATGTACTATTCCTATATAGAAGCATAGTCACTATATGCTCGTACGAAGAGGGAAGCTACTAGGTAAGAAGCATTAGGGTCTTGTCTCCTTCCACTTTTGTACCAATGGTGTGAAGTTGGTTCAAAAGTCTGTTGAAGACGATCAATTGTTCCAGTAGATTTTTACCTTCCTTCATCCTCAGGCCATATAGTTGATGCTTCAGGTAGAGTCTTGTTGTGACAGACTTTGACAAGTATAACCTCTCCATATTTTTCCAGAGCCTGGCCACACGGCTAAATACAGTCTGATAGAACTAGTAACTTGTATCTCTATATCCTTTCACTTGCAATCTTCATTATCTCTAGCTTCTTGACTTCCACAATAAGACTTTGTGAAGGCTTTGTTGCACAAAAAGATCTTTAATCATTCTTTGCCATAGTCCGAAGTTTCCGTTGCCAACGTCTCCACCTCAAATCGTTTGAGCATTGCCATAAACTTTGTCGCCATTGCATATCTTCAACCGAACCTCTTATGCCACTTGTTGGGAATAAAAAGAGAAACTATATCCAAGATGAGTGTCGATGACGAACCAATACCGCAAGCCAAACACGGTAGTTGACTTAAGCAGAAAAATAAAGATCACATAAATTTAAAATAAAAACAAACAAGAATTAAGTAAAAATTTCAACGGGAGAGCGAGATCACTCCTAAATAAGATTACAAGGCTTTACAAGAACACTACAACTTCGTAACGTCAACTATCAGAGAAAGTACGCAAAGAGACTTTCGGGGGTTCCTTAGGGACCAATTCACTCTGCGTAGATTGACCTATCCCCAGCTATGGTTTGCCGACTCTTTCACACTCAAAGTGAGTGGAAGGGTTCTTCGAGAAAAAGAAAAGAGAGTTGTGGCTGGTTTTGTCCCTTATAGCTGCTACACTTTCCTAAGACCAGTTTTCGAACCTAAGAAATCATTGAGATTACACCCAAAGATATCCAAGAAACCAAAATTTTCTCTTCTTCAATATCTCTAATTCTCGTCTCTTTCTCTCAACCTATTGGTGGTTATCCAACATCTTACTTGAGCACAATCCATCTTCTATACAAGGAACCTTAGGTCCCTTTATATAACATGTTATGTGTTTATATATAGAAATCCAATCCTATGTAGGCATGACATAAAAACTCAATTGTCTAGGTAGGATTAGGAATTTACTCCAATCTATTACTGTTAAGATTAGTAAATACTAGTATATATGTACGTGCATTGCACATATTTTAATCGTCTATTAATTATTATTATTATTTTGTACTTGAAAGAGCAAAAGACACTAGAATTGCAAACTATAATTTATTTTTTATACATAGTTACCTAGCTGCTCTCATTAAGTTTAATAAACAATTTTAATTAGAAAGGTAGGTAAGGACATATTTGAAAAAAAAAATTACGATGAAGACAACTTTTATTTTATTATATAGTAGTATACATAAGCCAAATCTTAAGACAAAAAAGAAAGACCTTACAATTTGCTATAAAATAATTAGCCTAGACATTGAGAAAAAAGCCATACTAAGAATACATTTAAACGGCATTTTATATGGGAAAAAGACTGCAATTTCCTGAGCTAAACTTGCATGGCTACAATCAATAGTATATTGGAAATTGTATATGAATTGGGAAATACACAGCTTGGAAAATTGAGGGTTTTCTTAGGATTTGGGGACCAATGCCTAGTAAATAGCAATTCAAAATGTACTCCAACACAATTTTGAATACACGAGTTTGGGATCTGTTATCCTCAAATATTTTTGTTCCAATTTTGTCCTCTCTCAAATACGATTACGGGTCCTACTGAATAATATGGACACGATTTTATTATAAAATTAGTGGGACCCAGAATTGTATCTGAAAAGAAATAGAATTGAGACAAAAAATTTTGGAAACAACAGATTCCATCTGGATACAAATACTGATAATATACCTTGTAGTATAGTTTAGTTTGGGTATCCATAAAACACGAAGCTTAACGTCCCTTAAGAAGCATGTCACATTGGTCCTATGAAGTATGAACTGAGAAGTACGTACTTCGTAACTGACTTCCTACTTGTATTGATTTCAAAATTAATCTTAGAAAAACTCTTGTAAAGTTCAGTAACTACATACCTGCTCCCGGCCGGATTCCCATACGAAAAGACGAGCTAGCTAGCAGTTATCGTCTCAAAATTGCTGAAGACATCGTCTGCATTTGCACGTTTAATTCGCTCCGTTGAAACAAATGCAGAGACAGAAGAGAAGATCGAGCAAAGAATTAGGTCTTGTCGGACTTCGTTGATCCTCTTGGGATTTGAATAGATTGACAGTTAGATAATAATGAAAGAGAGGGAAGACGGGGAGGAAAGTCAAATTTTGGACTCACAAACTGCCAAACCAAACATTCCAAACCAAAAGGTCACAACCAGCAGTAGTTAGCTGGACAGTGGAACAACCTTTCCTCTCCTTTCCTCCAGCAGTGGCAATGGCTCTAACAGTTTACAAGGGCCAATTGGTAACTACGCTTTGAAGCTTTACCAAAATCAATCATCTCAATAATGGAAAACTGTCCCTTTCCAAGAAGTTTAAGGCTGCTATCGATCTCTCCGGGTCGGCTAGTTTCCGAATCGAGATACATGTTCAAGTTTTGGAACGGTCCAGTACCAGGTCCTCTACATATAAAAAAGAGTCCATTTTTGTTCACACATCAATACCATGGTGTTTGTTCACCCCCCAATCGGAAGGAGCCATGTGGCAACTAAAACCACTTTGGAAGTAGTTTTGTGCACTCCCAAAATGGTTTTCACTCAAGATTTGCCACATGGCTCCTCCCGATTGGGGGGTGAACAAACACCATGGTATTGATGTGTGAACAAAAATGGACTCTATAAAAAAAACCTTACATATATATATATATATATATATATATATATATATATATATATATATATATTCACTCAAAAAATCAATGATCAAGGAATTTCACAACAAAGGTTACTAAAATTTTATGCTAATTTGCAGCTAAATATCCTGGAATTTTAAGTTTTTGCAACTAATAATTCTGAATTTTTTATTAGCAACTAAATACCTACTTTAATAAATTAAAAAGACAAAAAAATGAAATAAAAAATCTAAAAATAATACTATGACCCCAAATAGGCTGATGACGAAGTTAGGATTAATAACTTTTCTGACATTTTTAAAAAAAAATTAAATAATTACTACTATTAGATGCAAAATAGTCTTGAAAAAAAAAACAGATTTACGAAAAATATAATTGTCAACTAACGGTAGATAGCAACTTGCTTACGACACTTCAAGATATTTAGTTACTAATAAAAAATTCAAAATCTAGGCAAAAAATTAAAAGTTCTAAATATTTAGTTGTAAATGTAAACACCCGGAATTTTACAGATTTTTAAAAACAAATTTTTGGAATTTTTCTGAGATTTTTACTAATTAAAATAAATATTTTCTGGTATTAAATTAACTGTGTGATTTTATTAAATATTAAAATATTATAAAAATAATATTTTTGGGTGTAAAATAATTAATTAAACATACTGTAATTTTTCTGTAATTTATTGGACCCCAGAACTATTTTTAAAGACCTAAAAATTAATATTTTTAATTAAACACAGAATGAACCGAAATAAACCGTATTGAACCAACCGGTTTTATCCTGAACCGGACCAACCCTAAACCCAACCCAAACCTTAATGGGTCGGGTCGGACCCGGACCCGAACCTAGAAATCGACCCGAACCCACCTACCCGCCTGCTACAGTAACCCATCACCCCCGATTTTCCCCCGCCGCTCCGACTTCTCTAAACCGCCGTCCGTTCACCCACAGCACCGCCGACGTTTCGCCTCCCTGACCTCTCACCTCCCCTCGGTTTGCCTCCCCGACCCGCCGTCCCGACCTTTCCCCACCCCGCAACGACCGGCCACCGCCCACTATAAAACCCTCACCACCGCCATCTCGAACACCCATCAGTCACCCCTCTCCGCCATCCTCCGGCGCCACTCGCAGGCCGACGAGCTCCACCGGCGAAGACCCTCCGCAGCTAGCCCAACCTCCGGCGATCAGCAGCCGCTGACGAGCAGCAACCCGCCGCCCCGCAGTCGCCGCGATGCGCCGCCCTGACACGAGAAAGTCAACGAGGTATCCCTTTTCTGTCTTGCGTAACTCCCTATGCATTGATCCGTTTTCTGTTCTGTCAAATCGTGCTCGTAGATCGCGTGACCCTCTCGAACCCCGTGTAAATAGTGCGGGGTATCGCGTCCTGTGTCGGTCGCAAACTGCGACGCAAAAATAGAAAAATATTCCCAATTTCTGAAAATTCAGAATTTGTTCCAAACTCCCCAGTTCACGACCGTTTTGCGTGTAACCTGTTAATTATTTCTAAAAATTACCAGAATAGTAATTTAGACCGTATAACCGAGATTAAAACCCTATTTTTAGTTTAATTTATGCTACTGTAGATTGTATTTTATTCGAGGGTGAAAATAACCAAAATATTGGTTATTTAAAATCTTGATTTTGCCGGAACTAGGTACGCCCCGCTAAACGAGGTGACTTGGTCATGTGCGAACTTCACCGAAAGGTGCGTGCCGTCAATACGGACGTGTGGGATTTCGCGGAAGTAGATTTGGATGTGTGTGCACACCGGAATCAACGCGTATCCGTCGACAACACCCTGTATCGGCCCTGTTCTGAAACTCATTGTAACTTCGTGTACGCTCGTCGTATCGAAACAAAATTACGCCATCGGACTCGTAACAATACGCTGGTCCTGTGACCCAAGTTTGGTTCGATTCTGAGAACGTTGACAAAATCCCGTATCGTGGGCCCCACGGCTCCACTTGACAGACGATTTTGTGATCGGCTCATCGGAATCCAGTTCTGGATATTTTGTTGGGTTCGTATCGTTGTTCTGGACTTTTAGACACTAAGTTTGACAAATTGGGAGAATATTGTCTCTGTCACGTTTTTCGGTGCGAAGTGGGCCACATGTGGACCCCGCTTTGACCAGAAACAGTCAATTTTGCCCTTGTGTCCAAATTAGACTTATGGACAGGCAATTCTAGATATTTGATGTCTTTTGAGCATGATGGTAACGTTTATTTCAGCAATCGGAGGAGTACCTGCAGATCCCGCTGATACCAGAGCAACAGTTGGAAATCAAATCCCAGGCAAGTGTACCTTGACAATCTTGCAGTACTTGCTACATAATATTCTATTAATTTATTTATATGATGTATCTATTCAACCTAGGACCGTGTGACATTACTTAACGTCCGAATAATATTCTGGTGTCAACGCCGCACGCGGAGTTGTGTAACGTCACTAGAGATTGATATCGCGACCCTATACATTTTCGTGCTTGCATTATCGAGTACGTCATACCATAGGACACTTGACACTATTTATAAGACATAATCTTTCTGAGATATTCATGGTGATTCTGTATAGGCTACAGGATTCGTGATATATATATTACAACATATGCTTAGCTATCATTATGACTCGCTGCATTATTTAGAGGTCATGATCTTGCGTGACATGGACATGAGACGTCGTGGACATAAGACATGTGATTACATTGGGTGGGAAGAGACACCCAAGCTACAGACTGATTATATATATATTTATTACGGTGTCGTAGGCCCACTATATAGTAAACTATATAGTAAACTATATAGTATAACTGCTACCGGCTCCTCGACACAGAGCTTGTAGTAGTCTCAGCCTGAGTCCTAGTGATGCTCTCATTTGCATATCACTTAGCTGGTTATGTAGTTTACCCTATTGATTTATTTTTATATACTATATTTATTTGGCTTGAGTTATTCTTGTACCTTGCTATGTCCCCTGAGGACCTGGAATCCGGATTATGTCCCCAGGTTTAGCAGAGGAGATCTACCCCGAGGTATACGGGACAAGAGCAGACATTGGAGCAGTACCAGTACCAGAGGATGAGGTGATCGCCCAGGATTTCTTCTGAGTATCTGGTTTATTATACTCAGTTATTTCTATTGTTGGACTCTTATTTCCTGTCTATTGAACTGTTGTATCAAACTCATTATCGGGTTGTTCCCCGAGACTTTTATTGAGACTTGTTGATTATTATTTCATCTTGATTATTCTGATATTGATTGTATTTATTTCTGTGGATGAGATTAGTAGCATAGACCTTTATTGTTGTTTTACAGCTTAAGTACACCTTGATGGGTCCATTAAATTGGGTTTGCCCATCGGTTTGTGTTGTTGGCCATTACTACGTATCTAGTCCCTCTGTATTTTGGGACTGGGGTGTGACATGGTTTTTGTGGTAGTCCATGCAGGTCAACGACTAAATTGCTTCGGTTTCAACTAAGGGACCGAGCAAGCCTGCGACAAGGATAAGATAAGTTATAGGATCTCATCCACTTGATTGAATCGTTCTTGATCTCTATCAAATTCGAATTTCTTGACTTGCATCCTGCCTTGATTGCTCTGTGCGCCTCTTATAGTTTATTTTGGATGCAAAGTAATGGATCCACGAGCAAACGACGAGACTCCTGCAGGAATACCACAAGGTGCTGTAGCTACCTATGAAGAAGATGGAGTGACGCCATTGAGTGGAGATCCCTCCATTCACCGAAGCAGTCAAGCAAATCAGAATGCTTCTAGATTTCGGCGAGATAATATTCTACCTTCGCAGCAGTTTTCTCCACCAATGCCCGTATTCCCACAAGGGCAGGCTATGGACGGACATCAGATATTTCAAATGATCTACGCAATGATGCAAGCTCAACAGTAGATTCAACAAGAGGCTCAGCGTCATGAGGCAAAAAATTTGTGAAACAGTATAATGACCGCATTAGAGCATGTGAACCCATCAGCTCGACGGCCATCGACGGGCTCTATCACCGATTTTTGCCAGCTGAAGTCTCGTACCTTTTCAGGCAAGGAGTAGTCCACTGAAGTTCATGAATGGCTCACAAACAATCAACACCAATTGGAAGCAGCTGAGCTTCCAAGGGAGCGTTGGATGACTGCCGTCCGGATGTAGTTGACGGACAATGCACATCACTGGTGGCTATCTAAGGAGATACGGCTCAGACCAGACCGAATCACTTGGGAAGAGTTTTCTAGACTCTTTCAGGAGATGTACATTCTATCTATTGCTCGATTGAAACTTTGGAACAAGTTTAATCGCCTCACTCAAGATAATATGACAGTGGAAGAGTACAATACGGAGTTTATTCGTCTGAGTCATTTCGCCCCTACCCTGATCCCGACAGAAGAGGAGAAGGCGAAGAAGTTCTTCGACGGACTAAACTTTGAGCTACAGAGACAGATTGGCTCGGTTGCACCTACTTCTTACTCGGACGTCCTTGTTGCATCTCGACGCATGGAGCGCATCACCAGAAGAGAGTCCAGCCTGAAGTGGCCTTTCACATCATCACCAGCCAGAGCACCATAGGGAGAAGCTGCAAAGAGATCTCACATGCACCAGCCACCCAGAGCATCTCCATAGATACTACGTACATGTCAATATTGTGGCAAGCGAGGCCATTATGAGAGAGAGTGCAGACGCAAGTTAGGATTATGCTTGATTTGCGAATCCAACCAACATTTAGCCAAGGATTGTCCTGAGCATCGAGAGGGAGCACTAATGTTAAACCGACAATCTTTACCATCACCGATGCCAGTTTATCCAGCATTGGGAGCACTACAGACGGGAGTTGGAGGAGTCAGACCACCAGCTCCAGGAGGATATCAAACGAGGCCACCTTTGGCTCCCCAGACAACACTTTTCTAGCAGGCCCAGCAACAGTAGAGGGCACCACCGCAAGGACGCGGACAAGCTTTTGCGATGACCATGGAGGACGCGCAGACTCGTGGAGTAGCAAATACGCGTAAGATTTAAGTTACTCATAGATGTCTATTTCTAGTAATGCTTTAACACGTGCCTGTTAGTTCATGACCTTAGCCTTAAACCTAGTAATTTTAAACTTGTTAATAATTGATAACCTAGTTTTTCTAAGCTATAGTTTTCTTTGCTCTAACCCGTTTCCTTCACTCTTGAATTACCTAACTTTCATTGTCTAGGAAAATGCTTTATTCCTTCCCTATATGTTTTGTTTAACCCTCATCCTTCGAATTTTCCTTGATCATAATTCTTTGATTGTGTCGTGCTTCGAATATTTCTTGCAACCGTGTCATCTCTTCTGACCAGCTATGCTTTCTTGATTGCGAGGACGCAATCCTCTTAAGGGGGTAGATTGTAAGCACCCAGAATTTTTTAGATTTTTAAAAACAAATTTTCGGGATTTTTCTGAGATTTTTACTAATTAAAATAAATATTTTCTGGTATTAAATTAATTGTGTGATTTTATTAAATATTAAAATATTATAAAAATAATATTTTTGGGTGTGAAATAATTAATTAGACATACTATAATTTTCTGAAATTTATTGGACCCCAGAACTATTTTTAAAGACCTAAAAATTAATGTTTTTAATTAAACCCAGAATGAACCGAAATAAACTGGATTGAACCAACCGATTTAATCCTGAACCGGACCAACCCTGAACCCAATCCAAACCTTAATGGGTCGGGTCGGATCCGGACCCGAACCCAAAAACTGACCCGAACCCGCCTACCCGCCCGCTACAGTAACCCATCACCCCCGATTTTCCCCCGCCGCACCGACTTCTCTAAACCGCCACCCGTTCACCCACAGCACCGCCGATGCTTCGCCTCCCTGACCTCTCACCTACCCTCGGTTCAACTCCCCGACCCGCCGTCCCGACCTTTCGCCACCCCGCAACGGCCGGCCACCGCCCACTATAAAACCCTCACCACCGCCATCTCGAACACCCATCAGCCACCCCTCTCCGCCATCCTCTAGCGCCACCCACAGGCCGATAAGCTCCACCGGCGAAGACCCTCCGCCGCTAGCCCAACCTCCGGCGATCAGCAGCCGTCGACGAGCAGCAACCCGCCGCCCCGCAGTCGCCGCGACGCGCCGCCCTGACACGAGAAAGTCAGCGAGGTATCCCTCTTCAGCCTTGCGTAACTCCCTATACATTGATCCGTTTTCTGTTCTGTCAAATTGTGCACGTAGACCGCGTGACCCTCTCGAACCCCGTACAAATAGTTCAGGATATCGCGTCCTATATTGGTCGCAAACTGCGAAGCAAAAACAGGAAAATATTTCCAATTTCTAAAAATTCAAAATTTGTCCCGAACTCTCCAGTTCACGATCGTTTTGCATGCAACCTGTTAATTATTTCTTAAAATCACCTAAACAGTCATTTAGACCTTATAACCGAGATTAAAACCCTATTTTTAGTTTAATTTATGCTGCTGTAGATTGCATTTTATTCGAGGGTAAAAATAACCAAAATATTGGTTATTTAAATCTTGATTTTTCCGGAACTGGGTGCGCCCCGCTAAACGAGGCGACTTAGTCGTATGGAAACTTCATCGAAAGGTGCATGCCGTCAATACGGACATGTAGGATTTTGCGGAAGTTGATTTGGATGTGCGTGCACACCGGAAACAACGTGTATCCGTCGACAACACCATGTATCGTCCCTATTCTAAAACTCGTTATAACTTCATGTACGCTCGTCGTATCGAAATAAAACTTACACCATCGGACTAGTAGCAATACGCTGGTCCTGTGACCCAAGTTTGGTTCGATTCTGAGAACGTTGACAAAATCCCGTATCGTGGGCCCCACGGCTCCACTTGACGGACGATTTTGTGATCGGCTCATCGGAATTCAGTTCTGGATATTCTGTTGGGTTCGTATCATCGTTCTGGACTTGTAGACACTAAGTTTGACGAATTTGAAGAATATTATCTCTGGCACATTTTTTTGTGCAAAGTGGGCCACATGTGGACCCCGCTTTGACCAAAAACTGTCAATTTTGTCTCTGTGTCCAAATTGGACTTATGGACAGGCAATTCTAGCTATTTGATATCTTCTGAGCATGATGGTAATGTTTATTTCAGCAATCGGAGGAGTACCTGCAGATCCCGCTGATACCAGAGCAACAGTTGGAAATTAAATCCCAAGCAAGTGTACCTTGACAATCTTGCAGTACTTGCTGCATAATATTCTATTGATTTATTTATATGATGTATCTGTTCAACCTAGGACCGTGTGACATTACTTAACGTCCGAATAATATTCGGGTGTCAACGCCGCACACGGAGTTGTGTAACGTCACTAGAGATTGATATCGCGACCCTATACATTTTCGTGCTTCCATTATCGAGTACGTCATACCATAGGACACTTGACACTGTTCATGAGACATAATCTTTCTGAGATATTCATGGTGATTCTGTATAGGCTACAGGATTCGTGACATAGATATTACATATGCTTAGCTATCATTATGACTCACTGCATCAGTTAGAGGTCATGATCTTGCGTGACATGGACATGAGACATCGTGGACATGAGACGTGTGATTACATTGGGTGGGGAGAGACACACAGGCTACAGGCTGATTATATATATATTTATTACGGTGTCGTAGGCCCACTACATAGTAAACTACATAGTATAACTGTTACCGGCTCCCTGACACAGAGCTTGTAGTAGTCTCAGCCTGAGTCCTAGTGATGCTCTCATTTGCATATCACTTAGCTGGTTATGTAGTTTACCCTATTAATTTATTTTTATATACTGCATTTATTTGGCTTGAGTTATTCTTGTACCTTGCTATGTCCCCTGAGGACCTGGAATCCGGATTATGTCCCCAGGTTTAGTAGAGGAGATCTACCCCAAGGTATATGGGACAGGAGCAGACATTGGAGCAATACCAGTACCGGAGGACGAGGTGATCGCCGAGGATTTCTTCTGAGTATCTGGTTTATTATACTCAGTTATTTCTATTGTTGGACTCTTATTTTCTGTCTATTGAACTGCTGTATCAAACTCATTATCGGGTTGTTCCCCGAGACTTTTATTGATACTTGTTGATTATTATTTCATCTTGATTATTCTGATATTGATTGTATTTATTTCTATGGATGAGATTAGTAGCATAGACCTTTATTGTTGTTTTACAGCTTAAGTACACCCATTATGGGTCCATTAAATTGGGTTTGCCCATCGGTGTGTGCTGCTGACCGTTGGCACGTGTCTAATCCCTCTGTATTTTGGGACTAGGGCGTAAGAGTAAATTAGCCAAAATGTTATAACATTTTTTCATCAAATCTAAATTTTGCATCAAGTCTAGGTCCGGACGCAAAATGTTTTTTGGATTAGGATTTGATATAGTGTTCACTACAAAAAAAATTGCTTCTCTTGAGGGGATTTTTCCGTCAAGAAAAGATCCTCTTGACGGCTCTGCATCTGTCATCTAGACTAGAGCCAAGAAAATTTTCTATTTTTCTTGACGGTTTTTAGTTTTGGTTTCTTGACGATTTTAAACCGTCAACTAAAAATTTACCTTGATGATTTTAAACCGTCAAGAAAATATAGCTAAAACCGTCAAGGTAAACATGAATTGTTCTTGACTCTGGCCTAAATGATAGGTAATGACTGTTAAGAAAATTATTTCTTGATGGAAAAAACTGTCAAGGAAAACCTTTCTTTATGTTTAAAACCCGTCAAAAAAATATTTATTAATGTTGAAAAACCGTCAAGAAATAATATTTTGTAGTAAAATTCAGATAATATAAAATAATATTTATTAATGTTGACATTTTATAACCGTTAAGAGAAGCTAAAAAAAATTTAGCCAAAATTATGTTTATAGTTATATACTATATGCTTCCATTTGCCAGTACCGAACACACATATAATATAGAATAATTCAGAACATCGCAAACATCAAAGAACTATAATACACATAATTTTTATATTAATAAATACGGTTTGTACACCGCAAACATCAAACCATATATCCAAATAAACCAAAATATATGGTCTTTGTATAATATTTTAAACATCCAAAATCTATATATACAAGTAAATCAAAATACATGCAAGTTAACGATACTTTAATAAGTTCCTACAAGTTAACAGTAAATCTATATAGACATCTTTGAAGGGAGTTCCTTATAGTTTTTTCTGTTATATGTTCCTGTAAGTTAACAACACTTTAATCATTAGCATTCCTATACTCATTACAAGAAAGGTAGAATGCAGTAGTTGCATACTTTCCTATGGGCAATGTTGTAAGAAATTCCCCTTATCAACTATTATAACAGGAACTGATATAAGTAATCATTTGTACAAACTGACATGAAAATAAAGGAGACCAAAGAAAAACAAAAATATTTTAACTGTTATAGGAGCTGCTTCTTTAATTTAATCTCTAACATCCTCCAGGAGACTAATAAAAACAAAATTAATAATAATTAATAGTTGGACATTTCAGTAGTAAAAATGGCATCTAGATTCGACCTAAATAATGTAAAAAGAAAAACACATTTGTCATAGTTTCATCATAAGACTACACAATCCTCTATTGTAAACTGTTAGTCAGAAATAAATTAATAAAATTTAAAATTGAACTCCAATCTTTGAGTTCTAATTGAATGTACTTTCCAAGATAGTCATATTGGATCAAGTCTGATGGCGGGGGTCAAACTCGGTACTTTTGTTCCAGAACGTTCAACAGGGTCTGAACCGAACTCGGCCCAAGTTCAATTGTCGGCGGGGATGATGAGTGTTGGGTTCTAATCTACACCATTGGATGATGGTAGACGGCCAGATCTGTTGGTGGGTTTGCAATCTTTTAGGGTTTGCTAAACCCTAAAAATATGTTTCTCAACCTATTTATACGTGTTGAGGGTGCAGGCACAAAGAAGAGCACACGGTGGAGAGTCAGGATGCTTGTCCACAAAAAATTTAAAAAAAATTCATACTTTGCTCTTAGGGCTTATCATCCAAGACAGAAGGAAGAGGAGATATGGTCGAGGAGTCGTCGCCTTTGTTTAGAAATATCTCTATAGGTAGGGTGAGTGATTTTATTGTAATCTCTGTCTTTTCTTCTTGAGTGTAGTGACGGGGTTGAACCTATTAGGGAAAATGGGTCAACATTGGTTTTGTCAATCTTGTAATTTTACATGAGTTATATAGATTGAGATTTGTCCAGGTGACGTAATCACCGACCATATACGTTATTTATTTGTCTTGGTGTTCGTGTAGACGGTGGTTGGTTATATCAGTTGAGTTGGCATCGCTTTCGTATCCGTGTCCATGGTCGAATCCAGTTCGTGTCACGTACGAGTTTCCAACAACTGGTATCAGAGCGCTTGTAGGGTGCTGCTGATCCTAACAACTGGTATCAGAGCCAGGTCATGAGAGGGAAGGTGCAACCATGTTTACAGAGCAGATGAACACATGTTTGATCACCTTCGCAGGACAGAACTATGCAATTTGGAAGCTAATTATGGAGGATCTACTCTGGTGCAAGGACTTGCATGGTCCATTGAGGGCGAAATCACAAAGCCATCAGACAGAGTTGTTGAAGATTGAAAATGTCTGGATCTGAAGGCCGTTGGATTCATCTGCCAATGGCTGGATAATTCAGTGTTTCACCATGTATCCATTGAGAGTTCGGTAAAAGCATTATGGGAGAAGTTGCATTCACTATACAAAAGGAAGATGGCTGGCAACAAGGCATTTCTAATTCGCCAACTCGTTAACTCGAAGTACACGGAGGGTGCCCCGGTGGAACAATATCTGAACGAGGTTCAGGGTATCATCAATCAGCTGTTTGCGATAATGATGGCGATTGATGATGAGCTTCAAGCCTTTCTACTTTTGAGCTTTCTGCCGGAAAGCTAGGAGACATTGGTAGTGTCTGTAAGCAACTCCGTACCATATGGAGTTGTCACTATGGAGGCATTCAAAAGTAGTTTGTTGAATGATAAGGTCCAACGTAAGAAAGCTGAATCATCCCAGGTGCCCGCTCTGGTAGATTCCTCCGGGAAGGGAAGACCCTGTAACGACCCGTTCCGCTCAAGCGGACAGCCGATTCTTACGGCAAAAGTGCAACGTCCCGACCTGCTTTGCTCAGCGAGAATACTCATTTGAGGCAAAAGGATTTCCAGACTTGGTCCTTCAGGAGTTTCGGCTTAGGCTTTCAGAGGCTCGTTCGGAGTATCGCTCGACCGAGGCGAATCATCGCTAAGGTGGGTGGATACGATGAACTTGTCTTTGCTTAGCCAGCACACTTAAAATATGGACGTTTCATGCTAGTCTTTAGGTGAATCACCCCCTGCATGCTAATAAGAATATAACGCACCTAGATAAGGGAATAATCCCAACTTGTATTGCTTGTGTTAGAACATGAAAATAAAATTTTGCTTATATATGGACCCTTGCATTCTACCTTTGCCTTGTGCAACTAGACCCAGCTATGCCCCGAGTAGAACGATATATGTATACTCTGTAGTGCAATGTTCACTTGCTACACTACACGATCCTAGATTATGTCGCTCGGTATGTCCCTTTACGGTTTTACTCCTCGGCTTACCCTTAGGCCCGAGCCAACGTAAACGCTTATGTTTCCATAAAATACATGCTAGCCGGCTTATATGTTAACTTGTACTCATTGCCTAGATTCAATGCTTGTCACACAATTGTATGACAATATCAAGTGAATGTTATCTTGCCTTGTTTTCATCCAAACCACCGAAAGACTATCTAATAGTCGTTCGGAGCCAAGTATAGAACATTAAAAGTATTCGGGACCGGTCGCCAAGGCATTTTCCAAACTAGGGAACTGCATCAATGGACAGTCAAGCAAGATAACAATGCCTCAGAGAAATTGATACTCGTCTTGTAATCAATCTAACGGCTCAGGGGGACTACCCAAGACAGTGTCACGCCCAGTTCCAAATATAAGGAACTGAGCCACGTGGCAATGGCCAGCGGGTACACTTCGACGGGCATCCCAATCTAATGGATCCGACGGAGTGCACCTAAGCTGTAAAGTACAATGATAAAACCCAATATATAACACAAGACAGTGAAACTAAATCTCTTCCTCAGACATGTGAAATATAGAGCACATAGAGAAAATCATAACTGCTAATGTGCAGAAGGGAAATAAGACAGGAAATGTATCATAATACAAATACGAGTAGAGTCACACAGGAACAAACCCACTAATACAAATACTGAAATAAAGGGAAGCAGCAAGATAACTAGGAAAGGTATCTGAATGCTAGATAGTAATACCGGCCCAGGGTGAAGTCACTACCAGAGATCAAACGAAGTCCTCGGGAAGGATCTCGTCCTCTGCAACAGGTCCTGCTCCTGGATATACACCCGGTCCGTACTCCTCAGGGTAGTCCTCCTCGCCTAAGCCTGGAAGGGAACCAGGTCCTCAGAGGGACGTAACAAGGTACAAAAATAATATGCCATAGTATAATAGAAAGCAACAAGTGCAACGCCTGTAAACCCCCTAATTTTGCAAGAATATTAAACTTGGATTTTTCACAATTTTTTGAAATTTTTCTGGGAATTTTCTGTATTTAAAATCAGGATTTTAATTATTAAATGATTTTTAATTGTTAATAAATAATATTAAAATATTATGGAAATAATATTTTTGGTGTAAAATGGAAAACTGGACTTAGGGTAATTTTTTGGAATTTATTGGGCCTCGGACCTAATTTAAAATACCTAAAAACTAATTAATTAATTAATTATTATTATTATTATTATTATTATTATTATTATTACTTATTTGTTTTTCCGGCCCATTTCTCAGCCCATCTCGGCCCACTGGGCCCAGCCCCGAACCCATGGCCCAGCCCATCGGGCTAACGGGTCGGGTCGGATCCGCGAGCCGCCCGACCCGCTGACCAGGTCACCCCAGCCCCCCCGCGTGACCGCCTCCGGCGCCCGATTCTTTCGCCGGACACCCTGTTCCGCCGGCCAGCTCGCCCCCACGTCGCTCCCTCCGCCTCTCCCGCCCCTCGCCCCACGTTCCCCTCTCCCTCCGCCTTTCCCGGCTGACCAGCCACCCCTCTCCGCCCTATAAATACCCCAGACCCCTCTCGACTCCGGCCATCCCTCCCCGCCTGAACCCTAGCGCCGCCACCGCCTTCCTCAGCCGCTGACAGCGCCGCCCGTCCACCGCCGTGCTGCCCCCGGCCCTCTCCTCCTTCTCCCCCTCCTCGAGCACCCGCCTCCGGCCTCCCCGACTCCAGCGCAGCGAGCAACAGCCGCCGTCCCCGGTGCCACCCCGCTCCGCCGTGCCTCCGCCCGGCCTCGCCTCAGCTTCCCCGGCCGCCTCCGGCCAGCACAGTGCCGCCTCAGCCCTCCTCCGGCCGGCCTGTCACCTGAACCCAGAAACCCTAACCCTAACCCTAATTCAATTGGATTCGTGTCGGACACGACACGGACACGAAAAATCCTAATTTCTCGAGCCCTATTCAGGTACGTGTAATTTTCTCCTCGCTGCCCCATTTTCAATTCCAAAAATTGCGTTGCGAAGCCTGTATGACCCCCTCGGTGCCCGTACAACCCGCTCGGGGCATCGCGTCCTGTGGTGATCGCACACCGTGATCCAAAAACAGGAAAAACAACGACCCGATTTACCCCGGAACTGGGTACGACCCGCCAAACGGGATGACTTGGTCGTGCGCGGTCTTCACAGATACGTGTGCGTCGTCGATACGGACGTATGGGATTTTGCGGAAGTCAATTCGGGTGTGCGTGCACACCGGGATCAACGCGTATCTGCGGACAACGCCCCGTATTTGACTTTTTTGAATCATGCCATAACTTTCTGTACATACATAGAATTGAAACGAAACTTGCGCCATCGGACTCGTAGCGATACGTTGGTCCTGTGACCCAAGTTTGGTTCGATTCTGAGAACGTTGACGAAATCGCGTGTCGTGGGCCCCACAGGTCCCGCTCGACGGGCGATTTTGTGATCGGCTCATCGGAATCCAATTCTGGAAGTTCCGTTGGGTTCGTATCATCGTTCCTGACCTGTTGACACTAAGTTTGGTGAATTTGGAGACCTTTGACCCTGACACAATTTTCGGTGCAAAGCGGGCCCACATGCGGACCCCGTTTTGACCCGAAATTGTTGTTTTTGCCCTTGTCTCCAAATTTGACTCAAGGACAGGCATTTCTAGCTATTTGATACCTTCTGAGCATGATGGTAATATTTATTTTAGCATCCGGACTCATTTCTGGAAATTTCCCCGAGACACAAAACGGTATTTGGATCCAAACATCAGGCAAGTACCTGCACTTCAAGTTTAATCTTTATATTGTGATAATTATTTCCTTGCTCTACTAGTACCATTGATGATTACACGTAGTGTTAGAATATTGGAATTCATGTCTTGCTTTTCGTGTCGGGTGGAAGAATACTATGAGGCATGTAGTTTACCCTTCCCCCTGTCGGGACTGCTAGCTGTTGGTACGCGACTGTACCCTCAGCCTTATACTTGTTTATTCCTGACTGCTAGCCGCCTATGGCGTACCTTATTAGCCTTATAAACCCCTACATGCCAACTATGTATTCTAAATAACACAAGTTCACACACATAGTTTCTTGTCTTGTTGCAGTTCCTGTTGTCTTGTTGTAGTTTCCATTTTTCCTGTCTCATTTATTCCTGTTTTACTCATATCCCTGTTTTACAGCATTTAACTCTTAGTTATTGTATCACTTATTTATGCATATTCTCAACATGATACTTAGTCAATTTCTTTTCTACTTGTCATAAATATTTAGTTTAATCTTGTTGTGCATTGTGTACTTTGCTCCTTTCCTGACTGGATACGTTGATATTAGGGGATGATGAGGATTATACCCCCACCTATTATGGCCCCTATGAGGGAGCAGATGACACATTTGAGGAGCCGGTTCCCACCCAGGAGACTGCCTCTGAGGAGTAGTTGGCAGTTAGTTATTATTTTTCCTTTCATCCTAGTAATCGGGTTTGTCCCCGATTTATTTCTGGTTCTGGAATAAACTATGGATCTGATTGTCACATTTATTTAAAATCTTGGCATTCCTTTTCCTGTTATTATCTTTGCCTACTTATAATATTGTGAATGAGCTAGATTTAATTAAGTTGTGGATATGACCTAGACAGCGTACTACCGCCGACACTGCGGCGTAGGCTGGACGTACCCACGTACTCGTGCCCGAATATCCGGGTGCGGGTCGTGACACATTTTTTTGGTGGCCCATGAAGGTCTAGTATCCTTAAATAGTATAATATCCTAGGACAGGGTATGGAATAAGATTGAGGATTCTAGGAAAAGCTCATTCACAGAATAGGATCTTTATTTCAAATCTTGATATCATTCCTAGTAAATTTTTCCATCGCCCTTGATTTCCAAGTAATCTATTCTAAATCTTCCTATCCCTTCATCTTTCAGAATGGTTCAGACAAGGAATACAGTAGGAGGCACATCCGAACCCGCTGAGCAGACAGTGCCTGAAACTCTTGCGCTC
Source organism: Iris macrosiphon (assembly GCA_036927795.1). Taxonomy (NCBI): domain Eukaryota; kingdom Viridiplantae; phylum Streptophyta; class Magnoliopsida; order Asparagales; family Iridaceae; genus Iris; species Iris macrosiphon. The sequence goes on from JAYESA010000004.1 coordinate 211,449,596, forward strand.
CCTCCGCCTCTAACTACTCCGACAGTTACTATGGATGGGGCACAGCTACTCGGAGTATTCTAGGGACTTGTAGAATCCCAGAAGGAACAGACTGCCCTGCTACGAACCAGCCTTTCAGAAGCTCTTCGGTCCCAGGAGTCACCACAAAAGAGGCCAGGAAGTGCCAAGGACTTCAAGAACCTTAAACCTCTAGAATTCTATGGGACTGAAGGTATTCTCTATGCCGATGAATGGATAGAGAATGTGGAGCGACTCCTAAAGACTGCTTGGGTCCCTGATGATCTTAAAGTTGAATCTGCAAGCTGCAACTGTTTGACATAGCTCGGACCTGGTTTAGGGACGAACCTCAACTATCTGCTCCTGATCTCACTTGGGAGGACTTCAAGAGGCTGTTCAAGGAGAAATTTTATCCCGAGTGGCTCGGGAAGCTCTCGAAAGTCAATTCGAGAGGCTAGAACAAGGTAACCTTTCTGTTGATGAGTACACTGCTGAATTTAGCAGACTGAGCCACTTTGCAGAATATATGGTTCGTACCCCTGAGGATAGAGCCCGTAGATTCAAGAAGGGGTTGTCTCCTGATATTCGCCTTGCTGTCACCACTAGCCGAGCTCGTACATACGAAGAAATCTTGAGCGTGGCACAAGGTGTTGAGAGAGACATAGGACATAGACTAAAGCGGGAGAGAGATACTGGAAGTATGGGACCCCACAAACGCCCATTTCAACAACAACCACAGCAGAGGGCCCCGCAGCAAACCCAACGTCCTCTCCCTCGAGCCACAGCACCCCAACCCCAAGCTCAAGGATAGAACCAACGAGCTCCCACTTGTGGCTTTTGTCAAAAATCAGGTCACACTTGGCAAGTTTGTAGAAAGGGACTAGGTGCCAATCTATATTGTGGATCAACAGCACATCAAGTGAGGGACTGTCCCACTGCTCCAGGATGCGGACAAGCTTACGTGATGACCATGGAGAACGCGCAGACTCTGGGAGCAGCTAATGCGCGTAGGTGATTCGTAGATACTTTTTCTAGTATTGTTTAGCTCGTGCCTATTGGTTCGTGACCTCAGCCCCAACCTAGTAAATTTGAACTTGCTAATAACCTGGTATGCTTTTATATTTGATAACTGTAGAGATTGTAGAGTCTTTTATTAATGTTGCTTATTTTGTTTTGATTTGTGAACTTAAATAATTCGTACCTCCTTTCATCATCATCTAGCGCACTTAATTTTGTTGTAGTTGACTTATGCTGCTATTCTATAGCCTAGTTTTGCAAGCTTACTCTTTATCAGGCTTGTTCATGACACATGTGTTATTGAGGCCTGATCAACCCCACTAATACAAGTGTCTATTCAGAATCAGTGTATTACGGTCTGATCAACCTTAGTGCATTTTGATTCGCACTTCGCACGACTACTTTACATGGATTGAGATATATAGTTGACTAGTATACTTGCCCCTAAATATGTCCGAGCATATCGTATCCGTTACATAACTGTACTAATACGAGCATGCGAACCAATGATTACCAGAATAGAATTTCAGTCCACAACTGCTTGACAATTCCCATTTGAATTCTTTGAACGCCTTGATCTCGATACTCCTATTATATCACCTCATCCTTGAACTCTTTATTATTGATCTTCGTCTTCCCTTATTTCAAAAAGACAAAATCTTGTGCTTGGTATAAGTTGATATATAGATAGTACTAGATATACCCCACAGACCGGTCACATTGATGATGATCATTTTATACATGATTAAGGAAATACCATAGGTGATGTGTTTGGTGTTAAAGACTTAAGGATTCAATACCATGATTAAATAAGTTGGGACATAGCTTTACTAGTTGTATAGCCTTAGAGGATAGATGGGTAAATTTTAAGTTGGGTAGCGACCGCAATGTTTACCTGAGAGGGATCCGTTAGACTGTAATCAAGTGAGATTGGATAGAGAGAGCCCTACCCCATTTTAATTTCGAGGACGAAATTTTTATAAGTTGGATAGATTGTAAACCCCCTGATTTTGCAAGAATATTAAACTTGGATTTTTCACAATTTTCTAGAATTTTTCTGGAAATTTTCTGTAATTAAAATCAGGATTTTAATTATTAAATGATTTTTAATTGTTAATAATAATATTAAAATATTATGGAAATAATATTTTTTGGTGTAAAATGAAAAACTGGACTTAGGATAATTTTTCTGAAATTTATTGGGCCTCGGACCTAATTTAAAATACCTAAAAACTAACTAATTAATTATTATTATTATTATTATTATTATTATTATTATTATTATTATTATTATTATTATTACTACTTATTTGTTTTTTCGGCCCATTTCTCAGCCCAGCCCGGCCCACTGGGCCCAGCCCCGAACCCGCGGCCCAGCCCATCGGGCTAACGGGTCGGGACGGATCCGCGAGCCGCCCGACCCGCTGACCAGGTCACCCCAGCCCCCCGGCGTGACCGCCTCTGGCGCCCAATTCTTCCGCAGGACACCCCGTTCCGCCAGCCAGCTCGCCCCCACGTCGCTCCCTCCGCCTCTCCCGGCCCTCGCCCCACGTTCCCCTCTCCCTCCGCCCTTCCCGGCTGACCAGCCACCCCTCTCCGCCCTATAAATACCCCAGACCCCCCTCGACTCCGGCCATCCCTCCCCGCCTGAACCCTAGCGCCGCCACCGCCTTCCTCAGCCGCTGACAGCGCCGCCCGTCCACCGCCGTGCTGCCCCCGGCCCTCTCTTCCTCCTTCTCCCCCTTCTCGAGCACCCGCCTCCGGCCTCCCCGACTCCAGCGCAGCGAGCAGCAGCCGCCGTCCCCGGCGCCACCCCGCTCCGCCGTGCCTCCGCCCGGCCTCGCCTCAGCTTCCTCGGCCGCCTCCGGCCAGCACAGCGCCGCCTCAGCTCTCCTCCGGCCGGCCCGTCGCCTGAACTCAGAAACCCTAACCCTAACCCTAATTCAATTGGATTCGTGTCGGACACGACACGGACACGAGAAATCCCAATTTCTCGAGCCCTGTTCAGGTACGTGTAATTTTCTCCTCGCTGCCCCGTTTTCAATTCTGAAAATTACGTTACGAAGCCTGTATGACCCCCTCGGTGCCCGTGTAACCCGCTCGGGGCATCGCGTCCTGTGGTGATCGCACACCGCGATCCAAAAACAGGAAAAATAATGACCCAATTCACCCCGGAACTGGGTACGCCCCTCCAAACGGGACGACATGATCGCGCGCGGTCTTTATAGATACGTGCGCGCCGTCGATACGGACCTGTGGGATTTCACGGAAGTCGATTCGGGTGTGCGTGCACACCGGGATCAACGTGTATCCGCGGACAATGCCCCGTATCCGACTTTTTTGAATTATGCCCTAACTTTCTGTACACACGTCGGATTGAAACGAAACTTGCGCCATCGGACTCGTAGCAATACGTTAGTCCTGTGATCCAAGTTTGGTTCGATTCTGAGAACGTTGACGAAATCGCGTGTCGTGGGCCCCATAGGTCCCGCTCGACGGGCGATTTTGTGATCCGTTCATCGGAATCCAATTCTGGAAGTTCCGTTGGATTCGTATCATCGTTCCTGACCTGTTGACACTAAGTTTAGTGAATTTGGAGACCTTTGACCCAGGCACATTTTTTGGTGCAAAGCGGGGCCCATATGCGGACCCCGTTTTGACCCGAAATTACCGTTTTTGCCCTTGTCTCCAAATTGGACTCAAGGAGAGGTATTTCTAGCTATTTGATACCTTCTGAGCATGATGGTAATATTTATTTCAGCATCCGGACTCATTTCTGGAAATTTCCCCGAGACACAAAACGGTATTTGGATCCAAACATCAGACAAGTACCTGCACTTCAAGTTTAATCTTTATATTGTGATAATTAATTCCTTGCTCTACTAGTACCATTGATGATTACACGTAGTGTTAGAACATTGGAATTCATGTCTTGCTTTTCATGTCGGGTGGGAGAATACTAGGAGGCATGTAGTTTACCCTTCCCCCTGTCGTGACTGCTAGCTGTTGGTATGCGACTGTACCCTCAGCCTTATACTTGTTTATTCCTGACTGCTAGCCGTCTATGGCGTGCCTTATTAGCCTTATAAACCTCTACATGCCAACTATGTATTCTAAATAACACAAGTTCACACACATAGTTTCTTGTCTTGTTGCAGTTCCTGTTGTCTTGTTGTAGTTTCCATTTTTCCTGTCTCATTTATTCCTGTTTTACTCATATCATTATTTTACAGCATTTAACTCTTAGTTATTGTTATCACTTATTTATGCATATTCTCAACATGATACTTAGTCAATTTCTTTTCTACTTGTCATAAATATTTAGTTTAATCTTGTTGTGCATTGTGTACTTTGCTCCTTTCCTGACTGGATCCGTTGATATTAGGCGATGATGAGGATTATGCCCCCACCTATTATGGCCCCTATGAGAGAGCAGATGACACATTTGAGGAGCCGGTTCCCACCCAGGAGACTGCCTCTGAGGAGTAGTTGGCAGTTAGTTATTATTTTTTCTTTCATCCTAGTAATCGGGTTTGTCCCCGATTTATTTCTGATTCTGTAATAAACTATGGATCTGATTGTCACATTTATTTGAAATCTTGGCATTCTTTTTCCTATTATTATCTTTGCCTACTTATAATGTTGTGAATGAGCTAGATTTAATTAAACTGTGGATATGACCTAGACAGCGTACTACCGTCGACACTGCGGTATAGGCTGGACGTACCCACGTACTCGTGCCCGAATATCCGGGTGCGGATCGTGACACATTTTTTTGGTAGCCCATGAAGGTCTAGTATCCTTAAATAGTATAATATCCTAGGACAGGGTATGGAATAAGATTAAGGATTCTAGGAAAAGCTCATTCACAGAATATGATCTTTATTTCAAATCTTGATATCATTCCTAGTAAATTTTCCCATCGCCCTTGATTTCCAAGTAATCTATTCTAAATCTTCCTATCCCTTCATCTTTCAGAATGGTTCAGACAAGGAATACAGTAGGAGGCACATCCGAACCCGCTGAGCAGACAGTGCCTGAAACTCTTGCGCTCCCTCCGCCTCCAACTACTCCGACAGTTACTATGGATGGGGCACAGCTACTCGGAGTGTTCCAGGGACTTGTAGAATCCCAGAAGGAACAGACTGCCCTACTACGAACCAGCCTTTCAGAAGCTCTTCGGTCCCAGGAGTCACCACAAAAGAGGCCAGGAAGTGCCAAGGACTTCAAGAACCTTAAACCTCTGGAATTCTATGGGACTGAAGGTATTCTCTATGCCGATGAATGGATAGAGAATGTGGAGCGACTCATGAAGACTGGTTGGGTCCCTGATGATCTTAAAGTGGAATCTGCAAGCCTGCAACTGTTTGACATAGCTCGGACCTGGTTTAAAGACGAACCTCAACTATCTGCTCCTGATCTCACTTGGGAGGACTTCAAGAGGCTGTTCAAGGAGAAATTTTATCCCGAGTGGCTCGGGAAGCTCTCGAAAGTCAATTCGAGAGGCTAGAATAAGGTAACCTTTCTGTTGATGAGTACACTGCTGAATTTAGCAGACTGAGCCACTTTGCATAATATATGGTTCGTACCCCTGAGGATAGAGCCCGTAGATTCAAGAAGGGGTTGTCTCCTGATATTTGCCTTGCTGTCACCACTAGCCGAGCTTGTACATACGAAGAACTCTTGATCGTGGCACAAGGTGTTGAGAGAGACATGGGACATAGACTAAAGCGGGAGAGAGATACTGGAAGTATGGGACCCCACAAACGCCCATTTCAACAACAACCACAGCAGAGGGCCCGCAGCAAACCCAACGTCCTCTCCCTCGAGCCACAGCACCCCAACCCCAAGCTCAAGGACAGAACCAACGAGCTCCCACTTGTGGCTTTTGTCAAAAATCAGGTCACACTTGGCAAGTTTGTAGAAAGGGACTAGGTGCCAGTCTATATTGTGGATCAACAGCACATCAAGTGAGGGACTGTCCCACTGCTCCAGGACGCGGACAAGCTTACGTGATGACCGTGGAGAACGCGTAGACTCTGGGAGCAGCTAATGTGCGTAAGTGATTCGTAGATATTTTTTCTAGTATTGTTTAGCTCATGCCTATTGGTTCGTGACCTCAGCCCCAACCTAGTAAATTTGAACTTGCTAATAACCTGGTATGCTTTTATATTTGATAACTGTAGAGATTGTAGAGTCTTTTATTAATGTTGTTTATTTTGTTTTGATTTGTGAACTTAAATAATTCGTACCTCCTTTCATCATCATCTAGCGCACTTAATTTTGTTGTAGTTGACTTATGCTGCTATTCTATAGCCTAGTTTTGCAAGCTTACTATTTATCAGGCTTGTTCATGACACATGTGTTATTGAGGCCTGATCAACCCCACTAATATAAGTGTCTATTCAGAATCAGTGTATTACGGTCTGATCAACCTTAGTGCATTTTGATTCGCACTTCGCACGACTACTTTACATGGATTGAGATATATAGTTGACTAGTATACTTGTCCCTAAATATGTCCGAGTATATCGTATCCGTTACATAACTGTACTAATACGAGCATGCGAACCAATGGTTACCAGAATAGAATTTCAGTCCACAACTGCTTGACAATTCCCATTTGAATTCTTTGAACGCCTTGATCCCGATACTCCTATTATATCACCTCATCCTTGAACTCTTTATTATTGATCTTCAAATTCCCTTATTTCAGAAAGACGAAATCTAGTGCTTGGTATAAGTTGATATATAGATAGTACTAGATATACCCCACAGACCGGTCACATTGATGATGATCATTTTATACATGATTAAGGAAATACCATAGGTGATGTGTTTGGTGTTAAAGACTTAAGGATTCAATACCATGATTAAATAAGTTGGGACATAGCTTTACTAGTTGTATAGCCTTAGAGGATAGATGGGTAAATTCTAAGTTGGGTAGCGACCGCAATGTTTACCTGAGAGGAACCCGTTAGACTGTAATCAAGTGAGATTGGATAGAGAGAGCCCTACCCCATTTTAATTTCGAGGATGAAATTTTTATAAGTTGGGTAGATTGTAAACCCCCTGATTTTGCAAGAATATTAAACTTGGATTTTTCATAATTTTCTGAAATTTTTCTGGAATTTTTCTGTAATTAAAATCAGGATTTTAATTATTAAATAATTTTTAATTGTTAATAATAATATTAAAATATTATGAAAATAATATTTTTTGGTGTAAAATGGAAAACTGGACTTAGGATAATTTTTCTGGAATTTATTGGGCCTCGGACCTAATTTAAAATACCTAAAAACTAACTAATTAATTATTATTATTATTATTATTATTATTATTATTATTATTATTATTACTACTACTTATTTGTTTTTCCGGCCCATTTCTCAGCCCAGCCCGGCCCACTGGGCCCAGCCCCGAACCCGCGGCCCAGCCCATCGGGCTAACGGGTCGGGTCGGATCCGCGAGCCGCCCGACCCGCTGACCAGGTCACCCCAGCCCCCCGACGTGACCGCCTCCGGCGCCCAATTCTTCCGCCGGACACCCCGTTCCGCCGGCCAGCTCGCCCCCACGTCTCTCCCTCCGCCTCTCCCGGCCCTCGCCCCACGTTCCCTTCTCCCTCCGCCCTTCCCGGCTGACCAGCCACCCCTCTCCGCCCTATAAATACCCCAGACCCCCCTCGACTCCGGCCATCCATCCCCGCCTGAACCCTAGCGCCGCCACCCGCCTTCCTCAGCCGCTGACAGCGCCGCCCGTCCACCGCCGTGCTGCCCCCGGCCCTCTCCTCCTCCTTCTCCCCCTCCTCGAGCACCCGCCTCCGGCCTCCCCGACTCCAGCGCAGCGAGCAGCAGTCGCCGTCCCCGGCGCCACCCCGCTCCGCCGTGCCTCCACCCGGCCTCGCTTCAGCTTCCCCGGCCGCCTCAGCCCTCCTCCGGCCGGCCCATCGCCTGAACTCAGAAACCCTAACCCTAATTCAATTGGATTCGTGTCGGACACGACACGGATACGAGAAATCCTAATTTTTTGAGCCATGTTCAGGTACGTGTAATTTTCTCCTCGCTGCCCCATTTTCAATTCCGAAAATTGCGTTGCGAAGCCTGTATGACCCTCTCGGTGCCCGTACAACCCGCTCGGGGCATCGCGTCCTGTGGTGATCGCACACCGCGATCCAAAAACAGGAAAAACAACGACCCGATTCACCCCGGAACTGGGTACGCCCCTCCAAACGGGACGACTTGGTCGCGCGCGGGCTTCACAGATACGTGCGCGCCGTCGATACGAACGTGTGGGATTTCGCGGAAGTCGATTCGGGTGTGCGTGCACACCGGGATCAACGCGTATCCGCGGACAACGCCCCGTATCCGACTTTTCTGAATTATTCCCTAACTTTCTGTACACACGTCGGATTGAAACGAAACTTGTGCCATCGGACTCGTAGCGATACGTTGGTCCTGTGACCCAAGTTTGGTTTGATTCTGAGAACGTTGACGAAATCGCGTGTCGTGGGCCCCACAAGTCCCGCTCGACGGGCGATTTTGTGATCGGTTCATCGGAATCCAATTCTGGAAGTTCCGTTGGGTTCGTATCATCGTTCCTGACCTGTTAACACTAAGTTTGGTGAATTTGGAGACCTTTGACCTGGCACATTTTTTGGTGCAAAGCGGGCCCACATGCGGACCCCGTTTTGACCCGAAATTGCCGTTTTTGCCCTTGTCTTCAAATTGGACTCAAGGACAGGCATTTCTAGCTATTTGATACCTTCTGAGCATGATGGTAATATTTATTTCAGCATCCGGACTCATTTCTGGAAATTTCCTCGAGACACGAAACGGTATTTGGATCCAAACATCAGACAAGTACCTGCACTTCAAGTTTAATCTTTATATTGTGATAATTAATTTCTTGCTCTACTAGTACCATTGATGATTACACGTAGTGTTAGAACATTGGAATTTATGTCTTGCTTTTCATGTCGGGTGGGAGAATACTAGGAGGCATGTAGTTTACCCTTCCCCCTGTCGTGACTGCTAGCTGTTGGTACGCGACTGTACCCTCAGCCTTATACTTGTTTATTCCTGACTGCTAGCCGCCTATAGCGTGCCCTATTAGCCTTATAAACCCCTACATGCCAACTATGTATTCTAAATAACATAAGTTTACACACATAGTTTCTTGTCTTGTTGCAGTTCCTGTTGTCTTGTTGTAGTTTCCATTTTTCCTGTCTCATTTATTCCTGTTTTATTCATATCCCTATTTTACAGCATTTAACTCTTAGTTATTGTTATCACTTATTTATGCATATTCTCAACATGATACTTAGTCAATTTTTTTTCTACTTGTCATAAATATTTAGTTTAATCTTGTTGTGCATTGTGTACTTTGCTCCTTTCCTGACTGGATCCGTTGATATTAGGCGATGATGAGGATTATGCCCCCACCTATTATGGCCCCTATGAGGGAGCAGATGACACATTTGAGGAGCCGGTTCCCACCCAGGAGACTGCCTCTGAGGAGTAGTTGGCAGTTAGTTATTATTTTTCCTTTCATCCTAGTAATCGGGTTTGTCCTCGATTTATTTCTGGTTCTGTAATAAACTATGGATCTGATTGTCACATTTATTTGAAATCTTGGCATTCATTTTCCTGTTATTATCTTTGCCTACTTATAATGTTATGAATGATCTAGATTTAATTAAACTATGGATATGACCTAGACAGCGTACTACCGCCGACACTGCGGCATAGGCTGGACGTACCCACGTACTCGTGCCCGAATATCCGGGTGCGGGTCGTGACAACGCCGGTGTAATATAGTATAACCACCTAAGTGAGACACAACTTTGAAGACACGTAGGCTGTCCAAATATAAAATCATAGATCCGAACACAGAGACACATGGGGAATACCGTAGCTCCGAGCACAGAGTCACACGGGTGATACTACGACTCCGGATACAGGAACACTACATAAAATCGAACATATACATATATATACATCACGTGCAGAGTAGCCCAAACGTCTAGTAACTGTCTTCCCCTCCCAAAGCGGTCAACGAGTGTTCGTTGAACCTGAACCTCTATCTAACAGTCTCGTTATACTGAAGTAACTATCAACAATTACGACCCTAAAGTCATCCCAGATTTCGGTCATGCTGATAGTATCAGGATACAGGAAGTCTGGCACGATGATGGTGTCTGAATGTGTCGTAGGGTTCCGATGTAACCAAGTAGGTACATCAAGGTGTCGCGAATATCTATCAATCGATAACAGACGTTACCAACGAACGTCTGCACCCGGTTATGACCCGGACGCTAAGTAACGATTCTGATCCAAAGCGCGCACAATGCATAGAATAAATAAATAGAAATCTGGAAATTGAGATACAGGATGGCAATGTACACTTGCCTGTATCCGGATGCTAAAGGTGGGGCTCCGGTACAACGTCCAAGTCCGCAGATCCTGAAGTATCTAGAGACGATATATAAGATTAATCAATAAACTATCACGATGCTATTCTAAAATAAGAGGTGACACACGTCTAGCATAGGCTTCAGTCTTAGTTACATATAGCTCACATGGACACTAACTAGAGGGTTGACCCAAGTTGACTAAAGGAATGTTGCATCAAATACGATCAACAATCAGTATAACGTCATCAAACCAAATCTCCAATCCCCTAATATTTATCACGGTAATTTCAGTCGTTCAAGCTATGCTCATCCTCAACCATACCATCATTGTATTCACAGATGTTATTATGTACATTTAATTTATTCATCCTCAAATAAATTAGCTATTAATTATCAAGCTCTCAATAAATAACCGTTATTATATTATTATAACACCATTTCATATATATACCTACTACTCAATATTTACCATAAAAATACGCATGTGAAGTATTCATGAACCCTAACCCTAACTAGGGTCTCTTTAGCATAACAACATAACTACACTAAAAAAAAGAAGGGTGAGGAGTTACCCCGGTGGCTGCGGGTGGTGGCAGCGGCGATGATGCGACTTCGGTCAGGGAAGGTGTCGATCGCAGGGGTGGCGCGCGTGTTGACCGAGGTGATGGGGGTGCTCGGCTGTGTGAAGGAGGTGTTGCTCTGCTACATGAAGGAGGTGTTGCTCGAGGTGGTGGTCGTGGGGGTGGTGAAGCTGGTCGTGGAGGTGGTGGTGCTGGAGGTGGTTGTCGTGGTGGTGTTGGCCGTGGAGGTGGTGGTGCGAGGGTGTTAATGATGATAGCGGGTGGAGGTTTAGGACGTGATGGTCGTGGTGGTGCTGGCCGTGGAGGTCGTGGTAGTGGTGGTGCGAGGTGGACGTGGTGGTGAAGGTGGCGGTGATGGTGGCTGGGGATGCTACAGTCGCGTTGGTGGTGGCGCTGCGGGTGAAACTCGGCCGGAGTTGGTGTAGCGAGGGTCGTGGGGGTGATGAAGCTGCTGCGGGTGGTGGTGCTGCTGGAAGAGGAGGCTGCTGGAATGGCAGAGGGTGGCAGCGGGTGCTCTGGTATGGTGGCAGAGCTAAAGGAGGAGGCTGTTGTGGGTGGCAGCGGGTGGAGTTGTGCAGTGAAACTCGGCCGGAGAAGAAGCGGGCGATGACCGGAGTTGAAAAAGATGATGAAGAAGAAGAAGAAGAAGAAGAAGTGGGAAGGAGGAGGTGGTTCTACTGTGAAGGAAGAGGGAGGAGAGAGAGAAGGGGGTTTCCTAGGCTTCTCTAGGGATTATGGTCGGCTGCTTTGGGAATGGTGTGAGAATGTGTTAATATAGGGAGATGTGTTGTGGTGATGAAGTAACATTTTGAATCAAGGGTCTTGATTCATCATGAAGAAATTGTACAAAGCTAATGGGGAGAGAGAGAGACATGACCGGTCCATGTGAGGCTGGGGGGGTGTTCTTTATTGGTTTTAACCAATAGGGTGGTGACACCTAGCACCCTATTTGCTAATAAGCCCCTTAACTTTTGGGTATTTATACATAAAGGAAAAGTGGTAGGAATTTGGTGTGGGAAGTGGTGTTTGGTATTTTGTAGGGTGAGGGGGTGTTGTGTGTTTTGCATGGGCTTCATGAAAGGGGTATTGGGTTAAATTGGGGTTAGGTTGGGATTTGTTTAAGTTGGTGTCCCCAATTTAATTAAATAAAGTGTCATGTGCTCTTAAATTAAATGGGGGCACATGGGGTCTCAATTAGGAGTGACACAAAGGTCATGAACAGTGTAGGCTTGGTGTCTGTCTTGGCCCCTTTAATTGATTCGGCAAAACGGGTTAAGTTTGTGTCCCCAAATCGATGGCAACGACATAGGTACGCGACATAGGATTAAATAATTGATTTTGGGACTGGAAAGTTGTGCAATTAAATTAGAGCACAAGAGAGTGTATTTGTGAGTGACAGAAAAGTCCAGCGCCTATGTTGGCTTGTCAAGTCAAGCGTGCAATAATTTGTTGGAAATTAAAGGCTATCATTGTGCTCCAAATATTATAGCAACGGTAGGGTGCACCTAGGGTTTAGATTAAAGAACCAGTCAACGTAGCCTAATTTCTAAACCTCAAACACCCTAATGCTAAACCAAATTTTTTAACCCTATCTCGTCTACATAAGATAATAATTTAAGGGAGTTTACAGATAGATCATGCTATGTGATTATCTCATGCTCGTATTGCCTTAGATTGTATCAAGTCAAGTGAACACTGAACAAGAATCATGTCATGTAAAGCAAGAAATTATAGCTCATGGAGCATACTTATCCTAAACAAAATCGAGTTATCATGTAAACCTGAAACCAAAGACTTGCATGGTCATGGATAACTTGTGCACAAGGGAGATTACAGTATCCCATTTCGTGGACGGTCTCGGGATACTGGGACCGATCCGGTCTAGACGGACTCCATGTTGTTCTCTCCTTGTTTATGAGGACGGTACGTAATGCCCATATTATTTTACCGTTCGTACCATTCTGAACCCCATACTCATTGAGAGGCATCTCTATCTCTTCGACGGAATAGCTTGTAATGCCCTGTTCAAAGCGTTTCAAACATTTTGCTAGTGAGATATCGTCCATTATGGCGATGCCAGTGACCCTGTTCATATAGATAAGTCATCCTCGCTTAGCAGCAATCCGTGTGCGAGTTATTGTATCGCAGTCAATAAACTGAAATACTTGAACATCCTCTACAATACTTCTGGATAACCTGTATGCTCGTGCACCCGAAATAGAATCTCGTACTGAAACACTTATTTTTGCATATGCTATTGCCCCTTGATTCATCACATATATGCTCGTTCTTGAATTAACTTTGTTTGCCTTGGACAGGGAAGGACAAATGGTAAGTTGGTAAGTCTCGTCGTGTTTCCTCTTATATCGTATGGCGCACTGCCACACGAGTTAGGCTATTCATCATTGCCATAAAACTGATCCTAAGGCGAGACTAGAAAGATAACTTAATAAATGGTGCACGAAACCTATTGAACGTGTTTGGATTTGTCGAGCGGGCGAGTAGCCTCCCCACCAGTGCATTCATGTACTGATAACCCACCAGATTGCTTCCAGGGTGAGGGAGAACCTCGTTCGGTGCGGATGCCTCCTTCGTGCATGCTAAGGCGTAGAGTTCACTCTGGAGCCTTGGAGCATTGCGTCCGGAACTTAAGCACATATACAAGACATAATGTTGGAACATCGCCTATGTATCATTCCATAAATTTAGCCACTTGGCACGCTTTTACTGTTTCAGAGAGAGAGGCTTGAGCGACTTATAATCTCGGCCTAGCGCCGCTTGTAACAATTGTTCAATATCAATAAAGAGTTTGCTTTACTTCTATACTTGTGTTATTCAATGCTTTCGCTATTGACGACTCTGTGAACTAGTTACCAATCGCCTATGCGTTTATTATTCTGCTGCACTCGAACAATCTGTGCGACTCTGTGGCTTAGACCTCTTACCGCCAACATGGACCACGACCTTGCATGGGCGCGACTTACGCTTGTGCGGCATCACGCCTAGATGGGTCAAGCAGTCATCCAGCGGGAGCACTGGCGCGATAATTCTCGCCTAGCGGGGATGGCCGATTAGCCTGTGGTAGATCGGGGCATGACAGATTGGTATCAGAGCATGGCTTTACGCCTTTGGACTTTGTTTCAATTTTCTCAGTTTCGAAAGCTCGTTCGTGGGTTATGTGCATACGCTCTCTCTCAATGTCCCATCAAAATTTTCTAAACAATAAGTCTAAATACTTTCAAAAAGTGCATGTGAATGATATGATTGCTTGTACGAAATCAAAATACGAAGGCCTTTGTGCCGACCTGTGCTAGACCCTTTAGGATTAGACTCGTGCTAGAAATTGCAAGATTATGTGCGAACCCGAATTCCTATATATGATTATCCAACTAGTTAATGTACATAATAGAATATTATCCTGAACGGTTAGCTATACACACAGCCTTTAGGCTAAGTTGTGTTGAGTATCATGTGCCAAGACCCTTTGGTGCAAGCTAAGTTGCAACGAGATTGGGATATCGTTCAGGAATAAGACAAGTCAGACTTAGAATGACAACCGATAGAAATATTATCAGACTTATCCCTTAGGCGAACATAGAGAATTGTACTTGGATTTTGGGAAATAACTCGAATAGTATTTCGTGTCGGAAGATGCAAATCGAATATGGATTTAATTAGATGACTCAATTTCGAGTGGTGTATGGATCATTTAGAAATATTCAAACGGATTCATAGGTCTCGTACGATAGTCGGATTGAACGATTAGAGTAATATCTTGAATAAATGATAAGGCTTATATCGAATAGGGATTCGTGGAAACGGAAATTGATATCTCGGTTAGGAAAACTTGTTAGAAACTTGGAGGATCGTGCGAGTGATTTCAGATTTGTAACAAACGGATTGAACTTGAATACAACATCGCTCGAATAGAAGTTAGCTCGAAAATGAATATTGTGGTTTGATGAAAAAGATAAGAGATAATGGATTTGTCTTGGAGTTTGAAAGAATGATCTTGAAATCAAGTTCGAAAAGATAACCTTCGAAATCAGTCCCAGCGGGAATAATTATCCTGCAGGAGCGCCGGCATAGTGATTTCACGTACGGCGGGGATGATCGAACTCACGGAAATATGTTCGGTGATTATTCCAAACGAACTTGATGAATGGAACGTATCAAAAATGGATAGAATTTGGCTTAAATAATTGAAACTTAGTTGCTTAAGGAATGCTATAAGTAGACTATGGATTTACCGAACAGTAACATTAAAGTTGGATAATTTTACTAGACGATTTATAATTACTGCATGAACAAACATGACTTGATGGATATATAACTTGGATGGAGTAAAGAGAAATAATAAGGTGTCTTAATCATTTCGAAGATAACCATAACATTAAACGTTCTTGTCTTGTGCGAGCGTAACTCTATGCTCGTGCATGCGTCATACCCGGATTAGGACGATTATCCAGCGGGAGCGTTGACATGGTGATCTCACGTCCAACGAGGGTGATCAAACTTGCGGGAGACCGGAGCGTGACAACCGAATGATCGTCTTAAATTTTGGTTCGACACGATAAGACAAATTTGGAAATGCAAGTGATCAAAAATATTTCGAGGATAAGTTAGCATAGAACCTAGAACAAAATCATGCTTGATGGTTTCGTGAATGGATACGTGAATCTTGTTGGACGACTTGGAGTTAAAATGAAGGTTTAGAATTAAATTTTGGCTTGGATCTAGACTTGGAATGGATATGGATTCTATCAAATATACTTGAGGAGATAGACTATAAAAATTATTAGGCTTGTCCTACAACTTGGATATACTATGGATTTTACTGAGAGGACTGGGCCCCTGTACAAACGAACGTGTTATTGTGTGTAGGATAATCCGTGCTCGATGTTTAGAAATTTGAGTGAAACGAGCTTAGGTAGAATACCATGTGCAAATGAATAATGGTTTGACCCTAGGAATTAGGGCGAGCATAGTGCGACAAATTTGCACGATAAATCGTGTGCTTGAACTGGTACCTGTGACCTTGTGAGCTGACCTAGCAATTAGGCAGACGACCCTATGCCGAGTGAATGAACCAGTGTGACCGACTTTAGCATATTGCTTGAACAAGCTAAAAAACTCGGGCAGTAAGACTTAGAGTTGGACTTGGGAACGATAACGTGTGCTATGTTTGAATCGAGCAAATAGACGCTAGTCGGTAGACCGAATATATCGTGCTTAACGATAGTGCAAATACATAGTTTGGTTGGAATGAAAGAAAGTGACTTATGATTTGATTGACCCTGTCGGAAGTATACTTGTGAATTATAAAACGAGACCCTTGAGATTTTTGCAAGTAGCTTGTCCGATTTTACTATCTCTAAGTTTGGTTGAATGCATATGTTTGAGGGACGCCTTGAACGTGTGCATGATCCAAGACTCAATGAGATGTGAAACTCGATTGCTAAGATTTCGATATCGGTAAGTTGGTTGGCGTGCATATATTTGAGGTGCACTTCGAATATGTGCATGATCCAGACTCACGATATGCTGATCTCGAATGCTAGTGCAAGTGAATA
Source organism: Iris macrosiphon (assembly GCA_036927795.1). Classification (NCBI taxonomy): domain Eukaryota; kingdom Viridiplantae; phylum Streptophyta; class Magnoliopsida; order Asparagales; family Iridaceae; genus Iris; species Iris macrosiphon. Next base: position 211,466,176 of record JAYESA010000004.1, read on the forward strand.
TCTACATGAACAAGTATAACGACTTGTATAAGTTACCTCAGCCTTAGATCATCATTCAGATGGATTATAATGTACCCGGCGTTAAGCAATATGTTCCGCACTAAGGCACAAATGAGACCAACCCAACATACACGCAACACGACGTAAGGAACGAGTAGGAGATTCGTTCGAACAAATCAGATCTAGTGGTACCGATTGCTATGCTTGGGATAGATTCGATAGTGCGATAGAAAGACCCGCGCTCAGGAAGTCTCGAGGACGAGACTTTTTTTGAGTGGTATATGATGTAACGACCCGTTCCGCTCAAGCGGACAGCCGATTCATACGGCAAAAGTGCAACGTCTCGACCCGTTTTGCTCAGCGAGAATACTCGTTTGAGGAAAAAGGATTTCTAGACTTGGCCCTTCAGGAATTTTGACTTAGACTTTCAGAGGCTCGCTCGGAGTATCGCTCGACCGAGGCGAATTATCGCTAAGGTGGGTGACTGCGATGAACTTGTCTTTGCTTAGCCAGCACACTTAAAATATGGACGTTTCATGCTAGTCACTAGGTGAATCACCCCCTGCATGCTAATAAGAATACAATGCACCTAGCTAAGGGAATAATCCCAACTTGTATTGCTTGTGTTAGAACATAGAAATAAAACTTTGCTTATATATGGACCCTTGCATGCTACCTTTGTCTTGTGCAACTAGACCCCGCTATGCCCTGAGTATAACGATATATTTATACTCTGTAGTGCACTGTTCACTTGCTACTCTGCACGACCCTAGATTATGTCGCTCGGTATGTCCCTCTACAGTTTTACTCCTCGGCTTACCCTTAGGCCCGAGCTAACGTAAACGCTTATGTTTCCATAAAATGCATGCTTGCCTGCTTATATGTTAACTTGTATTCATTGCCTCGATTCAATGCTTGTCACATAATTACATGCCTATCAAGTGAATGCTATCTTGCCTTATTTTCATCCAAACCACCGAAAGACTATCTAATAGTCGTTCGGAGCCAAGTATAGAACATTGAAAGTATCCGGAACCGTTTGGTCGTCAAGGCATTTCCCGAACTAGGAAACTGCATCAATGGACAGTTAAGCAAGATAACAATGCCTCAGAGAAATTGATACTCATCTTGTACTCAATCTAGCGGCTCGGGGAGACTACCCAAAGACAGATCATGCTTTATGATTGTCTTATGCTCGTATTGCCTTAGATTGCATTAAGTCAAGTGAACACTGAACAAGAATCATGTCATGTAAAGCAAGAAATCACAGCTCATGGAGCATACTTGTCCTGAACAAAATTGAGTTATCCTGTGAACCTGAAATCCAAGGCTTGCATGGTCACGGACAACTTATGCACAAGGGCAATTACAGTATCTCATTCCACAGACGGTCTCGGGGCACTGGGACCGATCCGGTCTAGACGGACTCTATGTTGTTCTCTCCTTCTTTATGGGGACGGTGCGCAACGCCCATGTTATTTTACCGTCCCACCATTCTAAACCCCATACTCATTGAGAGGCATCTCTATCTGTTCGACGGAATGGCTTGCAATGCCATGTTCAAAGTGTTTCAAATATTTCGCTAGTGAGACATCGTCATTATGGCTATGCCAGTGACCTTGTTCATATAGATATTTCATCCTCGCTTAGCGGTAATCCACGTGTGAGTTATTGCATCGCAGTCAATAAACTGAAACACTTAAACATCCTCTGCAACACTTCTGGATAACATGTATGCTCATGCACCCGAAATAGAATCTCGCACTGAAATACTTGTGTTTGCATATGCTATTGCCCCTTGATTCATCACATATATGCTCGTGCTTGAATTAACTTGGTTTTCCTTAGACAGGGAAAGACAAATGGTAAGTTGATAAGTCTCATCGTATTTTCTCTTATATCGCACGATGCACTGCCACACGAGTTAGGCTATTCATCATTGCCATAAAACTGATCCTAAGGCAAGACTAGAAAGGTAATAGATGGTGCACGGAACCTATTGAATGTGTTTGGATTTATCGAGCGGGTGAGTAGCCTCCCCACCAGTGCATTTATGTACTGATAACCCACCAGATTGCTTGTAGGGTATAAGAGAACCTCGTTCGGTGCGGATGCCTGTGTGCTAAGGCATGGAGTTCACTCTGGAGCCTTGGAGCGTTGCGTCTAGAACTTAAGCATATATACAAGACATAATGTTGGAACATCACCTATGTATCATTCCATAAATATAGCCACTTGGCACTCTTTTACTGTTTCAGAGAGAGAGGCTTGAGCGACTTGTAATCTCGGCTTAGCGCCGCTTGTAACACTTATTTAATATCAATAAAGAGTTTGATTTACTTCTATACTTGTGTTATTCAATGCTTCCGCTATTGACAACTCTGTGAACTTGTTACCAATCACCTATACGTTTATTATTCGGCTGCACTCGGACAATCTGTACGACTATGTAGCTTAGACCTCTTACTGCCAGCATGGACCACGGCCTTGCCCGAGCGTGGCTTACGCTCGTGCGGCATCACGCCCAGATGGGTCAAGCGATCGTCCCGTGGAAGCGCTGGCACGGTGATTCTCGCCTAGCGGGGATGGCCGATTAGCCTGCGGGAGATTGGGGCATGACAGACCCAAGTCATAGGCGAGGATAAGGAGAGTTTTTAGGATTTTGTAACTGTGAACCGCAAGGAGGGTAGCTATCACTGTGGACAAAATGGTCATATCAAATGGAACTACATGAAGCTCAAAGCTGAGAAGGCCAAAGACATGGATGATCAGGAAGATCTTACGGCTATGGGAGATCCCATTATAGCAATAACTGATATAGGGGATCCTTGTGACATGTGTCATGATGGTGATTGAGTAATGGATACGGGGGCGTTGTATCATGACACTCCAAAGAGGAGGATCTTTATGTCATACAATGGCGGTAGGTTTGGACGTATGAAGATGTATACAAGGGGACAACTGCAATTGAATGCATCGGTGATGTGCACTTGACAACGGATCTTGGTGAGAAGCTCGTTCTCAATGGTGTACGACATATACCGAGTTTGCGCTACAACTTAGTTTCAGTAGGGAGACTGGCGGTTGATGGTTGTCGCAACATGTTTAGAAACAAAGATTGGATGCTTACGAAGGTTCCCAACAGCTGGGTCGAGGTGATTTATGTTGTGGCATGTACAAGATTAAGCCACTGAGTTGTACATCTAGGCTATAGACATCAGATGGAGGCTCGAGAGGTGTTCGACGAGAGTTAGTGGATCGTCGGAAACATTTCGAGGAGGGACTTCGAGATGCTTTGAGGAATACGAAGGATTCGGTTCATCAAGACAAAGCGACGAATGGTGATTAGTCAAATATTGAGGGTCAGTCTGTCGGTCCCTTGACAGCTGGTCGTGTAAACCCCCTATTTTTTTAAAAACAATTTTACACAATTTTTTGTAATTTTCTGGAATTAAAACTAAGGTATTTCGTGATTAAATAATTTTTAAATAATGTTAATTAATATTAAAATATTATAAAAATAATATTTTATGGTGTAAAATAGAAAACTAGACATAGGGTAATTTTTTGGGAATTTATTGGACCTCGAAAATATTTTTAAAGCCCTAAAAACCAAGTCGTAATTAACCCTAATTAAACCCTGACTGAACCCGGTTTATTTGGAATTAAACCAAACCAAACCACTGTCAAACCGAACCGAACCAAACCCAGCCTTAACGGGTCGGGTCGGATCTGAATCGAACCCGACCCGGACCCGAAACCCTCACCGAAACCCTAATCCTAATCTCATCCGGAAACACTGTTCCGGCCGCCTATTTATGTCTTGAATTCTACGCCCCGCCGCCGCCGCAACCCTAGCTAACTCCTCTCTCCGCCCGGACACCCGCAGCGCCGCTCCATCGAACGCCCTCGCCTGAACCCATCTCTCCCGACCACTTCCTCCGCCTAGCCCTGTTCCATCCTCCCCTGACTCCACCATCGTCGACCCCTCCGACGATCTCCACTACCCTCCATCTCTCCCGCAGCTCCGCCTCGAACCCCCACAGCCTTCCATCCCCTCACCAGCTCTGCCCTAGCCCAGCCCAGCACCGCCACCCCAAAGCCTCGACCACCGCCCAGTTCCATCCTCCGCCGACTCGAACCCCCATCTCTCCCGACCATCTCCGCCCTACGCTCCACCCTAGCCCAGCCCAGCACCACCACCCCAGCCCTCGACCCCGCTCGACCCGTCTCCAACCTCGTCTTCCTCAACCACCACTCGTCGTCGACCTCCCAGCCCCGTGCAGCATTGACGACCCGCTGCCCTAGCCCCGGACACGGCTGACCCGGACACAGCAGCATTACAGAACCCGGACACGGCTGACTCAGGACACAGCACAGTGACCCGGACACGAGAAATCCTCGTTCCACGGAGCCCTGTTCAGGTAACCCGTTCTCTCTCCTCGTTATTCTATTTTCTGTTCCGTCAGTTGTGACGAGTAGACTGTGTGACCCCCTCGATGCCCGTGCAACCCGCTCGGTGCGTCGCGTCCTGTGGCGATCGCGAACCGCGATCCAAAAACAGGAAAAATAATACCCTATTTTCCCCCGGAACTGAGTGCGCCCCGCTAAACGGGACGACTTGGTCTCGCGCGGTCTTCACCGAAAGGTGCACGCCATTGATACGGACGTGCTGGATTTCGCAGAAGTTAATTTGGATGTGCGTCCACACCGGAATCAACGTGTATCCGCCGACAACGCCCTATATCCGCATATTCTGGAATACGTCGTAACTTTGTATATACATGTCAGATCGAAACAAAACTTATGCCATCGAACTCGTAGCAATACTCTGGTCCTGTGACCCAAGTTTGGTTCGATTCTGAGAACGTTGACAAAATCGTGTATCGTGGGCCCCACGGCTCCACTTGACGGGCGATTTTGTGATCGGCTCATCAAAATCCAGTTTGGAAGTTTCGTTGAGTTCGTATCATCGTTCTGGACTTGTTGACACTAAGTTTGATAAAATTGGAGACCTTTGCCCCTGACACATTTTTCGGTGCAAAGCGGCTCACATGTGGACCCCGCTTTGACCAGAAAATATTATTTTTGCCCTTGTATCCAAATTGGACTCAAGGACAGGCGTTTCTAGATATTTGATATTTTCTGAATCTGATGGTGATGTTTATTTCAGCTTTTGGAGGAGTACCTGCAGAATCCACTGATACCGGGACAACTGTTGATATTCAAACCGCAGGCAAGTGTACCTTGCCAACATTGCAGTTTTTGTTACATATTTTATTGATTTATTTATATCTTGTACATGCTTGACCTAGGACCGTGTGACTTACTTAGTGTCCGATTAATAGTCGGGTGCCAACACCGTACGCGGAGTTGTGTAACGTCACTTAGAGATGGATATCGTGACCCTTTACATTCTCGTACTTGTCTTATCAAGTACATCATAACCCAGGATACTTGACACTATTCATGAGACATAATCTTCCTGAGATATTCATGGTGATTCTGTATAGGATAAAGGTTACAGGGCATAGACATTATTTTCTTAGATCTCATTATGACTTGCTGCATTAGTTTTGATCTTGCATGTCATGGACATGAGACGTGTGATTACATTGGGTGGGGAGAGACACACAGGCTACAGGCTGATTTCATATATATACTACATAGTAAACCATATAGTAAAACACATAGTAACTCTGCTACAGGCTCCCAGACATAGAGCTTGTAGTGGTCTCAGCCTGAGTTTAGTTATGCTCTCAAATTGTATTTTACATAGATGGTTATATAGTTTACCCTATTGTTTTATTTATTGCTGCACTGCATTTATTTTGGCTTGTATTATCTGTACCTTGCTATGTCCCCTTAGTACCTGGATCTGGATTATGTCCCCAGGATTAGCAGACGAGATCTATCCCGAGGTATACGGAGCAGGAGCATTATCAGGAGCAGGCACTGGAGCAGTACCAGATCCAGTAGACGAGTGATCTCTGCTGGTATCTTCTGAGTATAGGCTTTATCCATACTCAGGATTGGCTGTGGTTATCTTTATTCTTGTATCTTGACAGATGTATCAGACTCATTATCGGGTTATTTCTCGAGTTTATGTTATATTGAGATTGATCTTGCTTTATGATTCTGATATTGTTGTATTCATTTCTGTGGATGAGATTAGTATATTTAGACCCTTATTGTTGTATTACAGCTTAAGTATGCCCCGATGGATCCATTAAATTGGGTTTGTCCATCGGTGTGTGCTGCTGGTCATTGCCACGTGTCTAGTCCCTCGATATTTTGGGACTGGGGCGTGACATGGTTTTTGTGGTGGCCCATGCAGGTCAACGACTAAATTGTTTCGATTTCAACTTAGGGATCGAGCAAGCCTGCAATAAGAATAGGATAAGTTTTTTTAGATATCATCCACTTGCTTGAATCGTTCATGACATCTATATCGGATTCGAATTAATTTCTTGACTTGCATCATGCCTTGATTCCTGTGCGCCTCTTATTGTTTATTTTGGTTGTTACTCTAAAATTTTTTTTTACTATGTGATTGGTAATTATAAATTGACAGTTTAAGTTATTATCGTAGATTATGACCTAATAATTACCCCTTAGCTTTAAGTCACGTAATTTGTACCCCCACCTCGATACTAGTTAGATCCCTTTCTCCCTTAACGGCTAGTAACTCTTCTATTCTTACTATCGACACTTGTTCTATAAGCACTAAGACTGAGGCTTAAGACGACCATGACCTATGTAATATAGGAGGATACCCTAATAGGTACAAGACCCCTTCTCGTAGACCTTAACAAAAGTTTCTACGGTATCCTTAAGATAATTTCAGTATTAGGTTATTATTTAAGATGAGTAATATGCCTCACAACATAGTACCACCTAGCCCTATTGACCCATTGATGAAGTGAACTAGGATAACACAACTTTAGATTTGTATAAGAAGATAGTGTTTATTCAGACTGTAGAAATTAGAGACCCGTACCCCTATTTGGTCGACTAGCGGCTTAGATAAGGAGTAGTATGACAACTAGAGAGACTGTAGAGTCTTATTTTTTGTTGTTTTATTTGTGAGCTTGAATTAATTTGTACCTCCTTTCATCATCATCTAGCGTACTTATATTTTTGTACTACCTCGACTTATACTGCTGTTAGAGCCTAGTTTTGCAAGCTCATTCTTTTATCAAGCTTGTTCACGACATATGTATTATTGGACGCGTACACTAATACATTTCAGAATCAGTGTATTAAGGTCTAGCTAAACTTAGTGTGCTTGATTCGCCCTTCGTAATACTACTTTATGTTGATTGAGATATGTAGTGATTAGTAGACGAATATACTTGTCCTAGACATGTCTGACATATCGTATCGGTTACATAACTGTACTAATACGAGCATGCGAACAAAGGATTACCAAATTATGATTTCAATCCACAACTGTCTTGACAATTTCTATTTGAATTCTTTAAACGCCTTGATCCCGATACTTCTATTCTATTACCTTCCCCTTGAACTCTTTATTATTGATCTTCGTCTCCCCTTATTTCGGAAAGACAAAACATCTTGCTTGGTATAAGTTTAATAAATAGATAGTACTAGATATACCCCATAGGCCAATCGCATTGTTTGGTGACTATCTTTTATAAAAATGATTAAGGACATATCATAGATGATATGTTTGGTGTAAAAAAAAATCTTTGAGGATTCAATAACATGATTAAATAATTTGGGGCATAACTTTCTTAGATGTATAGCCTTAGATGATAGATGGGTAAATTCTAAGTTGGGTAGAGCCGCAATATTCACTTGAGAGGAATTCTTTAGATTGTAATCAAGTGAGAATTGATAGAGAGACCCTACCCTAACTTAATTTCGAGGACGAAATTATTTTAAGTTGGGTAGATTGTAAATCCCTATTTTTTTAAATAATTTTACATAATTTTTTGTAATTTTTTGGAATTAAAACTAAGGTATTTCATGATTAAATGATTTTTAAATGATGTTAATTAATATTAAAATATTATGAAAATAATATTTTATGGTATAAAATGGAAAACTAGACATAGGGTAATTTTCTGGGAATTTATTGGACCTCGAAAACATTTTTAAAGCCCTAAAAACCAAGTCGTAATTAACCCTAATTAAACCCTGACTGAACCCGGTTTATTTGGAATTAAACCAAACCAAACCACTGTCAAACTGAACCGAACCAAACCCAGCCTTAACGGGTCGGATCGGATCCGAATCGAACACGACCCAGACCCGAAACCCTCACCGAAACCCTAATCCTAATCTCATCCGGAAACACTGTTCCGGCCGCCTATTTATGTCTCAAATTCCATGCCCCGCCGCCGCCGCAACCCTAGCTAACTCCTCTCTCCGCCCGGACACCCGCAGCGCCGCTCCGTCGAACGCCCTCGCCTGAACCCATCTCTCCCGACCACTTCCTCCGCCTAGCACCGTTCCATCCTCCCCCGACTCCACCATCGTCGACCCCTCCGACGATCTCCACCACCCTCCATCTCTCCCGCAGCTCCGTCTCGAACCCCCACAGCCTTCCATCCCCTCACCAGCTCCGCCCTAGCCCAGCCCAGCACCGCCACCCCAAAGCCTTGACCACCGCCCAGTTCCATCCTCCGCCAATTCGAACCCCCATCTCTCCCGACCATCTGTAAACTCCCTCGACCAGATTTCAGTAAATTAGGATTAGTTTAGACTAATTAGAATTATAGCAACTTTTTAAAAAATTTATTTATTTAATCTATTGATTGTGCACCTGTTCATTACACAATTAATTAGGATATCCCACTAACTGTTAAACCCTAAACAAATTTCACATACCTGCCCTAGACTTGTTAGACTATTTTTTCTATATTTTGTGCAACTTCCAGAAACCTTGTTTGATGCTTCATTTTAGTCATACAAATATCGTTACAAACGTACGTATTTATTCCCTATTTAATTTTCTGCTCTTTACCCATCTCTGTACCCTAGAGATTTGAGGACCAGTAGGCACCTGTTTTGCCCAAACAAAAATACGATAATATTCTAGACTGAATATACTACAATTAGTGTATTGACACCGTAGAGAAATTATGACCCTAATAGCCTCTAAATAATTAGTGAACACCGTGCGCAGTATTTATTAATTAATAAATACGAGGACCCGTATCACCTGCAGAATCAGATCCTGCATCTACCCAAACTCACCCCACACTGTCCAAAACATTTTTCTCCAGCTATTTCCCTCATTTTTGTACAATTTAGAATTTCGGGAAATCAGTATTTAAAATCAGGTAAATTACGAAATTACGCAAAATACCAAATCCATGCATTTATGCAATTATTAAAAAGTTAGGGGTCTTTATGCAAAATTACATGCTAGGTGGCCTAATCCTATTGGCTAGACCATAGGTGTGAGGGACCCACCATAAGAATCCAGAGAAATCCTGTGAAAATATCATAAAATATCAAATTACCAAATTACCCTCAAACTTTCCTATATTTACAGAATTGCCACTCATTCCCAAACCCTATATAAATCCCATACCCCTCCCATTCAAATCCCCACAACTCCTCCCTCCGACCACCGCCGGCCGCCCAACTCCGGCCAACCCTTTGCCCTGACCCCCTCTCCCCTCCGGCCAAGCCCCACCACCAGCGCCACCCTGCTCCGCCGGCCACAGCCCCCGCAACCTCCCCTCTCCCTCACAGCCCACAGCACCCACCAACACCCGAGCCACCCCCTGCGCCACCCTCCGCCACCGTGCACCGCCACCACCCTCACCAATCGCCTCGCCACCCTTCCCTCCACCGGACCACCAACCCTCACCGCCCCACGACGTCTCCTCCGCCGGCCAGAACCCCCGCAACACCCTCGGCCACCCCCAACCCTAACCTGCCACTTCTCCCTCCGACGACCTCCAGCCACCGCCACCGCCGTCGTGGACCTCCGCCACCACCACCAACCTGACCGCCACCCTCCCCTCTGCCGAACCCGCCGCCTGCCCGGCCACCTCCGCCGCTCCTCCGCCGGCCAGAGCCCCCGCACTCTGCTGCTGCTGCTGCTGCCAGTAGCTACTGCTGCTGTTCCCGCTCCTCCGGCCGCCTCCGGCCGACTCCGTCGCCGTCCACCCGCCGTCGACGACCTCTAGGGCCCACCTGTCAGAGGGTATATCCCTAAACCCTAATATATATGTAAATATACATATATTCCTATATGTATATATATGTATATATATATGTATATTACTATGTATTTATATGTATATTTAAATATATATTATATTATAAAATATATATGTATTATATATTGTTATTATACAGTATATTATAATATATATACTGCTATTATATACTTACTATATATATGTATATATATATCTATTATACTATACATATATAATTATATATGTATATATGTATATGTATATATATGTATATGTATATGTATATGTCTATTTATATATACTATATAAATATTATAATTACTAATATGTATATATGTATTAAATTCTGTTTTAATTATATATATATGTAATATATAAATATATGTGTATACATATATTTATATGATATACTTATATATAACATGATATATTATATAATACTATGCATTTTTAGTTATTTATTTTTCTGCATTTATTTCCTGCACTTATTATATATATATATATATATATATATATATATATATATATATATATATATATATATATATATATATATATATATATATATATATATATATATATATATATATATATTATCTATATGTATATATATATATTAATATCCAGCTGGATAACACAGCTTATATATATTATATTATATATTTTTTAATTCTTGCAATGTCATTTAAACTTATTACATATTATTGTGCTGGATATTACAACCTATCTATATATGCAATTATTGCACTTTATTATATATAACAGTGGTCACATATAGACCCTGATAATATTGCTGAATAGTACAGCATTTATTTATGTATTAAAATTTTGTACTGTCTTTTCATTTATCTATATAAATATATACGTCAGTGAATATACCCTGATAATATATATGTATTTACTTTCTGCCCTGTCATTTTAATTATATATCAGTGGATATACCCTGATTATTATATTATTATAAATCAGAGGATACACCCTGATAATAATATATATTATATATATAACTATATATATATATATATATATACATACTATATATGTGTATATAAGTATATATATATGCTTTATATTACAACCATGATATTTACGAACACTGTCTATTTTAACAGAAACTAACTTCAGTACAGCCAGTGACCCCAGTCACAAGCACCCTCAACCCTGACTGGGAGATCAGGTTTTCAGTACTATCAAGGAGTAGGCAAGTATACCTTGCCAAGTTAATGTTCAAATTCAATTATTGATATCTGCTTTGTTCCTAAATTTCATATACCATGATTACCCGAGACTGCCTTGGGTACAGTCAACTGATATGTTGACAAAAGCATGTTTAACTTAGTCTTACAGACTCACCCTTTGCTGTGAGAGCATTCTAATATTCTCCTAGACCCTAACACGGGAACACGCAACATGGTTGCAATGCATATTGGGATGCGAGCTGCGTAGTTGATTAGCTACCAGTACGTGTGACCCACATCACGGATTAGATTAATTTAGGAATAGTATGACTTGACATTTAGTTTCATTGGGATGGAAAAGATAACTAGTAGACGTATGGGACACCCCCTCCATAAATGTTTTATACTTTCGTACCATGATGGTCGATTGCAGAGTTCCCTTGAGTCAGGGGGCATATGACACATATACTAGCCAGTCCCCACGATTGGTGAACTACGTCAGCATATGTCTAGCCGATACAATCCCCATGCGTACTACAAGGTCTTTACTTGCATTTCACTTAGAATGATTAGCACCCTGTATTTATTTTCTTTATTCAGTATTTACATACTTGGCATGTCATTTTCTGTATCTTGTTATGTCCCATTGAGGACCTGGTTCTCTGTCAGATCTAGACGAGGCTTTTTACCCCACTGTGTACGGCCCTGATCAGGAGGCTAGATGTGTTACCGAGGAGGAGCTCGAGGAGACACCCTCAGAGAATGCTTGACCCTAGAGGCCTGCCACTTGGAGATGGAGATGTTTTGATCAGATAGACACTGCTTAGTCTATCTGATTTTTCTGCGCTATTATCAGTTTTTGTAGTAGGCTTGTAATCTCACCAGTGGTGTACTGTATCAGACTCAGTTTTTATATATATTCAGCAATTGCTTTTCTGACATTTTGTTGTGGATGAGATAGTTTGCCTGTGTTGTTCTTATAGTATCTTAGGACAGCGTAGCACGTCCCTATGGGTCTATTCAAAATAGATTAAGCCCTTAGTGACGTGTCAGCTGGCCAGTGACATGTGGCCTAGTTCCTGACATTTTTGGGACTGGGGCGTGACACCATCTCCGCCCTACGCTCCGCCCTAGCCCAGCCCAGCACCACCACCCCAGCCCTCGACCCCGCTCGACCCGTCCCCGACCTCGTCTTCCTTAACCACCACTCGTCGTCGGCCTCCCAGCCTCGCGCAGCATCGATGACCCCCTGCCCTAGCCCCGGACACGGCTGACCCGGACACAGCAGCATTCCAGAACCCGGACACGGCTGACTCAGGACACAGCACAGTGACCCGGACACGAGAAATCCTCGTTCCACGGAGCCCTATTTAGGTAACCCGTTCTCTCTCCTCCTTGTTCCGTTTTCTGTTCCGTCAGTTGTGATGCGTAGACTATGTGACCCCCTCGATGTCCGTGCAACCCGCTCGGTGCGTCGCGTCCTGTGGCGATCGCGAACCGCGATCCAAAAATAGAAAAAATAACACCCCATTTTCCCCCGGAACTGAGTGTGTCCCGCCAAACGGGAAAACTTGGTCGCGCGCGGTCTTCAGTGAAAGGTGCGCGTCATTGATACGGACGTGCTGGATTTCGCCGAAGTTGATTTGGATGTGCGTCCACACCGGAATCAACGCGTATCCGCCGACAACGCCCTATATCCGCCTGTTCTGGAATACGTCGTAACTTTGTGTACACACGTCAGATCGAAACGAAACTTATGCCATCGGACTCGTAGCAATACGCTGGTCCTGTGAGCCAAGTTTGGTTCGATTCTGAGAACGTTGACAAAAACGCATAATGTGGGCCCCACGGCTCCACTTGACGGGCGATTTTGTGATCGGCTCATCGGAATCCAGTTCTGGAAGTTCCTTTGAGTTTGTATCATCGTTCTGGACTTGTTGACACTAAGTTTGACGAAATTGGAGACCTTTGCCCCTGACACATTTTTCGGTGCAAAGCGGCCCACATGTGGACCCCGCTTTGACCAAAAAATGTCATTTTTGCCCTTGTGTCCAAATTGGACTCAAGGACAGGCGTTTCTAGCTATTTGATATTTTCTGAATCTGATGGTGATATTTATTTCAGCTTTTGGAGGAGTACCTGCAGAAACCACTGATACAAGGACAGTTGTTGGTATTCAAACCCCAGGCAAGTGTACCTTGTCAACATTGCAGTTCTTGTTACATATTTTCTTGATTTATTTATATCTTGTACATGCTTGACCTAGGACCGTGTGACTTACTTAGCGTCCGATTAATAGTCGGGTGCCAACACCGTACGCGGAGTTGTGTAACGTCACTTAGAGATGGATATCGTGACCCTTTACATTCTCGTACTTGTCTTATCAAGTACATCATAACCCAGGACACTTGACACTATTCATGAGACAGAATCTTCCTGAGATATTCATGGTGATTCTGTATAGGATAAAGGTTACATGGCATAGACATTATTTTCTTAGATCTCATTATGACTTGCGTCATTAGTTTTGATCTTGCGTGTCATGGACATGAGACATGTGATTACATTGGGTGGGGAGAGACACACAGGCTACAGGATGATTTCATATATATACTACATAGTAAACCACATAGTAAAACATATAGTAACTCTGCTACAGGCTCCCAGACACAGAGCTTGTAGTGGTCTCAGCCTGAGTTTAGTGATGCTCTCAAATTGCATTTCACATAGATGGTTATATAGTTTACCCTATTGTTTCATTTATTGCTGCACTGCATTTATTTTGGCTTGTATTATCTGTACCTTACTATGTCCCCTGAGTACCTGGATCTGGATTATGTCCCCAGGATTAGCAAACGAGATATATCCCGAGGTATACGGAGTAGGAGCATTATCAGGAGCAGGCACTGGAGCAGTACCAGATCCAGTAGACGAGTGATCTCTGCGGGTATCTTCTAAGTATAGGCTTTATCCATACTCAGTATTGGTTGTGGTTATCTTTATTCTTGTATCTTGACAGATGTATCAGACTCATTATCGGGTTATTTCCCGAGTTTATGTTATATTGAGATTGATCTTGCTTTATGATTCTGATATTATTATATTCATTTCTGTGGATGAGATTATTATATTTAGACCCTTATTATTGTATTACAGCTTAAGTATGCCCTGATGGATCCATTAAATTGGGTTTGTCCATCGGTGTGTGCTGTTGGCCATTGCCATGTGTCTAGTCCCTCGATATTTTGGGACTGGGGCGTGACAGGTCGGTCTTCAGGTGTGGGTTGTTCCACGGATCCAATTTTAGTGATACGTGGTTTGCCAAAGCTTCACGGAGCAACATTGATTTCAGAAGTTTGAAGTCAGGGAGGAGATCAAGGTGTTTATCAAACTCAATCAGAGGCAGCATATTTATTTGCACAGTTCTGGGGGGGGCAGTGAGTCATCGATGACATACATATATAGTACATGATATTCTGCTCGAGAATAAAAATGTACGGGGGAGCTTCAGTGTTAGACATGAAGGTAGGCAGGTTCATGAGTTTGAATCTCGGGAGAACCGCACAGTCTATACTTGGTTAGGCCAGCCAATGGTGAAGAAGCTTGTCGAAATGGTAGTACGTTCCGGTGTAAGATTGAAGTATAGGATAGGCAGCCAAGACATATGGTAAGGCTGACCGTCAGGGACTTCAGTCTTGGCCATGTTATTGATATCGACATGATCCCAATGGTACAAAAGGTGCTATGCATGCATGGCAGCTAGCGTCGAAGTGATGGTCGAGGAGTTGGAGACGAAGGAAGATACAAAGCAGGTCGGGGGATCAGAGATCAGTGGTATGGGGGAGCAGGAATTCTGTCGTGGGACGACAAGCATGGAGTCCAATTGATGAGCCATGGGGGTCAATACCTCTCATCAGACGAGGTGGAGGATAATGCTAGTTCAAGTCTGATGGCAAGGACCGAACTCGGTTCCTTGCCGAGTTCGGTCTAAACTCGGTACTTTTGTTCCAGAACATTCAACAGGGTCTGAATCGAACTCGGCCCGAGTTCGGTTGTCGGCAGGGCTGATGAGTTTTGGGTTCTAATCTACACCGTTGGATGATGGTGGGTGGCCAAATATGTTGGTGGGCTACTTTTAGGGTTTCCTAAACCCTAAAAATAGGTTTCTCAACCTATTTATATGTGTTGAGGGTTGAGGCACAAAGAAGAACACAAGGTAAAGAGTCAGGGTACTTGTCCACAAGAAATCTAAGAGAAAGTCCATACTTTGCTCTTAGGACTTGCCATCCAAAATAGATGGAAGAGGAGATATGATCGAGGAATCGTCGCCTTCGTTCAGGAAGATCGCTACTGGTAGAGTGAGTGATTTCATTGAAATATTTATCTTTTCTTCTTGAGTGTGGTGAGTGGATTGAACATATTAGAGCAAAGGGTTCAATATTGATTTTGTCAATCTTATAATTTTACCTGAGTTATATATATTAGAATTTTTCCAGTTGACGTAGTAATTGACCATATACGTTGTTTATTTGTCTTTGCGTTCATATAGACAGTTGTTGGTTATCTCTGGTGGGTTAGCATCTCTTTCACGTCTATGGCCTTGACTGAATCCAGTTCATGTCACACATGGGTTCCCAACAACTGGTATCATAGTGCTTGTAGGGTGCTGCTGAACCCAACAACTGGTATCAGAGACCTTGTAGGGTGCTGTTGATCCCAACAAGTTTATGTGCAATATTTCAAAAATTCTAACATCTATCTATTCAGAAATCAAAAGTGAAATTGAAAACTTTCAGCATGACACTTAATTTTTGGCTGCCATGCCTATATCATTAAACTTAAATAATATCACTATAATATGGCACTGTTATTTGCCACAACAGAAAAGCTCAGTTGCCAGGTATAACACCCTAACATGAATAATAATAAAAAGTTCACCTCATAAGTATCACTGAATAAAAAAACAAATTCTAGTTCTCCATTCGCTTTAATGCATCATGGGCCTTTCTCAAATAATGGCATATCCCACGTCCACGATATCGGGTACGAATTGTGAGCGGACCCAGCCTACGATACAGTATCGATGGTAGTAAACTGTTTTAAAGCTCAATAATCACCAAATACCGATAAATTTAATCATTACTCAATCACAAAAAAATAGAACATGAGGCACTACCCACACACGCACACACACAATCATCCACTAGTATGGTTTCGATATAATGTACAAATCATATCTTCGAAGACAAATTCAATAAATCATCATAATCAAATACAGCGCATGTACATCAAGAATCTGTCCTACTCTAAATTCTCAAAGTCCTTAGCTAGTCTGAAATGTCATCTCCAGAAGTAGTCTTCCGATCCGATGTCATCCTCGTGCCCTGGCCTAATATGTCAACACCCAGTCAGGGTTGGAGCAAAGTATATCCAAATAAATGTCGCACCATACAAAATAAAGCAGTAAAGTAAATATAGAAAATAAACCAGATAATGCAACTGAATGCTCTAATGAGATGTAACATGCAACACGAGAAACTATGAGGACACAATGAACAATAATAAACACGACTAGAATTTATGTGCAA
Organism: Iris macrosiphon; assembly: GCA_036927795.1. NCBI lineage: Eukaryota > Viridiplantae > Streptophyta > Magnoliopsida > Asparagales > Iridaceae > Iris > Iris macrosiphon. The sequence goes on from JAYESA010000004.1 coordinate 211,483,126, forward strand.
TTGAAATACCATTTTTAATATGTGGGCGATTAGGCTTTTACTCAGATTGGTCTGGCTCGACATATGTGTAGTGCATGTCGAACTATTAGTCAGATTTCAGAAAGTTTACCCACATATATACTTGGCATTTCCCCTCTCCGAGATTCATAAATCGATATCAATAAATATATAGTTAGATTTGATTCGCAGAGTACAAGAACAATAACAATGGAACAATAACAATAATACAGAGTCGCATTGTATCAGAATCGTGTCACAATATGAGACATGACAAGACAAGAAAAAAAATTATACATTTATAATATATTGAGAAACATTAGTAAAGAGTGTACTTGCCTTAGTCCAGTTTGTTGACGTTGTGAGCTTTAGTCCAAACCAAAGCATAATACAAGATAACATTATAAGGTTTTCTATCTAAAATCCGTAAGATTCTTGGTCAAATTTTAAACCAAGGTCAAGCCCAAAGAAGCCTTTTGGGAAGTAAACTATTATTAGAGTCCACTTATAAACCTATTATCTTTATCAGACAACTAAACATAATTATTTTTATTAAAAGCCCAAGGTTGACTCTTTATAAGCTACCTCAACACCTATTAAGCTTACTTTGGAAATTTCATATGAACTCTATTTATTATTGGCTCAAGGTGATGTAGCACCCCGTTCTCCCGGTGCGGAGAGCGCGGCTAAGAAACACAAGACGGTATCGTTCGATCGAGATAGATTGAATTAAGAACTCGTCCTCGTTATGGATTTGTTTCTTCGGAATCGATTCCCATATTCAGTGGACTGCGCCCCAAGGATCGGCTTAGCGGCAGAGTCAGGAGGGACCTCTCCGCTGCATTCTTTTATTGCCTCGGTTTTCGATATCGCTTGTTGCTTTCGTGCTTTGAGTTGGTTTTGGGATTTGCTTGTTTTCCTTGAACGGTTTCGATGGTTTTCATTGTTTTCGTTCATTGACTTGCACTTCTATTCCGAGATTGGAAAGAGAGGAAGGAGTATTAATCGAGCTGTTCGTGTGCAGGTGAACGAGCAGTAGGTGGCTTGCGAGCGGAGTCGTGAAGCGCCTTTCCTTCTTCTTTCCAAAAATCTAAGTGAGTGGCTACCAACCCGATTAGCTAGCTCTGCTTCCAGCCTCACTCCTTCGCCCCGATCAAACGATACCAAGTAATAATAAAAGAAACCAAGATAAAAGAGAATAACTTGGTTATTATGCTTGTCAACAAACTTATGAACGGTTATCATCCTGTATGCTAGTTCATCTATAACTGTTCTATGAATCGTGCTAAGTATGGAAATATATGCTTGTTATGAAATAAACTGTCAGGATGACTATGCAAAACTGTATGCTATGGAACAAATTCTATGAGTATTCTCGATCACGGACGACTTGTGCACAAGGTATGTTATGAGTTCCGCGGACGGTCACCGGGGCGCCGGGTCCGATCCGATCCGGACGGAACGTATGTATAGTCGTATGTTATGGGGCAAAGTGTTATGCAGCGGGGCTCGCCACCTGCGGTGTATATCATTTGTGTCTTGAGACTATAACCCGTCCCTTCGTGGCATCAAGCCAGTGATCCTATGTATATTTAAACCTGTTGCATACTAACTTGTGTCTTCGTGGCAGGGAAGGCATGGTAAGTATTGTGCAGGTAATTCAGACGGTCAGGTAAAATCCACCTAACGGTGGCACGTTCATTTCAGTAAATTCAATATGCTGCTTACTTGTAAATGAACTAAGGCAAGATAGAAACCCACAAATATGCATGCTTCACTAAACAACGTGTTGATTGGTATAGTCAGGCTAGCTCGCCTTCACCAGCATGTTTCGATATGCTGACCCTCGTTGAAACAGGTTCTCCGCACTAAGGCGAACCGAGCGAGGAGCCGAAGTCGTCTTCCCGATCCAGTCCAGCTATTAGCGCATCTTCACCGCGCCTCGAAGCCTTTTGAAGCCAGAAGCTGCAACTCTTCATACACAAATGCAGCTCCGTGGCAAAGCGATCCTCCAGCCTGGAGGTCTTTATCGTTTTGAGTTTATAAAAGGATGTAATGTACAGGACTGCTATCTCATTTTGAGTCATCTCTTTTGTAAGCCGTTCGACATATTAGCTAACTCGTTCAAGAGTTTGTAATAGATGTTCATTATCAATAAAGAGAACTTTTTTATGTTTCAAATCTGTGTTTCAATTTATCTGCGTACTCTGAATATGTGCTTGCTATGCAAATCATTAAAGCCTTGTGCGGGCGCAACTCCAGGCCCGCACGGCGGTCACGATTCGGGGGATGCCTCGGGGCGTGACAGGTGACACTACCAGACAAAGTCAAATTAGCGACGTCAAAAAACGTCGCTAAATGACAAAAAAATGTCGTTAATCATGTTTAGCGACGTAATTAGCGACGTTTTACAGAAGTCGAAAATTGGCATGTCGCTGAAAGAAAAAACGTCGCTAAACGTCGCTATACCGACATTTTTTAGCGACTTAAATGTATCGCTAAATTAGCGACGTTTAGCGACGCAGCGTCACTAATTAGCGACGTAAACAAACGTCGCTAAACGTCGCTAATTAGCGACTTATATAGCGACGTGGCAGCGACGTCTTTAATGACCTGGCAGTACTGGCATGTCAGTAATTTGCGACGTACAGCGACGTATTTAGCAACGTTTTTAGCGACGTATTTAGCGACGTTTACTAACGTCGCTAATTAGCGACGTAGTTAGCGACGTTTATAAACGTCGCTAAACGTCGCTAAAAACGTTGCTAATTTTACAGAAAAAATAAAAAATATACTCAATTGTTTCCAAACTATAATTCCTGTAATTTATGAATTTTTAATTAAAAATAGACCCGGAGCAACCCTCCGTTGAATTCTCTGGGTTCGCCGACCCCTTCGGTGGAACACTCAACACCGGTAAATTAACATCATTTAATATGAATAAAAAGTATCACAGTCATACAATACACACAAATATTATAGACAGACCTGGAGCAACCCTCCATTAAATTTTTTGGGTACAAAATAACACAAAAAATATATAAAATATCACGGTCACACAATACACACAAAATAGAAGTATCACAGTCACACAAAATGCATAATATATAAGTATCACAGTTACACAATGGGCATAATATATAAGTTGTTTGTATCACACAATAACTACAATAAAAGTATATGAAACATTACAGTATCAATCTCGAGGATATCCAATACGCTATGGCACATACCAGTCCCTCAGATACTGTGCATAAACAACGTCTATGTGATCAATCTCCGCTATGGGTGCTGGGTGACTGGAACTCCCCGTCTGAGATACAGCCGCTATAGGTGCTGGGTGACTGGAACTCCCCGTCTGAGATACAGCAGATGGTATCTCTTCCTCCTTAACAGTATGAGGCATCACTTCCTCCTTAACAGTAGGAGGTGTCTCTCTCTTGGGTGCCATCTGGTAAGATAGATAAAAACAAAGAATATAATTGATAATAGATATTACTTAAGACATACCCTTAATAATGCGGAATGGAAGAATTAGATGACTCACAAAGAATATAATTGACAACAAATATTAATTAAGACATACCCTCAGCAGCCCTGCCTATAAATTGTTTGTTGCAGTATAATAATGATACGAATCATAAAACATGAGAGTATAATAATGATACTAATCATAAAACTATTCAAACACAAATCTCATACATATGATTTGGTTTATCAGTCACAAGTTGCTTCTTATAACTATCTGTATAAAACTTGTTTATAAACTACACTAATATTGATCACAAATTAGTAGGAGAGATCACAGTTTTTATCACTCACTAGGTGCAAAGCCTCTTTGCCATGGAACAAGAGATATGGGGTTCATAGGAGACTCTGGCCTTTGAAATGTCATTGATCTCAAAACAAAGTTTATAAACAAGTTTTCATGTCCTTGCTGCTACAACTTCTGAGTGCAATTTGAATAAAAATATTACATAATTTTAATAGCTGGCACCAGTTTATATACTATATTTATACTGGATCATCCACATCAAGTATGTCCACAGGAGACCAAATTATTCCAGTTCCAACAACAACTTAGTTTTGCAAAGAAAAAATAGGAAAGAATGACACAACTTTCTAGACAAATAATGGGCATTCAATTGTCCAGTGCATGTTTTGAAGTAAGGCATTCTTCTGAGCTAGTTTATAGATGCACGACAATTAAAAACTGTCAAAACACACTTAATCTTGTTTGGAAGGTCATTAGATACATAAATTGTAGTTTTTTAATAACATGCTATTTTTTTTTTCATGTGTTGTGTCCATATCTGTAATTACTGATAGGTGTCATGCAAGCTAGGGTGAGAGAGAGTGATGGGTCTGAGTTCAAAATGCAGTATAAAGTAACATGGTAAAAGCACAATATTTTCATTCACTTATCAGTTCTATATATGTATTGCACGAAAGGTACTGATGCTGTTTCTAAAAATTGGTTGGCAAAATATAGGATGACTAATTTCATTAACATCAATAACTATTTGAGCACTAAATGTCTCTTATATTATCACTCTCAGTTTCGATCCTAGAAACATGATTAGTTCTTTAGGTAGACAGCAAAAATATAGGATTAAGTTCCGTAAAGTTGGGAGCAACCACTAACACCAAAAAAAATAAAAAAATAGTATTGGAAGTTAAATTTTTAATTTTATTATCTTCTCATTACCTTTGCATTAGAGAACACTTTTCTATCTCATTGTCTTGTGTAAATATAATTTTGCCACATAGGAAAGATATTGTCTTGTGCCTAATGCCACGTAGGAATCACAATAAAAAATAAGACAATAGGGTTGAAGATGCTCTAATTATCCTCCATTTTATAAAAAAATGTATTCCTATTTTTTCCTTGAGTGAATTGATAAGAGCGCAAATTTAAATTGAACGCTTCTATGTAAACCGCATCGGAAAACCGACGCATGAACCGACACCATGTGTCATTTTTTTTTGAGGAAATAATACAACTACGAACACTACAGATATATAAATACTTCTACTGAGTCTTTAATTAGCTTAAAAGAATAAGTTTCATTAAACACTTTTTACTTGCATTCTCAAACGCAATTGAGTGAAAAGCTATGATGCTTGTTTATCAAAATAAGCAAAAAATAATAGCAATAGTATGAAAAAGACACGCTCTGCAAAATGGACACCTGGCTCCTCAAATGAACTAAAACTCAAATCAGATCCATGAAAGAAGAATGGAGCCTTAATCCTGATCAAAAATCCTAACCCTAACCCCAGGTCAAAAAATCTAACCCTAACCCTAACCCTAACCCTAGGTCCTCATTAGTGTCTGTGTTTGTGTCTGTGTCAGTGTGTGTGTGTGTCGTGTCTGTGTCAGTGTCACATGTGTGTCCTGTGTGTGTGTGTGTGTGAGAGAGAGAGAGAGAGAGAGGGTTAGGGTTTACCTAAAGGAGGAGGAGGAGGAGGAGGGGGAGGACGCGGCCGGAGGGGGGAGTACGCGGCTAGAGGGGGGTCGCCGGGAGGGAGGAGGGGGCGCCGGAGGGAGGAGGGGAGCCGGAGGGGGAGGATGCGGCCGAGGGGGATCACCGGAGGGAGGAAGGAGGAGCCGGAGCGGGAGAGATCGAGAGCGGATTTGAATTTTGGGAGAGGGAGAGGGAGAGATCGAAGGAAATGAGGAAAATCAGCCCTAAGTAAAAAATTTAGCGACGTTTTAGCGACGCCAATAATGACGTCGCTAATTTAGAATTTAGCGACGCCAATAATGACGTCGCTAATTTACGTCGCTAATTTAGAATTTAGCGACGTTTTTAGCGACGCCAATAATGACGTCGCTAATTTAGCGACGTTTAAGACGTCGCTAATAATGTCGCTAAATGTCCAAAATATATACGTCGCTAAAAACGTCGCTAAACGTCGCTAAATAAAATATATTAGCGACGTTTAGCGACCTAAATTGAACTTATAGCGACTAATCTTTAAAAAATTGAATAAAAGTCGCTAAACGTCGCTAAATGTCGCCAATTAGCGACGTCTAGCGACGTTTTTACATGGAGTCGCTAAATTAGCGACGTTTTTAAATGGAGTCGCTAAAAAACGTCGCTAATCCCGCTTATTCTAGTAGTGTGAAGTCCTTCAAGCTCAACTCAAATATATATATATATATATATATATATATAGAGAGAGAGAGAGAGAGAGAGGATAAACGGGATATGAGTCATAGGTTCATATTTCTATATAAGTCATTCACACGTGGACCAATAGAAATATATTTCTACATCCCATGTGCACTAGTACACTCCATTCCTATTGATCCACATGTGCATTGGCTCATGTAGGAATATGAGCATATGGCTCATATCCCTTTTTCCATATATATATATATATATATATATATATATATATATATATATTCTTACATAAACAATATACATGTGGACCAATAGGAATAGAATGTACTAGTGCATATGGGATGTAGGAATCCATTCCTATTAGTCCACGTGTGCATGACTCATATAAAAATATGAGTTACAGCTCATATTCCTTTTATATATATATATATATATATATATATATATATATATATAACGGGATATGAGTCATAGGTTCATATTTCTATATAAGTCATGTATTGATTCATGTAGAAATATGAACCTATGGCTCATATCCCATATATATATATATATATATATATATATATATATATATATATATATATATATATATTTTGCTCCACCTCCTTAGAGGCCACGTAATTATATAATGTCCAAACTGAACTATACTCCAAGTCCGTATCTGGTGTTAATGTTAGGTTTCAGCCAGATCAGGATTACCAAATCCCATGGGTCCAATATTGATTCATCTCGATTTGCTTTATAGGTATAAATCCATATAATAAAGGTAGCCCAAATTTCTATGTTACCATTGTTTCTCCAAGCTTTTAAGTCTAACTATTAACTACTAAGCCATTCTTGAAGCCCAAAACCTCACAATGGTTTTCCTCGGTACCCGAACCAATTAAATGGGTTTGAAACCACCAACTACTCATAAAATGAGCTTTGTAGCTTTAATAAGGAAAGAGGGGAGAATTCCTTGTTCCAAAAGGAAAATGCTAAATGTCCCGTCGGATTTCCTCCCGTAAATGATCCCACCACCACATGTCCCCCCTCTATTTGCTTCCGTATGCAGCCGGGGCCCACCTCCAAAAACGTACGGCCAACAAAAACTGCCACATGGCGGCGGTAGCATTTGCTGGAGGCAAATGCGGGAGAAATAGCACAAGCTCGCTCCAAAATGTAACAAGAAGAGAGAATAAAGTCAGGGAGTTACCAAGAAGAAAACCTATCAGGCATTCCTATTCCCAAAAACCCAACCTAATCCTCTTCTTATCAATATTGAGAAAATAACGGAAATTTTTAACCCGGACATCCAAATTTTTATAAATTTTATCTAAAATATTAAAGCTTAAAAAATTACAAAAAATTATCAAAATATTCTTTCAAATAATATTTTTTATTTTTTAATATTATATTTCTATCGTTTATTTTTTTGTCGTTAACAAACGTTAGGCAAAAGAAAATAAAAATAAAAAATATTCTTCCGTCCTTAGAAATGACGTTTTTTAATATTATATTTGTTTTCGCTCTCTCACTCTCTCTAACACTCTCTCTCTCACGTTCCCTTTCTCTCTTCCTAAGACTCTCCCTCACATCTCTCACACTCTCTCAACTGTCTCTCTCTCTTTGTCTCTCTCAACTCTCTCTCTCTCTTCCTCTCGAATAAAATTTATCAAAATAAAATATGCTATCATTGAACAACCCAAAAAAAAAATCTGCCGTAAGAATATTACGTCTGCCGTCGAGCAGATTTCGAACGGCCATAATTATTTGTTTTGAAATCGTTTTTCGTTAAACAATAGGTCGATTTGTATGTTTTCGACAAAAGTAACACAATTCGTGTAAAAAAAAAAATTCATCCGAAACAAGACGCACATGTTACAGGCAAAAATATAAAATTTAAAACTTTAAAGTATCATAACTTTTGACTGAGAGATTGAAACAAGATCCAGTTTGTGCCAAAATGACCGTATCGAAAAGTACTACAGGATAAACCGTTTCACCGTTGACGGACTACGAAAATTTTTAGAATTGTAAAAAAACGATTTTCGACCTCCAAAATTTACTTTCGGTAATTTTATTTTCGAATTTTTTTATTATTTATACTAATATGAATGATAATTAATTTGTTATTTGATTCAGTTATCTATACTAATTTTTTGAGGTCGAAAATTTAAAAAAATAAAATTAGTATTTTCAAAATTTTAAAATAACCAACACAAAAAAGTCAAAAGTTTTTTGCCATCAGAGATAGCGAAAGATTTCGTAATTTCAAATTTTTGAAAAATTATATTTTTTAGTTAATTTGTTTATAAATATTTTTTGTACAACAAATATTTTCTGAAAAATTAACCAACAAAAAAATAACCAACACAAATCAAACCAAATATAATATTAGAGAGAGCAGAGAGTGAGAGAGAAAGAGAGAGAGAGAGAGAGAGAGCAGATAGTGAGAGAGAGAGAACGCAAAGAGATAGAGTGGGGTAGAGAGAAAGAACAGAGACTGAGTGGGAGAGAGAGAGAAAACACAAAGAGTAGAGAGAGAACGAGAGAGAGAGAGAGAGAGAGAGCAGAGAATGAGTGAGTGAGAGAGAGAACGCAAAAAATATAGAAAGGGATAGAGAAAAAGAGCAGTGGGGGAGAGAAAGCACAGAGAGTAGAAAGAGAACGAGGGTGAGAGAGAGAGTGAGCGAAAAAAAAAATATAATATTAAAAAACGTTTTTAGTAAAGACGTCATTTTTTAAGAACGTTTTTTTTTTAATATCTGTTAAAAATTAACAATAAAAATATATTATTAAAAACTATAAAATAATTTTCAAAATAATATTTTAATTTTTTTTCGTAATTTTTTAAACTTTATTAATTTAGATAAAATTTATATAAATTTAAATTCTCTGAATGAAAATTTTAGAAGAAAGAAATAAAACATGAGAGGAAAAACAAAATATCCAAATCAAGAAGAAAGGAAGAGGCACTCACCTAGCAAGGAGGCGCGCTCGATCGGTGACCGGATTTGGGGAATCCGGTCGAGACGGAGGTGGTAGGGAGGGTCCCGGCGGAGGAGACTGGTCTGAATCACTCGACGAGTGCTCGACCGACCGCAGGGACAGTCGAGCGGCTTACTCGAGAAGTGCGCGGATTCGAGTCAGACGCGGATGATCATGGCTGCTTGAGAAGGAGCACGCGGCGGCTAAGCGGTGGTGGCTTCAGGCGGATCGAGGCCGACACGGATCCGGTGTCCGATTGCGGAATCCGTCGACTCGGCTCGGAAAGAAGACGGTGCGGCGAGATCTGGTGCTTACGATTGAAGACGGAGCGGAAGGCCGTCGATGGCAGGATCGGCTCGGTTCGAAGAGTTCGTCGAGGTGTACCGGACACGGTGACGCCGGACTCTACACCCTATGACACACATGGCGGCGACTCCAAACTCGCGGCGGTGGAGGACAGGGCGCACAGATGAAGATGCCGAGAAGAGGAACCGGGTCCGACACGGAGGATCTGGCGGACACCGCGGTGCAAGAGAAGGCTTCTCCGATGGCGTGGAGATCTGGAGCTCGGAGGTGGCAGGACACAGACATATTATCCGAATCAGATTTAGGCTTCTAATTGTATATTGATTCTGTACTGAATTGAACTGGAAGCGTGTCGGACACGATAGTAGAAATATTTATATATAATTTGTTTATAAATATTTTTTGTACAACAAATATTTTCTGAAAAATTAACCAACAAAAAAATAACCAACACAAATCAAACCAAATATAATATTAGAGAGAGAGAGAGAGAGAGCAGAGAGTGAGAGAGAGAGAGAGAGAGAGAGAGAGCAGATGGTGAGAGAGAAAGAACGCAAAGAGATAGAGTGGGGTAGAGAGAAAGAACAGAGACTGAGTGGGAGAGAGAGAGAAAACACAAAGAGTAGAGAGAGAGAGAGAGAGAGAGAGAGAGAGAGAGAGAGAGAGAGCAGAGAATGAGTGAGTGAGAGAGAGAACGCAAAAAGATAAAGAAAGGGATAGAGAAAAAGAGCAGTGGGGGAGAGAGAGCACAAAGAGTAGAAAGAGAACGAGGGTGAGAGAAAGAGTGAGCGAAAAAAAATATAATATTAAAAAATATAATATTAAAAAACGTCTTTAGTAAAGGCGTCTATTTTTTTTTTTAATATCTGTTAAAAATTAACAATAAAAATATATTATTATAAACTATAAAATAATTTTCAAAATAATATTTTAATTTTTTTTTCGTAATTTTTTAAACTTTATTAATTTAGATAAAATTTATATAAATTTAAATTCTCTGAATGAAAATTTTAGAAGAAATAAATAAAACATGAGAGGAAAAACAAAATATCCAAATCAAGAAGAAAGGAAGAGGCACTCACCTAGCAAGGAGGCGCGCTCGATCGGTGACCGGATCTGGGGAATCCGGTCGAGACGGAGGTGGTAGGGAGGGTCCCGGCGGAGAAGACTGGTCTGAATCACTCGACGAGTGCTCGACCGACCGCAGGGACAGTCGAGCGGCTTACTCGAGAAGTGCACGGATTCGAGTCAGACGCGGATGAGCATGGCCGCTTGAGAAGGAGCACGCGGCGGCTAAGCGGTGGTGGCTTCAGGCGGATCGAGGCCGACACGGATCCGGTGTCCGATTGCGGAATCCGTCGACTCGGCTCGGAAAGAAGACGGTGCGGCGAGATCTGGTGCTTACGGTTGAAGACGGAGCGGAAGGCCGTCGATGGCAGGATCGGCTCGGTTCGAAGAGTTCGTCGAGGTGTACCGGACACGGTGACGCCGGACTCTACACCCTATGACACACATGGCGGCGACTCCAAACTCGCGGCGGTGGAGGACAGGGCGCACGGATGAAGATGCCGAGAAGAGGAACCGGGTCCGACACGGAGGATCTGGCGGACACCGCGGTGCAAAAGAAGGCTTCTCCGATGGCGTGGAGATCTGGAGCTCGGAGGTGGCAGGACACGGACATATTATCCGAATCAGATTTAGGCTTCTAATTGTATATTGATTCTGTACTGAATTGAACTGGAAGCGTGTCGGACACGATAGTAGAATTCTGGTTGTGGATACCCAGGGTCGGATCCGAGGCCTGACACGGGCTGGATAGGAGATTCTGGGGACTGGACACAATCTTGGAGATGGACAGTATTATTTGGCGGACACATGATGCGGTTAGTGGCAGGACACAAGAAGAAAATGGGCTGAATGGGAATGATTCAACAAATAAATATGATAATTTTTATAGGCTACAAATTTTGGACCCCAAGCTTTGGTCAAGCTTTGGTCCAAGAACCTCCAGTCCTTAATGGACTGAATAGTTAAATAAGTTCTTAATAGTAACTTCTAGAAACAGTTATATATAACTAATCTTTCCTAATCACGTGCAAATTAATCTATTCTAGAAACTTATGAGAATACGACCTTTAATTGCCTAAAAGTCTAGAAATAACATTGAATTTTTATTTTGTATTTTAGTTTCACATTGGTTATATATTAGTATTATATATTTATTGGGTTATATAAATAAGGTATTTGTCTTCCAATATGTGATTACACCCAATATGTGATTACAGTAATAAGAGATATTCTCTTTTTTTTTTTTCTACGTTTATTTTAATACGTTTTCGACACGAAGTTCTAACGGAAAGAAATAAGCACGAGCATCTCAGTGATGTCGTCATTTGCGATTTTTTTACTTCGATAATAGGTATGTTTATTTATGTTTATTTTGTTCTGCATATACATATCCTAGACACAGCCTGATGTTGATGTTTATACATTTTTTGACATATCGTTAGGACAAAAAATAATTTTTATATATTCATTTCACTTATTTTAGTTAACTCTGATAACACTCCAATGTTAATCGCATATAGATCTTTCGGAGAGAACACTAGAGTTATTCTTTATTTATTTTTATTTTTTTATATATGTTAATACATTCAGATCAAAACCATCAGAGATCTGATGACCATGAACATGAATTGTTTGGTCTATATATATAAGATTTCTGGAACATCATTTTTTGAAGCATACCATATGTGGTATTTTTGAAAGACTTATTGAACATAATCATTGTTCGAAACAGACTATGAACATCTAGTGTTTGGTATTTATCTACAACTTTTGGAACATCATTGTTCAAAGCATACCATGAACAAGATTTGTTTGGTATAAATAGACTTCTGAAACATCATTGTTTGAAGTATACACCATGAACACGAATTGTTTGGTGATTTACCAAGTTCTTATGTTAACTTGTTATTATTGATCTTATACAGCAATATGTCGAGCCTCACAAAGCATGATTTCAAGTCTCTAAACTTAGAAGGCCAGAACTTTCTCAACTGGAGATTGGATGTTGAATTGCACCTTCAAGCCAAAAGCTTAGGTGACGCATTTGTGATTGATAAGCCAATATCTGCACAAAATAAAGCGAATGCTTTAATTTTTCTAAGACATCATATTCATGATGATCTCAAGGCTGAGTACTTAACAATCAAGGATCCCTTGGTGCTATGAAATTCTCTAGCTGAGAGATATGATCACCAGAAAATGATCATACTACCAGGTGCACTCCATGAATGGCTCAATCTAAGTTTCCAAGATTATAAGACAGTTGCAGCCTATAATTCAGATATGTTCATGATTACTTCACAATTGAAGTTATGTGGTGAAGAAGTGACATAGCATTCCATGCTAGAGAAAACATTCACCACATTTCATGCGACTAATAAGACCCTACAACAGACGTATAGGGAGAGAAATTTTAAGAAGTATTCCGAACTCATTGTTGTCTTACTCGTGGACGAGAAAAATAATGAGTTATTAATCAAAAATTACACTAGTAGACCAATTGGGTCTGAACCAATTCCAACCGAAGTGAATGCGACTAGTACTCCAAAAAATGTGACCAATTCTAGGGGTCGAGAAAATCACAGAGGTAGAGGGCATGGACGCCAAGGAAGCCAAAGAAATGGCTATAATTCGGATCCAAGGAACGATACACAGTTCAAAATATAAGGGATTTAATCCTCGGAAAAACAATGCCAAATTTTTTAATCCAGCTGCTCCAACTGATATTTGCAAACGTTGTGGAAGAGCTGGTCATTGGATGTAAAACTGTCGCACCTCACAAAAGAAAGTGGACGAGTATGAAGCCTCAAAGGGTGTGGAGACTAATCTAATGGAGGGTACAACACACATGGATTTTAATAATTTCTTCCATAATAAGGATGTAAACGCAATTTCGGAAGACCAATTCAACGTCATGATAGGCGAAGTAAATGATAGTTATTGTATGCTTATCTAAGTTTATTTACTTTTCACTTTGAATAAATCTGTCATTATATGATCAATAGTCTAGGTAGTTTACTTTCTTTGAAGCAGTTTCATTTAGATTTAGATCAAGTTATAATAATTGACAATATACCAAGTTTAACCATTTAGTAGCATATTAATATATTATTAATTTTTGTTTTTGAAAGGTATGGACAATGATGATGGCATATGCTTGATAGATAGTGCAACAACTCACACTATATTGAAAACTAGGAAGTTTTTCACAACATATACCTCAAATATTGCCAAGATGACCACCATTGTTGTACCCGTGCAGATTATAGAAGGTTATGGCAAGACCGATGTTGTGTTGCCAAATGGAACACACTTAGTCATTCGAAATGCATTATTTCTAGTAGATCTAATAGAAATCTACTCAGCTTTAGAGATATTCGAATGAACGGGTTTCATGTTGAAACCATGAACGATGATAGCAAAGAGTATCTTTGTATTATCTCTAATGTTGAAAGCAATAAGCTCATATTAGAAAAGTGCAAGTTAATCTCCTCGGGACTATGTCAAACTACTCTGAAGGTAGTAGAATCTCACCCCATCACTAGCAAAAGGCTAAAGGATCCAAGGAATCTAATCCTTTGGCATGATAGATTGGCTCATCTACGATCGACTTTGTTGAGAAAGGTCATCAACAACACCAATGGGCATAATTTATCATACCAAAGTCTTTCCTTTCCTACTGAATATTTGTGTGTAGCTTGTTCACAGGGTAAACTCATTACAAGACCTTCGCTTCTCAAAATAACTTCTGAATTACCACAATTCCTTCAGAGAATACAAGATAATATTCGCGGACCAATTGATCCTACCAGCGGACCTTTCAAGTATTTTATGGTTCTAATAGATGCATCTAGTCAATGGTCAAATGTTTCCTTACTCTCATCTAGAAATTTTGCCTTCTTCAAGCTACTTTCTCAGTTGATTAAGCTTAAGACTCATTTTTCTGACCAACATGTTAGAACGATTTGACTTGATAATGCAGTCGAGTTCACTTCCCGTACTTTTGATGATTATTGTGCTTTCGTAGAAATATAAGTTGAATATTATGTCCCTCATGTTCATACCCAAAATGGTTTAGCAGAGTCATTGATTAAGCATTTTCAGCACATAGCAAGGCCTTTACTCATGCAATCAAACTTACCCGTTTCAGCTTGGGGACATGCCATATTACATGCTGCTAAATTGATCATTGTTAGGCCAACTGCATATCATGAATTATCACCATCACAACTTGTGACAGGCCATCAACCTAACATCTCTCATTTGTGTATATTTTGTTGTGTTATTTATGTTCCTATTCCCTCTCCTCAGCGCTCTAAAATGGGACCTCATCGTCGTTTAGGAATTTATATTGGTTTTGATTCGCCCTCAATCATTAGACATTTGGAACCTTTAACTGGTGATATGTTTACTGCTAGATTCGCAGACTGCCATTTTGATGAGACTAAATTCTCGCCGTTAGGGGAAGATAAGAAAGAAAAGAATATTCTTACAGAACCATTCGCCACAAATAAATGACATAAATTATCGTAGGATAATCCCACTCTGTCTCATCTAGATCCTCGTACTAATCAATGTGAAACTGAGGTACGAAGGATATTGCATCTACATGAGATTGTAAATCAAATGCCAGATGCATTTACTAATGCAGCAAAAGTGATTAAATCATATATGCCCGCTTTAAATGTGCCTGCTCGAATTGATATCCCCGTAGAAAAAATAGCAGAGTGGCTAATGAATCTACTGCACGCCAGAAGCATGGTAGACCTATAGGTTCGAAGGACTTAGTCCCTAGAAAGAGATCGAAAATGTCCAAGTAACGCTCTTAAAGAGGTTACAAATAACGCTCAAGAAGAGGTTATGAATGATAGATCCATACTCTCTGAAAACTCAGAAGAGGTTATTGTCTTAGAAAAGACACAAGCCCAAGAGAAGGCTCAGGTACCTGAAAGCAAAGAGATCTCTATGTTTTATATATATACAAGAGAGGTATGGGATCACAAAGATATAACAATAGATGAGATATTTTCATTTTCAGTAGCTACTGAAATATCTAAGGGCATTGATGACACTGAAACACGTAGCATCGATGAATATCGACAAAGAAAAGATTGGCCAAAATAGAAGGATGTTATTTAAGCAGAATTGGATTCCCTTAATAAACGTGGAGTGTTCGGACCAATAGTAAACACCAAAAGACGTCAGACCGGTAGGTTACAAGTGAGTGTTTGTAAGAAAGTGAAATAAAAAAAATAAAATTGCTCGATTTAAGGCACGATTAGTGGCACAAGGATTTTCTCAGAGACCCGAGATTGATTACGAAGAAACGTATTCTCACGTAATGGATGCAACATCGTTCTGTTATTTGATAAGTCTGATAGTTGAGAAAAAGCTGAAAATGAGACTTATGGACGTTGTAGCAGCCTATCTATATGGTAATTTAGATAGCGATATCGATATGAAAATCCCAGATGGATTTAACCTACCCAGCTCAAAAGCTAAGAACATGCATTCCATAAAGCTAAGATGTTCATTGTACGGTTTGAAATAATCCGGAAGGATGTGGTATAACCGTCTTAGTGAATATATAAAAAGGGAGGAATATGAGAATAATCCTATATGCCCATGTGTCTTCATAAATAAATCTAAGGAGGGTTTCACTATAGTTGCAGTATATGTCGGTGACATAAACTTGATTGGGACAAGACATAAAATCAATGAGACTGTAAACTATCTGAAAAATGAGTTCGAGATGAAAGATCTCAGAGACACGAAATATATTCTTGGATTACAAATTGAGCATTGCACTAATGGAATTTTAGTGCATCAATCCAAATACACATAAAATATATTGAAACCATTCAATATGGATAAAGCTCATCCCCTTAGCACTCCAATGGTTGTTCGATCTTTAGATATCAATAAAGATCCATATCGTTCTAAGGATGACAATGAAATGATGCTAGGACCCGAAGTACCGTACCTTAGTGCCATTGGGGCATTAATGTATCTATCATAATGTATAAGGCCCGACATATTATTCTCTATCAATCTGTTGGCTAGATATAGCTCAGCGCCAACTCACAGACATTGGAATGGCATTAAACAGGTGATGATATATCTTCGTAGAACTACGGACATAGAATTATTTTATATTTGTGGTTTATCTGACATCGCAAATCTAGTTGGCTTTGCAGATTTAGGTTATTTATCTGATCCCCATAAAGGTCGTTCACAAACTGGATATGTGTTTCTTAATAGCAATACCGTTATTTCTTGGCGTTTAACAAAACAGATAATGGTTGCTACTTCCTCAAATCACTCAAAAATATTGGCTCTCTATGAAGCAAGTAGAGAATATTTTGACTGAGATCGTTGATTCAAAACATTCGTAGCTCCTGTCACCTTTCCCCCTACCATAGATAATCTAACTGTTATCCATGAGTATAATACAACATGTATTGCACAAATTCAAGGTGAATTCTGTCACACCCGGCTTCCAGAATACTGGATAAATACGGAGACTGACATGGTCAACCGCACCTTACAGAATATTAAAGTAAGCCACAATGTGTTAAGGTTGTCTAGAAGACATATGTGTGAACTCTAGCATGCTATGACGTCAGTCCTAAGGCCGACAAATCCTATAATCTCAATCCAACAACACAAGTACAAGAGTATATCATATAAGAAAGTAAAGAGGAATCCCTAATTATATGTCACATATGATCATAAAGCTAGTGAATACAAAATGCTGCACTAGCAGAGTTTAATAATACAAGATCAAATATACCAGTCATGGTCTAATATATACATCATGTTGACCGTAGTCTCAAAATATAAGGAGCTAACTCTGCCCCTTGCTAAACACCACAAAATGAAGTAATCAAGACGAGGGGTGGAAGAAGGAAACCCACTCGCGAGCTTCGGCCACAGTCCTACGAGTGTGAGCCATCTTGCTGGAAGCACGATGGATCATGTTTCTCTTTGGGGTAACCTGGCTATGCAAAGCAAGTGGGGTCAGAACCCCAAGCAACAAGTACCACAAAGGAGCTCAAGGTGATAGGCCAAACATATCACAACATAAGCAAAATAGACAATATAAGAAATAAATGCAGATCAAGACTTGTACGGTACCAACGTACTTGTACCAAGAATAATACAGGAAGAACTGGTAATAATTGCAGAAATGAAAGTAAGGCGACGAGCGACAAGAGAGCATAGGAACTACTCTGGATCAGGACCATAATCCTTAAACCAAACAAGGACCGGGGTTGCAGACCTTCACCCGAGCAGAACTTAGCACCCTAACCACGTGTCGGGAGAAAATAAAACTAAAAGAGCGAGCTATACGAATAAACAAACATCCAATTCACAGCCAAACATGCCTACGACTTGCTATAATTAACTAACTAGGGTTATCACAAGCCCTAATTACTATAAATGTATTGCTAAGAATATTGCTACCACCGGCACTGCACTTAACCCGGATGGCCAAGGGTACGCTTGCCTAGTAAATGTAAATGCACATTCAACCATACGACAACATAACTTGTTACTTGTCACAATAGAAATTGAACTCAAAAGCATAAACTTGAACTTGAAATCACAAACTTGCTTTATAACATAAACTTGTATATAAACTTGTTTTGTAAATGTCATAGCACGCGTAAACTTGGTCAGTCATGGAGACCTTGCCTAGCATGGTTGTCCATGTCGCATGGGGCCCTTGGGGATCGGGGTAGCCGGTAGCGCAATATTCTTCCCTTCCAATATTCTAGGTAAATCTTATCTTGTTTAATCATTTTAAATTATTTTAAGTTCCCGAGTTGTGGATATTTGAGAACTTTCCTAAAATGATGAGTCGCGAGTACGAGCTTTTCATGAGTTATCGTATTCGTGACACGCGATACATTGGACAATACTCACACTCAATTTCCCGATACCAAATGCAATGAATTTTCATACACAAATATTTCTACAGTGTCGTGAGGATGGAGAACTTGTACATAAACTTGTCTTGTGAACTTATATGCCAAAACTGTCTGGTAACATAAACTTGTATCGACATAAGAAAGTATACAATAATAATCACTAAAAGAAATTACTAAATGAACATAATAAAAGGGGACACAAAATGCACACAAGAATTTCTTGCCGCATGCGCCCACTGGCCGTATGGGCTCACTTGCCGCATGCACCCAATTACCGCATGCACCCAATTACCGCATGGACTCACTTTCCACATACTTAGGGTTAAAGTCTACTCCTAGGGGCAAGTGCTGAGTGATGGTCAATAAACGAAGTGTCAGTGAAGTGACATAAAATGATTGATATGACAGGCCGAAAAGTGTATCCCGGAGAAAAGACAAGAATCATAAAAAGATGTGCCAAACAGTTCAGAGTCATGCGTTCAATGAAAATAGCTCGTGGCCGCATAAATTGCCTGCCGCATAAACTCCCCTCTTGGACTTAGCAAATTTTTTCATTCGTTCAGCGAGTGAAAACACAAGCTGTTCAAGGATAACTCCTGAACACTGTGTAATATACAGTCATACATCCAACAAGATGGACGCATGCTGTCAGTATACGACAAGGAGTTCAGGCCGCATAACCCTCTCGGGCCACATAGCGATCTCTACCGCATAGGTCGCTGGCCGCATGAAGACTTCGTCTTCTCCAACAACAGGTTCAATCATGGCCGAAAGTTCCAAAAAAAATCAAAAATTGTTTTCTTCATAAATTTTTTATTTTAACTCCAAATTAAGTGAATCAAAAGCCAAAATATTCGAAATAAAATTCTCTAACATAAGGAACAACTATTTTTTTTTTCGAAAATACTAAGTTTTAATAGACAAAAAAAAAAAAATTATTTTCTTCATAAATTTTTTATTTTAACTCCAAATTAAGTGAATAAAAAGCCAAAATATTCGAAATAAAATTCTCTAACATAAGGAACAACTATTTTTTCGAAAATACTAAGTTTTAATAGATCAAAATCAAGAAAAACTCATGGAACCCACAAAAACCCCAAACTTAAAACTTAGATCTACAAAAATCTATACATCAAAATCCCAAACTCCAAGAACCAAATATGATCAACAACTTAAGAAGAACATTTTTCATCAAATACATTTTTAAAACAACAACATATATAAAAATCCAAAAATTCATGACTTTACCATTGAGCAAGATGTACTTGCCTTGGGTGGTTCCTAGTCTCTACCCCTCACGGTCCAAGTCGCAGCAACTTCTCCCTAGGGTTATGGTTAGGGGGAGCTTGAGGGAGTGGAGGGAAAATAAAATGAAGAAGAAGAAAGAGAGGAGAGAGAAAAGTCATATATATACTAATAGAGGAGAAAAGTGGATTTAGTCATGGGCTCACCCAAATGAACCGAAGCATGTGTCCATTCTACCTGCGGATCCGAAATCGGGTCTATGGCAATACAAATAGATATTCTACTTGTCTCGGGTAGTCTCTCTCAACAACGGAAAAAATAAAATAATAACTAAAATGACAGGAACCAACATAAGAAATACAACATGAATACATTATCAAGAAAAAAATTAAATTCTAAAAATTTAAATAATACTAAATATGGAATCAGGTGTGACATCTCTACCCTCCTTAGAAAATTTTTTCCTCGGAATTTTACCAAGGCTTGTCGAGCTAGAACACACGAGAAAACTCAAGAAATCAAATCACAATTCAAATGATTATACTAAGCAAGTAACTAAAATAGAAAAGATTGCTATAGAAGTAACTAATAAATAAATGCACAAAAGTAACACACAGGAAAATGGAGGCATATGGATACATATACTCCTGAGTCAGTCGAATATGAACACGTCCTCGCTTGTCTATGCTGACTCACACAAATGGACAAGAGCCAAGCCTGAAGGTAAGTCGGTACCAACGACTATATCGAGGACATAAATCTAACCCAGGACATACCTTCAGAGTCGGGACACATGACAGACACCACGTACCACGAGTCACGAAGGCAGAAGAGCGGGGGCGATGAACTCGCCTTTTGCTCAACGAAAGGATCGAAATGACCATCGTATTTTGAACGCGTCAAAACACGAGATCGTTTGACAAGAACCCAAGAATGAGACAAGATAAAGAGATCTCGAAAATCTCACCCAAAATTGTAGCGCCTTCGGCTAACAACTGTTCTAGGTTGCCAAATGTTTCGTTAGGCCATCGTCTAGGGGCTGTGGCTCTGACTTGCTGCTGGTTATGTCTTGTTGGTTGGGCCGGCTGAACTTGCGCATACTGCGCCGAACGTTTCTGCTGGAACTGTTGAGTCTGCATCGGGAGATGGCGCTGGGCTAGGGGTCGAACTGCTAACACTGGTCCTCGCGGGCCTTCAATCGCTGCCCGAGGCAGAGCTGGTTACTGTCGGACTGAAGAAGTCCCTGGGTACATGATTGTGCATGTACCAATCATGTGGTCGAAGGCCCCACATCTAAGACACTGGCCGTTGGCCCTTCTACACTATTCTTTGGTGTGCCCTGGCTTGCCGCAGTGGCTGCATCCTACCGATATAGACTGCCTGGTAGATTGTAATGAGGTTACTATAGAGGTTGGACGTGCTGGCAGGCGAGGAGTTCTGACTGCTAGTGCTGGAGGAGATGACTGAATACTGGTGCTTCTCAGGGATGAGTGCGACCTCTTCTGGCCTCCGATCCTTGCTACTAATCTCTGGCTGGCAAGTTTTTGGGACCTAGCTGACTTTAGAACTGCATCATAGGTGGTATAATTATGACCCACCGTAAACTGCTGAAGCTCAAGATGTAACCCTTGCTCGTACTGCTGCTGGAGCTAGAACTTGGCAATGGTGTTGAAATACTTCTCTTGGAAGTGCTCCTTGAATGTCCGCCAGTCAATGGGCTTCAGAAGTGACATTTCTTGTGCTTCCCACCAATCTCGTGCAAGATCTTATAGTTGTAGCTTTATGACTGCTACCTTCTCATCGTCTAGGGTCTTGGTTGCATCCATGATGGCCTTAAAGTCCTGGAGCCAAGAATCTGCTGAAACTGTATTTTTCGTGCCGAGAAACTTGGTTGGGTGCATGTGACTAACATTGGTCGCCGAGTTATGAGTATAACGCCCATTGTTCTCGAGTGCTACTCAAACTCTAGCAAAAAGCAATGTTGGTCTGTTCTTGTCCTTGCTGAAACTGCTGGAAGAGTTGGACCACTTGTTGCTGAAGCTGGAGTTGTTGTTGATATTTTTGTTGTTGTACCTTCATCATAGCTTAGATCATCTCTAATATAGCCTGAGAGCCTGTCTTCCCTGGTTGTACTGAAAGAACTGGTGGTATTGTCCGGACTAGCTGGGATGGTATGAATGACGTAGCAGGCTGAACTGGCTATTCCGACAAGACTGGTGGAGCTGATTATGCTGGTCAGGCATGCGTGACTTACGGAGCTGGCTGGTGAAAAGCTACTGACGCTTACCCTTGGTTAAATATCAGAATCTGACCCTGGCCTACTAGATCTGTTGGAGTTATCGGTGCAACGGAACCCTCAGAAGGAAGACCATGTGGGGTGTCCCTGAAGGATAAGGACACAAGGATATCAACAATGGATGAGAATGGAACAATCATGTCAAGCAAGTTTGAAGTTAAAGAAAAATGAGAGGTGCATATTGCAAGTGGAGTTCAATCAAAGATTATAGAGGATTGAGATTCTAACAAGACGAGTCCTCCCACAAGTCTGAAAAATAGACCTTGCATGGGCCACCAAGAAAACCTTGTCACGCCCCACTCCCAGAATACTGGATAAATACGGGGACTGACATGGCCAACCGCACCTTGCAGAATACCGAAGTAAGCCGCAATGTGTTAAGGTTGTCTAGAAGAAAGATGTGTGAACTCTAGCATGGTATGACGTCAGTCCTAAGGCCGACAAATCCTATAATCTTAATCCAATAACACAAGTACAAGAGTATATCATACATGAAATTAAAGCGGCGTCCCTAATTACATGTCACATATGATCATGAAGCTAGCGAATACAAAATGTTGCACTAGCAGGGTTTAACAACACATGATCAAATATACTAGCCATGGTCTAATATATACATCATGTTGACCGTAGTCTCAAAATATAAGGAGCTAACTCTGCCCCTTGCTAAATACCACAAAATAAAGTAATCATGATGAGGGGTGAAAGAAGGAAACCCACTCGCGAGCATCGGCCGCAGTCCTACGAGTGTGTGCCATCTTGCTGGAAGCACGGTGGATCTTGGTTCTCTTCGGAGTAACCTGGCCATGCAAAGCCAGTAGGGTCAGAACCCCAAGCAACAAGTACCACAAAGGTGCTCGAGGTGATAGGCCAAACATATCACAACATAAGCAAAAGAGATAATATAAGAAATAAATACAGATCGAGACTTGTACGGTACCAATGTACTTGTCTCAAGAATAGTACAGGAAGAACTGATAATAATTACAAAAATGAAAGTAAGGCGACGAGCGGCAAGAGAGCATAGAAACTACTCTTGATCGGGACCACAACCCTTAAACCAAACAAGGTCCGGTGTTGTAGACCTTCACCCGAGCAGATCTTAGCACCCTAACCACATGTCGGGAGAAAATAAAACTAAAAAAGTGAGCTATACGAATAAACAAATATCCAATTCATAGCTAAACATGCCTACAGCTTGCTATAATTAACTAACTAGGGTTATCACAAGCTCTAATTACTATAAATATATTGCTAAGAATATTTCTACCACTGGTACTGCAGTTAACCCGAATAGCCAAGGGTACGCTTGTCTAGTAAATTTAATTGCATATGCAACCATACGACAGCATAACTTGTTACTTGTCACAACAGAAATTGAACTCAAAAGCATAAAATTGAACTTGAAATCACAAACTTGCTTTACAACATAAACTTGTATATAAACGTGTCTTGTAAATGCCATAGCACGCGTAAACTTGGTCAGTCATAGAGCCTTTGCCTAGCAGGGTTGTCCATGCCGCATGGGGCCCTTGGAGATCGGGTTAGCCGGTAGCACAATATTCTTCCCTCCCAATGTTCTTGGTAAATCTTATTTTGTTTAATCATTCTAAATTATTTTAAGTTCTCGAGTCATGGACACTTGAGAACTTCCCTAAAATGATGAGTCGTGAGTATGAGCTTTTTATGAGTTATCGTATCCGCGACATACGATACATTGGACAATACTCACACTCAATTGCCAGATGCCAAATGCAATAGATTTCCATACGCAAATATTTTTACGGTGTCGTAAAGATGGAGAACTTGTACATAAACTTGTCTTGGAAACTTATATGCAAAATTTGTCTGGTAACATAAACTTGTATTGACATAAGAAAATATACTACAATAATCACTAAACGAAATTACTAAATAAACATAATAAAAGGGGACGCAAAATGCACACAAGAATTTTTGTCCGCATATGCCCACTGGCCGCATGGGCTCACTTGTCGCATGCACCCACTGGCTGTATGCACCCAATGGCCGCATGCACCCAATTGCCGCATGGACTCACTAGCCGCATGGATCCAATTGCCACATGGACCCAATTACTGCATGCACCCAATTGCCGCATGGACTCACTTGCCGCTTGCTCAGGGTTAAAGTCTACTCCTAGGGGCAAGTGCTGAGTGATGGTCAATAAATAAAGTGTCAGTGAAGTAACATAAAGTGATTGATGTGACAGGCCAAAAAGTGTGTCAGAGAGAAAATACAAGAATCATAAAAAGATGTGCCAAATAGTTCAAAGTCATGCGTTCGAGGAAAATACTCGTGGCCGCTTGAACTGCCTGCCGCATAAACTCCCCTCCTGGACTTAGCGAATTTTTTCATTCGTTCAACGAGTGAAAACACAAGCAGTTCAAGGATAGATCCAGAAAACTATGTGTAATGTACAGTCATGCATCCAACAAGATGGACTCATGCTGTCAGTATGCGACAAGGAGTTCAGGTCGCATAACCCGCTCGGACCGCATAGCTCTATCTGCCGCATAGGTCGCTGGCCGCATGAAGACTTCGTCTTCTCCAACAACAGGTTCAGTCATGGCCGAAAGCTACAAAAAATAAAAAAATTGTTTTCTTCATAAAAAAATTATTTTAACTCCAAATTAAGTGAATCAAAAGCCAAAATGCTCGAAATGAAATGCTTTAGCATAAGAAATAACTATTTTTTCGAAAATAATAAGTTTTAATAGATCAAAACTAAGAAAAACTCATGGAATCTACAAAAATTCTAAACTTAAAATTCAGATCTACAAAAATCTATACATCAAAATCCCAAACTCCAAGTACTAAATATGACCAGCAACTCAAGGAGAATATTTTCCATCAAATATAATTTTTAAAACAACAACATATATAAAAATCCAAAAATTCATGACTTCACCATTGAGCAAGATGTACGTGCCTTTGATGGCTCTTAGCGTCTACCCTTCACGGTCCAAGTCGCAGCAACTTCTCTCTTACTCCTCATTCCCGATATACATATTTAGAACGTATTTTTATTTTTAGCATGGTTTCATGTGCATGAAGACTAGTCCCATTCTTTGGTTTAACCTAGTTCATGGTTTATTTTGTGGGTTGGTTTAACTCATGAGAGTCTTTAGTTCAACCCTCAAATCCTAGCATATATAAACCAATATTTTATTCTCTCTCTTTACTACTTCATTTTTTCCTCTTTCTTTAGCTTTCTCTCCCCATTTCATAGGCAAGTACACCTTGCATGAGAAATGGAGAAACCCTCCATATTATTGTTCTATTATGTTATTCTGTGTTTCTCAACACTTTTAGTTCTTAGAGTTTTCTGTTTTGATGAATGGATTAGTGTAGATCTATATTTCTTACTTAGATTTTTATTGGATTTCATGAATTTTTCTTGGTTTTGATCTATTAAACTATGTCTTTGTAAACCAATTTTTGCTACATGTTACATCTTTCGTTTTAGAGCATTTTGGCTTTTAGTTCACCTGATTTTAACTTAAAATAAGATTTTTATGAAGAAAATAAGATTTCAGTTTTTGAAAGTTTTTGCCATGGCCGAACCTGCTGTTGGAGAAGATGAAGTCTTCATGCGGCTAGCGAGCTATGCGGCTGAGAGTGCTATGTGGACCGAGAGGGTTATGCGGCTGAACTCTTGTCGCAAACTAACAATATGCGTCCATCTTGTTGGACGCATGACTGAATATCTACACAAGTATCCTTGAACACTTTGTGCATTTACTCGCTGAACGAATAAGAAATTCGCTAACTCCAAAAGATACTCCATGCGGCATCGAACTCCATGCGACATCAAACTTATGCGGCAAGCAGAGCATGCAGCCACCTTTCCTTGGACGTATGACTCTGAACTTTGGCGCATCCTTGGCGCATCTTTCTATGGTTTTATCTTTTCTTCCTGACATACTTTATGTCACATTGTACTTTATGTCACATCACACTTTATGTCACATCACTGACACTTTATTTATTTTTTGTCGCTTTATTACTTATCCCGAGGAGTAGACCTTAGCCCTGACTCCATACGGCATGACTCCATGCGGCCAGGATTGTTATGTCGCATGACTTCTCATGCGGCCAGGATTGTTATGCGACCTGACTTTTCATGCGGCCAGGATTGTTATGCAGCCTAGAGACCCATGCGGCCCTGCTTGTTTGATCGAATATTTTCTTGATTCATGTAACCCAATGTATAATTGGTAATTGGACTTGAATACTGTATCCGTGCTGATATTACTATTGCCTGATAATTATTTATGTTTACATGTACGACGAGGTACGACGCATCGTGTCACTTGTTAAGTGATTATATTTTGGTTATGCATCGAGAATGCCTCCAAATTCCTGAATGCGTGATATTATAAATATGAACATTGTTTCCCCAACACGGGCAAAATAAGAGAGTCGAACTATCAAAGCGTGGCTAGGATTTTTGATTATATGAATATTGTATACACGCTCGGGTGAATCTATATTTGACTTCCATGGATTCGTATCTAGCGTGCCCGTACCTTGTACGACATCTTAAGAAAAATCCCCATGTGACTACGCATTGAGATTTCAATTACAACCTAGGGCTAATTAGGTAACGAAAAGTGGTAATAACATTGGAGGGAACGGTATCCCGAGATTATGCCAACGAACCTTCCCACAGAGATTCATTTGAAGTGCGTTGTGGGTTGGTCACCACAGATACTGTATATCATCTGCCTTAATGTAGTGCAGTATCTGACTTATTATTATGCCGAGCCACTATTTCAATATAGGAATACTGGAACCGCTAATACCGTATTTTTAGCGCAGTGGCCCTGCGGGGGACTGGTGCATCCTGCAAGTGGTTGTTTTATTGTATTGGTTTGGTTAGCTCATGTTCGGTACTGACGTGATCTGAGGATACTTATTATTCATTATTTCGAGATAACCTCAGACTTCATAAAATAATAAGCCGTACAAATGATTGGCCGATATAAGAAATAGAATTATTTGTGATTGTATTATTTCAACTAGTAGCCTTAGAAAATAGACTATCATAATGTGAGGGTTCAACCCTTGTCCTTGTTTGGTTGTAGGGTTGAGCCTTAGCGCTAGGATATGCCATGGACCTAAGTTACGATACTGAACCTATGTAATATTATATTATTTTTCTTGGCTTTATGTTTTTCTATTTCGTGCTTCCTTTGTGGTACCTATTTGGTGTCTAACCCAACTAGTTTTGCTTGGCCAGGTCTCAAGCCAGCACCTGAGGATCCAGCATTCTTTTTCCAACTCATGGCACGCACCCGGAATATGGTCGCAGGGGATAGCGAGTGAGTTTTTCTTCTTCTCTGCTCGTCTTGCATATTTACTTCTTTTTGGCGTTTAGCCACGAGAACCTGTTAGCCGGCTCGTCGGGACATTAGTTTTCTTACATGATTGTATTAAATCAGACTGCAGCTGAATCACTATCATATACTTTTGCTTTTGTCAGCTTCTTATTTTTGGACAGCTGGACTCAAGAATATTTTGAGAAGGCTTTTAGGACGCCTTATTGCTTATCATATATGCTCTATGCTTACTGTTTTTTGTTTGAATGATTGAGGCATAGAAGTTATTGACCATATAAGACTTGATTGTAGCATGCACCCCTTGTCTTATACAGCTGTGATCGTCATACGACATTGTAAACCCCCTCGACCAATTTAGGATTTATTTTAAATTAAATCAAGAGACTAGGATTAATTTGGAATTAATCAGGATTAGGTGCGTCAATCATACGTCTTATTATACCTCAACGTTGCTTCGAGGATTGGAGCACCCCACCAGTAGTCATTTTCTACCCAAGGTCACGAACATCTCTTAGACATGCCAGACTACCTCCTGACCCTTGTGCGACCTCAAATACTCGTCATTGCGTCTCACCATAGCTACGTAGTTTCTGTTAATTTTACCTAGTCATTAATTATTAATTTAATTAGTTTAGGGTCAATTTTACCTCAAACAGGACCTGACCCAGCCCATGAACACTTTCATGTGGACCAGCCCCACTCCCTCGAGCCCTGCCCGACCCAAACCCCGAGACCAGCCCACAAACCCCATCACCATATAAATACACATATTCCCTCATGAAAAACCCTAAAACTCTATTCTCACCACCACCCTAAGGAAATCCTAGCCGCAACCCTACTCCCTGCCGAGATCACTCCCACCCGATCGCCAAGCCACTGCCTCCAGCGCCGCCTGACGCCGCCAGCACTACCCTCCCCGACCGGATAGTCCAGCAGCCTGACCACCCAACACCCCGCCAGCGCCACCATCTCCTTCACCAACCCTGACTGCCCCCGACTGCTCCCGACTGCCTCTAACACCCCCAACCGCCATTGGCCGGCCGACCATGATGTCCCCCACAACCCGGCCACCCACAGGCACCCTCCCAACCGCCTGCCGCCGCCGCCAGACCTGTGCAGCCGCCGCTACAAAGACTGCAGCTGCTGCTACTGCCTGCCGCAGTTGCTGCCACCGTCGTTGTTCCCTGCTGATCGCTGACCAGAGCTGTCCCTTCGCCGGAGTACACCCCCTCGACGAGCACAGGCCCTCTCCAGTCAGCCACGTCGAGGTAACCACCCACATTCCCCTCTTCCTCATGATATCATCGTACCCGTAGCGTCGTGTCGTCGTGTCGTGTCTTGGCATGGACACGAGTTAGTTAATTTGGAAACCCTAATTGAGTATATATGTATGCCTAATCAGATTGTTTAATGACTAATAAGTTAGTAATCAATAACTTAGTGAACGTCCTTGTAGCAGAAATTGTTATTAAAGACTGGTAATGCATCAATAAAACCTGGACATCGACAAGTATGCTTAATATGGATGTTAAGGACCATTAATTATACTAAACATAATTAGTTGGTGACTTATGACCTTAGTATTTTTACTGTCGCGGGATACACGGTGACTGAAGACAGGGCACGTGTGTATCTTAGCTACATGCACCCGCGACTCTGTATTCGACCGACGTGATCCTTGTGTCAGTACCGAAGAGCAACATAGTATAAATATTACTTAGTGTCTGATGATGGATGCTATATTATATTTGTGTGTTTAGGATCATTGGATTATCCAAGAGATACCGCAGGAGCAGGCTATTGGCATTCACAGCTTGAGAACTCAGGCAAGATATCTTGCCATATTTATTGTCTAATTTAAATTATGCATATATTGTATAATTCTTGTTACTTTATTTCATATGACTGTGCGCATCCGAGATTGACTCGGGTCCAGTCGATGAATGCGTCGATGATTAGTATACTTGACCTAGTCCTTAGCAGACTCACCCCGTCGGAGGATACTTTGATGTCTTCCGAGACCTGACACTCTTACATGTTTCACTGTGACATATTCATATTGGGATGCGGGTCCTCGTACTCGACAAGCTATCGGTGCACGTAACATGCATCACGGTTATTACGTAACTCAGGGTTATTTTTATTTATAGAGACTGGCATATAGATACGGGGTATGCACGTCGAGTATTCGATTTGTGTATCTACATTGGGCGGGGAGGACAACTAGTAGGCGTATGTGATACACCCATTGGAATTCGTAGTATCCAGAGGAACCACGGATCTAATGACTCCCATTATGCAGATTCTATGTTCTTCGGAGCGATATGGACGTTATATTTTATGCAGATTCCACGTTCTTCGGAGCGATATGGATGTTATATATACTATACAGCTTCCACGTTCTTCGGAGCGGTATGGACGTTATATCTACACCTACTCATACGTACCAATGTTGTCCTCACATTGCATTCACTTAGATGGTTAGCACACCCTTATTGTATTTATTTTATTCAGTATTTATATATGGCATGCTTCTATGTATCTTGTCACGTCCCTCTGAAGACCTGGTACCTTTCCAGATTTGGATGAGGCATATTACCCCACAGTGTACGGCCCAGGACAGGAGACGAGGTTTGCTACCGCAGAGGAGCTAGAGGTGTTACCGTCAGAGTTTCTGTGATCACTTGGTATGCCTTCTGCCTAGGATTGGGAGCATCTTTATCTAGTCAGCCGATTCCCTAGTCATTACTCTTTTATCTATCATTTCAGTATTTTATTTCGTCACAGCAGTGGGTTTGTCCCCATCAGACATTCTTGGTTGTACTATGATATTTTGAGACTGGCATTTATCTTCCAGCAGTTATTATTAGTACATTCTTGTTGTTTATTTGTGGATGAGATTAGATTACCTGTTGTTGGTTTATATGGGACATGTTAGTATTTAGGACAGCGTAGCACTCTTCGTTAAGGATCCATTAAATTGGGATATCCTCGGAGACGTGACAGCTGGCTATTGCCACGTGGCCTGGTCCCGTGTATTTTAGGACTGGGGCGTGACATGGTTTTAGTTGTGGCCCATGCGCAATAGGATAGAAGTTAATGGGCCTCATCCACTTTGATTTTGTCTTTGAACTTCTTTCGTATTTGCTTCTAAATAACTGTATCATGTTGCTTGATTCCGTACTCTTTTTAATGAAGTCCTATCTCTTGCAGCAAGATGAACTTGCGCAGTGGACGAGGAGCACCCAGTGTCGCGGTGCCAAGCAACACCACCCAAAGAGAGAAAGTACCCCAAGGGCAACCACCGCTACAGACCCTGCTGATACATTGGCACGAGACTTCTCAGGGCGATCCTATACCGCAGCCCGAGGGATAGACTTCCCAGACGATCCCCATGCAGCATTTTGAGGGACAGACTTCAGGAGCTATACCGATGCCACAGACCGAGAGGCCAACATCTGAGGAGACACCTACTGCACAGCCATAGGTCCTATTACCACCACCTCCACCTTATCTACCCCAGATGCCACAACTAGACGGACAGCCACAGATGCTACAGTTCCTTCAGACTATGATGCAAGCACAGTGGCATCAGACCAAGATATTGAGACAGAGTTTGATGGCAGTACTAGAGAGGACACCTGTCACAACACCAGTGCCAGCCCCTACACCAGCCCAGACAGGTGGCACAGTAAGATGGTTCTGACAGATGGGACCAGATACTTTTTCGGGCAATGAGACTGCAGAACAAATCTCCGATTGGGTTGCCAATACGGATATGCTACTAGAGGCTTCACAACTACATCTAGACCTTTGGATGACCGAAGTGAGGGCCCAACTAAAAGGCAACGCCCATCACTGGTGGGATTCTATTGAGCGAAGTGTAGGCAAGAACCAGACTTGGGAACAGTTCTTAGAGTACTTCAATGCGAAGTATTTCCCGGCTACAGTCAGAAATGCCCTGTACTCCCAGTTCCTACATCTAGAACAGGGAAATATGACTGTTGACGCCTATGACGCAGAGTTCAGCCGCCTTAGCAAATTTGGTGCCGTCTTGATACCCAACGATCTAGAGAAGGCTCAGAGATTCCATCACGGTCTTACTTTCGAGCTACAGAGGTATACCACCACACAGGCGAGGATCTCTTATGAGAAGGTTCTTGCAGAGGCGAGGATCCAGGAGGCCATCGTCAGAGGAGCGAGACGTTCCAGCACGACCCCACCAGCCAGAGCCCAGCCCGGAGTAGGAGGACCGATCCGTCATCCCGGAGCACAGACACATCAGAGGACAGCACCGTACCAAAAGAAGGAGCTTCCGAATTGCCACTACTGTGGTAAGGTAGGACATTTCCAGAACGACTGCCAAAAGAGACTGGGAACATGCATAATTTGTGGAGCGAGCCAGCATCATGTTCGAGACTGCCCACAGCGCAGAGACATAGCACCCCAGACCGGACAGAGGCCAGCAGCACCAGTTCCGAGGATACTACCCCCACCAGAAGGTCAGCGCCACCAGCACCAGGAGGATTCCAGAGGGGACCACCCTTGGCCCCACCGTAGGCACAGTTTGATCAAGTTCGACAGCAGACCGGAGGGCAGAGGCACGGACAGACCTTTACATTAGCAGCTACTGAGGAAGAAACAGAAGGGGAAGCTATCACAGGTACCATTTTAGTTGTATCATTACCTGCAACTGCATTATTTAATTCTGGAGCAACATTATCATTTATATCTAGTAGATTTATAGCAATGCATAGAGTAGCTACCTTCTCCTTACCTAAGAGTTGGAAGATTCTTACCGGAGGAGGTATCGTGCCAGTTACCAGCACTATCAGAACGTGCTAGGTAGTCGTATGTGGCAGAGAGATAAGAGCACGATTCTTGGTATTGCCCATGCCATACTTTGATGTTGTGCTCGGCATGGACTGGTTAAGCCAGTATAATGCTGTACTGAACTGCCGGAAGGGTAGCATCACTTTTAGACCGCCAGATCAACCGGAGTTTGAGTACATGCGAGGGACCGTCGAACAAGGAGTAGGACAGATAGCAGGAGCTTACATGGCTATGGAGATGGTACTCCCACCAATAGTCACATAATTCGAGGATGTATTTCCTGAAGAATTGCCAAGCTTACCACCAGATAGAGACGTAAAGTTCACTATTGAACTGGTACCCGGAGCAGCACCTGTATCTTCCAATGTATACCGATTAGCGAAGAAGGAGTTAGATGAGCTGAAGCTACAATTAGAGGAGTTGCAGAGCAAGGGATTTATCCGTCCTAGTGCATCACCCTGGGGAGCACCAGTGTTGTTTGTGCCTAAGAAGGATGGAACAGTACGCATGTACATTAATTACAGAGCCCTTAATGCTTTGACAATCAAGAACAAGTACCCCCTGCCGCAGATTGACGATTTATTCGACCAGTTGACAGGAGCAGTGGTATTCACAAAGATCAACTTGAGATCGGGTTATCATCAAGTAAAGGTGCGAAGAAAAGACATTCAAAAGATAACATTCAGGACTCGTTATGGTCACTACGAGTTCTTAGTGATGCCTTTTGTGCTGACGAATGCGCCTGCTGTATTTATAAACTTGATGAACAGAGTATTCCACCAATACTTAGACCGGTTCGTGGTAGTCTTCATCGACGACATCTTGGTGTATTCAAAGAGCCACGAGGAGCACGAAGAGCATTTGAGACTAGTGTTAGAGACGCTGAGGAGAGAGAGGCTTTATGCCAAGCTGAGCAAGTGTGAGTTTCTCCTAGATCGTATCACTTTTCTTGGACACGTCATCTCGGGAGAAGGTATTTCAGTAGATCCAGCGAAGATTTCATCCGTAGAGACATGGCCAACCCCTACCAATGTCTCAGAGGTGAGAAGTTTCCTAGGACTTGCCGAATATTACCGAAGGTTCGTGGAGAACTTCACAAAGATTGCAGAGCCGATGACCCGCCTGACCCGTAAGGAGCAGGAGTTCACTTGGACAGAGGAGTGTTAGAAGGCATTCGATGAGCTGGAGAAGCGTTTGACTACAACACCTATCTTAACCATACCGTCTGGACCCAGAGGATTCGTGATCTATAGCGATACATCCGGAAAAGGACTAGGATGCGTCTTGATGCAGCATGGGAAGGTTGTAGCCTATGCTTCTAGACAATTAAGAACCCATGAGAAGAACTATCCCACCCACGACTTGGAGCTTACCACAGTAATTTTTGCTTTGAAGCTTTGGAGGCACTACCTATATGGAGAAAGAGTAGAGATATTCACTGATCACAAAAGCCTAAAATACGTCTACACTCAGAAGGACCTGAACCAGAGACAGAGACGTTGGCTCGAGGTGATGACAGACTTCGAGATTGAGCTACAATAATATCCCGAAAAGGCCAATGTAGTAGCTGACGCGTTGAGCAGAAGACCTATGGCATTTTTCTTGACTACCCAACAACATCTGCTGAGAGATCTAGAGCAGATGGGTATAGAAGTCGTTATGCCCAGAGTAGACGGACATTTATCGAGTTTTCAGTTGCAATCGACATTAGTGGAGAGGATCAAGGCAGCCTTGCCAACATACGCCAGATTCCAGAGACTTAGGTAGAGGACAGAGGCTGGAATACAGACAGGACTGCGTATACATGAAGACGAAATTTTGAGATATGGAGATCACCTCTATGTTCCAAATGGAGAGCTTCGGCAGAAATTGATGACAGAAGCACACAGTTCAACCTACTCTATTCATCTAGGAGGCACGAAGATGTACAGAGACTTGAGACAGTACTACTGGTAGCATGGAATGAAGAGAGAGATAGCACGCTTTGTGGCCAAGTACCTGGTGTGTCAGCAAGTCTAGGCTGAGCATCAGAGATCTACAGAATTACTTCAACCGCTCCCTATACCGGAGTAGAAATGGGAGCATATCACTATAAACTTTGTTACGGG
The DNA here is from genome assembly GCA_036927795.1 of Iris macrosiphon. Lineage (NCBI taxonomy): Eukaryota > Viridiplantae > Streptophyta > Magnoliopsida > Asparagales > Iridaceae > Iris > Iris macrosiphon. The sequence continues at coordinate 211,517,383 of JAYESA010000004.1, forward strand.
CTTTTCGAGGAATCCTAGTGGTCGAAATGCAGTATGGGTAATCGTAGATAGACTCACTAAGTCTGCCCACTTTTTACGCTTTAGAGTTGGACAATCTACAAAGGTCTTAGCAGAGATGTACATGAGAAAGATTATGCGACTGCATGGAGTGCCAGTTAACATCGTGTCTGACAGGGATACAAGGTTTATATCTTACTTTTGGTGGAATATGCAAGAGAGTTTCGGTACTCGCCTGAAGTTTAGCACATCATATCATCCACAGACAGATGGCCAGTCAGAGCGCACCATTCAAACATTGGAAGACATGTTAAGGGCGTGTATGCTTGATTTTGGAGGATCATGGGAGGACCATTTGCATTTGGTCGAGTTTTTCTACAACAATAGCTATCAAGCAAGCATCCAGATGCCCCCCTATGAAGCATTATATGGAAGGAAGTGTCGTTCCCCAGTATGCTGGAGCGATATAGGTGAGCGACAGATTCTCGGACCAGAGTTGGTTGTTCGTACAGTGGAGAAGGTGAAGAAGATCCAAGGACACCTACGAGCAGCACAGGACAGACAGAAGCATTGGGCGAATGTGCATCGACGACCCTTAGAGTTCGAGGTTGGAGATCACGTATTTCTAAAGATCTCGCCTACTCGAGGGACTATCAGATTCGGAGGCAGAGGAAAGCTGAGTCCGAGGTACATCGGACCATTCGATGTGTTAGAACGCGTCGGAGAGGTTGCTTACAGGTAACTTTAGAAGGAATCCATGACGTCTTCCATGTATCTCAGCTGAGGAGGTACATACCAGATCCGAGTCATGTACTTGACCATTCAGAGATCACAGTCGGCCCGAGTTTATCATACCAAGAGGAGCCTATTGAGATCCTGGATAGGAGCCAGAAAGTATTGCAAGGACAGACTATTCCCCTAGTCCGCGTCGCATGGAGACATCAGGCGTCAGGAGAGTCGACTTGGGAATGCGAGGAGGATATTAGACAGTGCTATCCTCATCTCTTCGAAAGATTAGGTACGTATTAGTTTTTTTTATTTAGTCAGTATTTCTTACCATACGTATGTGTTTAATTTTGAGGAATGCTCTAAGGAGGGTAGATTATAAACCCCCTCGACCAATTTATGATTTATTTTAAATTAAATCAAGAGACTAGGATTAATTTGGAATTAATCAGGATTAGGTGCGTCAATCATACGTCTTATTATACCTCGACGTTGCTTCGAGGATTGGAGCACCCCACCAGTAGTTATCTTCCACCCAAGGTCACGAACATCCCTTAGGCATGCCAGACTACCCCCTGACCCTTGTGCGACCTCAGATACTCGTCATTGCGTCTCACCATAGCTACGTAATGTGCGTTAATTTCACCTTGTGCATTAATTATTAATTTAATTAGTTTAGGGTCAATTTTATCTCAAATAGGACCTGACCCAGCCCATGAACACTTTCAAGTGGACCAGCCCCACTCCCTCGAGCCCTGGCCGGCCCAAACCCCGAGACCAGCCCACAAACCCTATCACCATATAAATACACATATTCCCTAATGAAAAACCCTAAAATTCTATTCTCACCACCACCCTAAGGAAACCCTAGCCGCAACCCTACTCCCTGCCGAGATCACCCCCACCCGATCTTCAAGCCACCGCCTCCAGCGATGCCTGATGCCGTCGGCACTGCCCTCCCCGACCGGACAGTCCCAACCTCCTGACCACCCAACACCCCGCCAGCGCCACCATCTCCTTCACTAACCCAGACTGGCCCCGACTGCTCCCGATTGCCTCTAATACCCCCAACCGCCATTGGCCGGCCGACCACGACGTCCCCCATAACCCGGCCACCCCCAGGCACCCTCCCAACCGCCTGCCGCCGCCGCCAGACCTGTGCAGCCGCCGCTGTGACGACTGCAGCTGCTGCTACTGCCTGCCACAGTTGCTGCCACCGCTGCTGTTCCCTGCTGGCCGCTGACCAGAGCCATCACCTCGCTGGAGTATACCCCCTCGACGAGCACAAGCCCTCTCCAGTTAGCCACATCGAGGTAACAACCCACATTCCCTTCTTCCTCATTATATCATCGTACGCGTAGCGTCGTGTCATCGTATCGTGTCTTGGCATGGACACGAGTTAGTTAATTCAAAAAACCTAATTGAGTATATATGTATGCCTAATCATATTGTTTAATGACTAATAAGTTAGTAATCAATAACTTAGTGAACGTCCTTGTAGCAGAAATTGTTATTAAAGACTGGTAATGCATCAATAAAACCTGGACATCTATAAGTATGCTTAATATGGATGTTAAGGACCATTAATTATACTAAACATAATTAGTTGGTGAATGATGACCTTAGTATTTTTACTGTCACGGGATACACGGTGACTGAAGACAAGGCACATGTGTATCTTAGCTACATGCACCCGCGACTCTGTATTCGACCGACGTAATCCTTGCGTCAGTACCGAAGAGCAACGTACTATAAATATTACTTAGTGTCTGATGATGGATTACTATATTATATTGGTGTGTTTAGGATCATTGGATCAGCCAGGAGACACCGCAGGAGCAGGCTATTGGCATTCACAGCTTGAGGACTCAGGCAAGATACCTTGCCATATTTACTGTCTAATTTAAATTATGCATATGTTGTATGATTCTTGTTGCTTTATTTTATATGACTGTGCGCGTCCGAGATTGACTCGGGTGCAGTCGACGAATGTGTCGATGATTAGTATACTTGACCTAGTCCTTAGCAGACTCACCCCGTCGGAGGATACTTTGATGTCTTCCGAGACCTGACACTCTTACACGTTTCACTGTGACATATTCATATTGGAATACGGGTCCGCGTACTTGACTAGCTATCGGTGCGCGTGACATGCATCACGGTTAGTACGTAACTCAGGATTATTTTTATTCATAGAGACTGACATATAGATACGGGGTATGCATGTCGAGTATTCGATTTGTATATCTACATTGGACGGGGAGGACAACTAGTAGGCGTATGGGATACACCTATTGGAATCCATAGTATCCAGAGGAACCACGGATCCAATGATTCCCATTATGCAGATTCCACGTTCTTTGGAGCGATATGGACGTTATATTTTATGCAGATTCCACGTTCTTCGGAGCGATATGGACGTTATATATACTCTACAGCTTCCACGTTCTTCGGAGTGGTATGGACGCTATACCTACACCTACTCATACGTAACAATATTGTCCTCATATTGCATTCACTTAGATGGTTAGCACACCCTTATTGTATTTATTTTATTCAGTATTTATATATGGCATGCTTCTATGTATCTTGTTACATCCCTCTGATGACCTGGTACCTTTCCAAATTTGGACGAGGCATATTACCCCACAGTGTACGGCCCAGGACAGGAGATGAGGTTCGCTACCGCAGAGGAGCTAGAGGTGTTACCGTCAGAGTTTCCGTGATCACTTAGTAGGCCTTCTGCCTAGGATTGGGAGCATCTTTATCTAGTCAGCCGATGCCCTAGTCATTACTCTTTTATCTATCATTTCAGTATTTTATTTTGTCATAGCAGTGGGTTTGTCCCCACCAGACATTCTTGGTTGTACTATGATATTTTAAGACTGGGGTTTATCTTCCAACAGTTATTATTAGTACATTCTTGCTGTTTATTTATGGATGAGATTAGATTACCTGTTGTTGGTTTATATTGGACATGTTAGTATTTAGGATAATGTAGCACTCTTCGTTAAGGATCCATTAAATTAGGATATCCTCAGAGACGTGACAGCTGGCTATTGCCACATGACCTGGTCCCGTGTATTTTTGGACTGGGCGTGATATAGTACCTTGTACGGGGTAGCTGGCTATGTCCATCTCCGTATTCCACTACTAGGGCATGATAAGGTTTTAGTGGTGGCCCATGCAGGTCTGTTCTTCAGACTTGTGGGGTATCATGGTCATAGTAGTCTCAATCAAATATGATCCTTCTTAAAACTCTAAATTCGTACTCTTCAATACTCAGCTTGGATTTTCCCATATTGGTTGCTTCCTTGTTCCTTCTTATCCTGTGCTTATTGGTTTTTATGCTCTTCTTTTGGGCTTCTCCTTCCCCCGATGTTGCAATAATAGGAGAGGCAGAGTTGCCAGTGGAAGGAGATCCTGTGAAACCTTATCCAAGGATCTGAGTTGAACCCATTTTGAATGGGATCGAGCAGCAGGCTCCATGTGTTTTCGTACCTCTCACAGTGTCAACATCACTGGATACCCTAGCCTTGCTAGAGATTATTTATGGATTGTTGGCTGCACAACAACACTAGATGGTGGTGCAACAACAACAATAACAATATCAGTAGCAACAGCTCCAGCAGTAGGAACATAATATCCTGATGAACCAAGAGTTGCAAATAGCCCTAGAACGAGGCTAGAGAACAGACTTTGGGGCATCTGTTAGACTTTGAAGACTGAACCCCAGATACTTCGATGGCACAGAAGACGCAATCACGACAGATGATTGGCTCCAAGACATTGAGACCATTCTGATAGCGGCTAAAGTTTTGGCCGAAGAACAAGTTGACTTAGTTCGCCTACAACTCCAAGATCTGGAAAGAGATTTGTGGGCCATGATGGAGGTAGGATTGAGGCATCATATTTCATGGGAGGTTTTAGGACCCGGTTCAGGGTAAAGTACTTTGGGATTGTGGCTCAGTATGAGTTACAATAGAGGTTCATTAACCCCAAGCAAGCTGGAAGGATGGTAGATGGCTATGCGGCAGAGTTTTGCAGACTAAGCATATTTGCTCCAACCATGGTGGCAACAGAGTTGGAGAGAGCAATGAGGTTCCAGCAGGGACTTTATTTGGAGATCTTGCATATGGTAGAGGTGCACGACTACCAGACCTTCAAGGCGGTATTGATAGCAGCCAAGAGGGTCGAGCTTACTTCTCAAAGGATGTCATTAAGAAGAGTAGATCGGATGAGGTGATCATGGACAGAACAATGAGGGAGGACCAGTACCCCGAACGTCAGCACCATCACCCGACGTTCATATACATGATTCAGCGCCACGAAGGGCGGTAGTTCTAATAGTGGCAGTACCAACTCGACAATAATAGCTGAGGTAACAGCAGCAGCAGCAATAGCAACAACAACGACGGGGAGCGCCGACAGGTTATACCTACTGTGGCAAGGGAGGTCATACCCGGGTTGTTTGCCAGGAAGCTAACATATTATGTTTAAGATGTGGGAGCCCTGATCACAAGATTGCCATGTGCCCATTGATGAAGAGGCCAGGAGGACCAGTATAAAAGTTTTTTGCATTGCAGCACGACCTCTGGCTCAACATCCGTTGCCGGCGTAGGCCCAGCTTTATAGGAAGCAACAACAGAATCAACAAGGACAACAACGATGATAGCAAGGAAGACTGTAACCTCCGTATCCTAAAATTCTAGCTTAAATGTTATTTTTAGGTTAATTTGGGGCTAGTGGGATTTATTCTTAATTTTTGGTTAATTAAAAACTAGTAACACTAATTTTCTAGGACTCGCAAGAATTTATTTTAGGGCAAAAATAATTAAAAATATCCCAAAATTTTATTTTAGGTTCTAAATAATCAAATATATTTTCTAATTTTTTTTGAAATTTTTTTGATTATTTTTAGCATTTATTTTGGGTTAATTAGAAAAAACTGAATTAAAAAATATTTTTTGAAAAAGAAAATCCATAATAGTAAATATTTTGCCTAGTCAGCCAACAGGGGGCCCACCCGTCAGCCTTCCGCAGCGAACTGGGCAGGGCCCGCCTGTCAGCGACCGTTGGCGTGGGTGCGGGTGTAACCGAGCCGACTGGGAGCCGAGTAGAGCCGAGCCGAGCCGTGTCCTAGTCCGAGTCGGAATCAGTTGAGCCGAGCCGGGTCAAACCCTGACCGTCCGATCTGGGTAGGGCTGCTTGGATGCACGCCACATGGCAGACTCCGAGCTGCGGCTGCTTTCTCTCTCCTCTATATATAGGGTATTTAATTTAGGAATTCTAGGGTTTTCTTTGAGCCGAATTTTGTAGAATTATCATCTAGGGTTCCTTAATATTCCAGAAGTCATTACGCATAGCTCTGGACTCCAAACAAGCCATAATTTCTTGTGTTAGAACTGTATTGAGGTTAGATTTTTGAATATATAATTTTTTTACTAAATTATGAGTATTAAATTATGAAAAATTCATAGAGCACAGTATGTTCGAAAATAGATGCGTCTCGATATTTTTATAATTTTGGGAGAACAAGAATCAGAATCATGAACCGTTTGAAGTTTCGGAAAGCTAATATCAAGATCATTGACATATATTTTTCCCAGAATTTAATTCGAAATGGTTATATACTGTTAATTCTGTTGAACTTCTAGGTTAGAATTTAACCATCGATGCACAATACGAAATTTGTATGTGCCACAATTCTCAAACGAATTTAAATTCGAAAGAGTCGTAAATTCTAGCATATTTTTGACGCTGAAATCTACAGGAAATAATGCATGAAAGTCGAGTTTATGTCGGTTGACTTTTTGTTCAACAGATCGCCTCGATTTGCGTGCCATGAGTCTCGAGTTGATAAAATTTAGTTTCTTTGGATAAAATTTAGGAATTGAACTAAAAATCAGAATAATAAGATTAAAATAGGATTTTAGAGTAATTATTCTAGAATTAAATAAATTAAAATAAATTATCTTTTGACATGGTAAATTTGTAATACATAGGCTATTTGGACTGTGACTTGGAGTCTGATTCATACCAGCTAAGGACCACATGCGAGTATATTTTCATGATTACTTTCAGTGCTTGATAATATCTATAATGCATGCTTAGTATTGATTATTTGATTCATTAAAACTTGTTACACGGATTAGTATGATGGATTCTTATTATGAGATACGTGATTGTTCGGGATTTTTTTTTTTTTTTCGTGACTGGTTTGGAATCCATGTGTACTTGTGGGGAGGGGAAATACTTAGTGGACGTGTGAACTACCCTTTCTATCCTATGGTATTTCTAGAATAATAGCAGCCATGTACGACACGTGTGGTTTGCTGGATATTATCCCCTAGCCGTTCACATGTCAACAAGGTATTTCAAATCACATTGAGTAGTTGTTCTTATATGTTCTTCCATCCATTGTAGTTATTTCTTTTGTTGCTTGGAGATATTGTACTATATGTTGCCATGACAGGACTTCAGCATTTGGTTATTCTAGTTGCTTTATTGTGAGTTCAGTTGTTGCTATCATATATTCCTTACTATTTATTGTCTTATAGCTTCTACCATGTGTTGGAACTGTTTTCACTGTGATGTACTCGTTTCTTTCCTGATTGGATAAATATTTTAGGTGACTACAATGAGGATGCAATCCCTACACATTATGGACCGTATGCTAGCGACATAATAGAGCCTGATCTTGCCCTTTCGGACGATCAGAGAGAGTTAGCAGCTCATATACCGTCTGCGATGGAGTAGTTTAGTAGTAGTTAATTTTGTTAGTTATTTTGGACCGAATTGTTCTCCGATAGTTTTTCTAAAGCATTTTGAATATTGTAATTTGGATATTTAGTTTTGGGAAATATTCATTGAACCCACATCAAGATTATTATTTCAATATTGTCTTGGTGTATTCATTTAAACTAGTGCCTGTGATTGAGTATAATATGGAGATGTAGATTACTTGTGGCTCATTGTACAATATTCTACCATCGGCACTACGGCGTAGGCTGGGCGTACTCATGACTTATGCCCAAATCCAGGGTGCGGGTCGTGACACATTTTTAGTGGTGGCCCATGCAGGTCAAATTTTGCACAAGGCTGCGAACTCGTAGTGGTACTCAAGTTAGAAGTACGACTGCGAGCCTGCCATAGGATATACATACTAGGAATAGAAAAATACTCAATCATAACTAGGGATCCCGTATACTCAACTTGCCAACCCTTATTAACTCCTTTCGAGCAATCGAACATCTTTCATAGTTGATTGTCCTTCTTGAATACTTCCTTATCTTGTGCCATATCAACTTTATTCTTGTTGTAAACCCCCTCGATTTCTTCTGTAGATAGTTAGGGTGGATTTGGAAAATTTGGTTTTATCAGCAGATGTTGAGGTTTAGAGTGGAGATAGGTTTGTCTATTATTTTAATTCATTTAGTTTAAACCCTTGGCGCGCCCTAGCATTGCTAAATTATTCGGAGCCTAATATCAGCCCATAAATTCTATCGGGCTATTGTACTTCTGACTTGACTCGCCAAATTAGGCACTGGACTTTTACGTCAATCAAAAATCAGTTTTCGTTGTGCTCTAAATTAATTGCACAATTTTCCAAAACTCTAATCTATATTTAATTTCGTGTCGGACACCTGTGTCGTTACCTCCAATTTTGAGATACCAACTTAACCCGTTGAGCCGGACCAACTAAAGGGTCCAAGACTGACTCCAAGCTCCCACCATTTTTGACCTTTGTGTCATTTCCAAATTTTGATCCGAAGTGCCCCCATTTAATTTAAAAGTGCGGGACACTTTAATTCTATTTTAATCGGGGATACCAATGTTGCCTAATCCTATTTTAATCCCCAATTAATCCCGATGGCCATTAAATTAATCCTGTGCCCCACACACAATACCCCCTTACCATGAAATTCATCAAACATAATTTTATCCACAATTTTTGCGTCATTTTATGTGTTTGTGCAATTACGCAAATTTAAGGGGCTTAGTTGCAATTAGGGAATTAGGTGTCCTCACCTTATTGGCCAGGATTTAAATGGAGAAGCCCCCTTTCCTTTGATTGGTCAAGCCCATCCCCTATTTCTCTCTCCTTGGTATGAGTAATCCTTCATGTTAGATCCTACCCCCTCATTCAAATGAGGATTTGATCATGACCACCCACTACCCATCACCTTTCCTTATTTAATGTCACCATCACCACTCTTTCCCCTAGGCCGGCCCTAATCCCAACACATAGGGAACCCCACCCCCTCTCTCTCCTCCCTCTTCCATTCCCAGCCGACCTCCTTACTTCTTATTTTCTTCTTCTTCTTCCTTTGTTCTCCTCCATCTTCCTTCCTACATCACACTTAGAGACCGGCATCCCTCCATTTCTGGCCCGCGGCCCCGGCATTCTTCGGCCTATTGCATTCCCAGGGCCTTCCTCCAGCCTCACCGAGCCGCTCCAGCCATCCGCTGTGCAGCTTCCCCTCCGGCCAGGCAATAGCCAGAAGCTCCGACGAGGTTCCAGTCCGTCGACTGCCATCCCTCAGTTTCCACTACTGTCACTCCTCCGTTCATCCCTCGTCGTCGGCAGCCTACAAAACCACCACGAACTCCGTTCTATCCCTGGCTGACCGTTCCATCAACCGACGGCTGAGCACCAGCGAGCTCGACCACTCCTCACCCCGTTACACCACCTTCCAGCATCACTCCGGTCGACTGTTCCCGACTCTACCTTGCATTCTTCCCTGTGCCACCTAAACCTCCGGTTGAGCCTCCATGTCATCGACTGTCGGAGCAACCCGACGAGCCCTCGACTGCCGCGAAGCTTTCCCCCCGGTCATCGCTGCCATGAGCAACACCACCCGGCCTCCACAATCCACCATCACCACCGCGGTCAGATGTCGAACACCTCCATGTGGTCGACAAGCTCGACCATAGCAGCCCAGCCAGAGCTCCTCCGTGGGGTCGACAAAACGACCACCTCCTCGTTCTCCTCCGGTCACCAACACCGATCCCCGGCCATCACCCTGCTGTACACTCCACCCTCTCGACTACCATACACCGATCCAATACCGCCTCCAGCAACCACCTCGCCGTCGAGGTATACCACTTTTCCCCCCCACTAAACATTGATATATATATTGTTGGTGTTTAGTTAGGGTTTATGTTGATATAAGGTTTTGTGTGGAGGTAGTGTAGTAATGACTTTGTGATTAATGATGGGTGACTAAAATTGTTAATGAAGGTTTAGAGTCTATTCTTACATAAGTAAATAAAAATGGAATTAAAAGTTATGCAAAGAATTTTAGGTTTATGAATGTTTTAAATATTCAATGAATTGGGTTATGAATTATATACATCGATGTTGTGCATACATTTAAACAATGGAGGAAGGAGGGTGATATTAAAACATTGATTAATACCATGGAGCAGATTAATTAATAAATGGTAGAGGAATAATCGACCCTTGGTTAAATATTGGAAGTTGTTTGAAACCATAGAATATAAATATACATTATTATTATTGAGGAGCAGGTTTAAGTATGTTGAAATGTTGTGGTGAAATTAAAATAGTAATTAGTATCGAGGAGAAGGATTAATTATTGTGAAATGATATTGCGATAACAAGAACATTGAATATGATTGAGGTGCGTATTGTCGTAGAATGACATTGTGCTATCAACGCATTGGTTAATATTAAGAGTTAACATTGTTAATGATGAGACATTGATGAAAATTGAGGAACAGGTGATTGTTGTGTAGTAGTGTGTAATATTGAACCAATAACCCTTCATTGACGTTTGATGAGTAATGATGAACTTAATTGAGTAGTAGCTATATTATGAAATGGTAAGGGTTGAATATCATTGAGGGTTGGATAAATAATTATTTATTTATTTCGAGAATGAAAATTTAACATGCAGGATGATGTCTGGGGATACCAGGAGGAATCTGAGGATGACACATACTTGAACTACTAACATTGGGATGATTATAGAAGGATTGAGGTTTGGTTTGATAATATTGTACAAAGGACTAGTTTAATTTGATGTAATGTACCAATGGTCAACCATGGTCAACCCTCTAGCGTATTGTCCTTGTGACTTATAACTGAAATTGTAGCCTATGTTTAGACGTGTATCACATCCCTGTTTGCCGTGTGATAGACTTTGATTCGGGTTTATATCTCATCTCCAGGTACTACGGGACCTGAGGATTTGGACGTGGTACAAGATCTCCGTCATCAGTAGCCGCACGCAGGCAAGTGTACCTTGCCACTCTGTATTTCAGTTACAGATATTTATTGTTTCGTTATGTACTTTATGCACGTATTTATGTTGACGTTCGATACTTCGCGTCCGGATCACAACCGGGTGCTGACGTTCGTCGTAACGTCTTAGAATAATTGATAGATGCTTTATAGTACCTCGATGCATGTACCTGAGTACATCGACACCCCAGGACACACTTATACACCGTGATCGTGCCAGATTCCTGTATCCTGATACTGACATCATGACCAAAGACTGGGACGACCTTAGGGTCGCGTCTGTTGAGTTATTTCTGTGTGTCGAGACTGTAGTTAGAGGTTCAGGTTCAGCGCACAATCGTTGACCGCTTGGGAAGGGAAAGACAGTTACTAGACGTTTGGGCTACTCTGTACGCGCTTATATATGTATATGTAGTGATCCTGTATTATAGTGTAGTGGTATCACCCGTGTGTCTCTGTGCTCGGAGCTACGGTACGACCCGTGTGTCTCTTTGTTCGGAGCTACGGTTTATTTTAGAAAGCCCACGCGTCGAACATTGTCTTTAAACTGTGTCACACTAGTTGGATATGATAGAGTACCCTGTCGTGCACTTGTACTTTCTGTTTACTTGGCATGTTATATTTCTGTACCTTGTTACGTCCCTCTGAGGACCTGGTTCCCTGCCAGTTTTGCAGCATAGATGATTACGGAGCATTTGGAGTTGCTATTAGAGTTGCAGGTCTTGCGGGCATGGTACTAGGTACTCACATTATATCTACCGGCACTATGGTTATTTTATATTATTTATTTCATCTGCTGTTGTAGCCTAGTTTTTATAGACTCATACTTCTTCTCGAGTCTATTCGAGTTAGTGTGTTATTAGGCGGCCGACTCTAGCACATATAGCTCTTTCATGTATACTGTTGTACATTGTAGATTGAGACATAGAGGTTTACATTTATAGAATATCTAGATAGTGCCCTTTATATTACAGCTTATACGTATTCGAGTCAGACCAGAGTCTGGTCGAATACTTAGCTGGCGTGTCACGTATTCCTGGTCCTGCATATTTTGAGACTGGGGCTTGACACTTGTTGTTTCCAACCTTTCAAAATGCCATACAAGACCAGAGCGCGCAGTTCCCGAGCAAATGGTGCTTTTCCTATACCACCCGCATTGCATAGCTTCATATCTGTATCCTTTGTGCTTAAGCATAGTTTAGTAACAGAACCCTTGAGTAGGAGTTACAAGATCACGACTGGTGGAGGCACGATCCTAGTCAGTGATACTTGTTAGGGGCATCGTGTTACCTTGGGAGGCCATAATTTGGATGCTAGTTTACTCGTAATGCCACTTCCGAGCTTTGACATTATCCTTGGAATAGATTGGTTGAGTATGCACCATACTAACATAGACTGTCATGGAGGACATGTACTATTCCACCCTCCAGAAAAGTCAGAATTTGAGTTTGTTAGGGGAGGAGTTGAGCTGAGTGATAAAATTATTTGTGGAGCCATGGTAGGAGAGAAGGACTTGACACACCCTATTATTGTAGAATTTTTAGATGTATTTCCTGAGGAGCTACCAGGATTTCCACCGGACAGAGACCTTGAATTTTCTATAAACTTAGTGCCTGGGGCAAAACCGGTGTCGCAGCAAGTCTACAGGTCAACAACAACGAGCTGACAGAACTAAAAAAGCAGGTGGATGATTTGCTAGACAAGGGTTTTATTAGATCGAGTTTCCCGCCTTGGGGAGCCCCGATCTTATTTGTAACAAAAAAAGATGGGTCGGTACGAATATGCATTGATTACATGGCTGTGAACAACCTCACCATCAAAAATAAATACCCGCTACCAAGAATAGACGATCTTTTCGATCAATTGAGTGGTACGAGAGTATTTTCGAAGATTGATTTAAGGTCTGGTTATCATCAGTTGAAGGTGAAGAAGGAAGATATTCCAAAAACTGCATTTCAGACAAGATACGACTAATATGAGTTTATGGTAATGCTATTTGGGTTGACTAATGCCCTGACAGTCTTCATGAACTTGATGAACAAGGTGTTCCACCAATACCTTGACAAGTTTGTAGTAGTATTTATAGATGATATTCTTGTTTATTCAAAGACACCGGAAGAGCATGAGAAGCATTTAAGGATTGTGCTAAAGACCCTTCGGAAGGAGAAGCTCTATGGGAAACTCTCAAAATATGAGTTCTTCCTGGATAAGGTAGAGTTCTTTGGATATGTGGTAACGGGAGCCAGGATATCGGTGGATCCAAAGAAGATTGCTGCTGTAGAGTCTTGGACCACTCCGAGTTCTGTTGTAGAGATCATAAGCTTCTTAGGATTGGTCGGATATTACAGAAAATTTGTAAAAGATTTTTCTCGGATCGCAGAGCCGTTAACTAAACTCACTAGGAAGGATGTGCAGTTCAAGTGGACCGAAGAATGTCAGGCTGCATTTAATGAGCTAAAGACGAGATTGACCACAGCGCCTGTTTTGACGGTGCCATCGGGGATAGGAGGATTTGTCATTTATAGCGATGCTTCGGGAAAGGGCTTAGGATGTGTTCTAGAGCAGAACAAGAAGGTGGTGACATATGCTTCGAGACAGTTATGGCCACATGAGAGAAACTATACCACTCACGACTTAGAATTAGCAGCGGTGATCTTCGCCCTAAAGCTATGGAGACATTATCTGTACGGAGAGCGGGTAGAAATATACACTGACCACAAGAGCTTGAAGTACGTCTTTACGCAAGAAGATCTGAATATGAGGCAGCGCAGGTGGCTAGAACTGATGAAGGATTTTAATATTTCACTACAGTACCATCCAGGGAAGGCTAACGTAGTTGCCGATGCATTGAGCAGATATCCAGTAGTGATGTACTTGACAATGGATCGTCACTTATTATCAGAATTAGATAGCCTGGGCATCGAGGTTATTATTCCAGGGGTTGAAATGCAGATGATGGGCATACAGATTTAATCAGGATTGATAGAGAAGATTAGAGAGACGCAGTACCATGATGAGGGTCTGTAAAGCCTCAGAGCTCAGGTACAGGTAGGATTGATGGATGACTTCTATATTGTAGAGGATGGTTCTTTAAGGCACGGGACTAGGTTATGTGTGCCTAGTGGGGACTTGCATGAAGAGATCATGCAGGAGGCTCATCGTTCTCAGTATTCTATACACCCGAGAGCTAACAAGATGTATAAGGACCCGAGGGAACACGTGTGGTGGTATGGAATGAAGCAAGAGGTAGCATGTTTTGTCGCCAGATGTTTATTGTGCCAGCAGGTCAAAGCCGAGAGGCAGAGATCAGGAGGATTGCTACAGCCACTACCAATTCCTGAATGAAAATGGGAGCATATCACGATGGATTTTGTTTTCGGACTTCCACGCACACCTGGAGGAAAGGATGCAATTTGGGTCATTGTTGAAAGGCTGACCAAATCAGTCCACCTTTTGCCTTTCAAAGTAGAATTGTCCATGGAGAAGCTCGGTGATTTATATGTGAGATAGATAGGCAGGCTGCAAGGAGTTCCAGTAAGTATCGTGTCCGATCGGGATAGTAGATTTATGTCCCACTTTTGGGAGGAGTTTGCAGGCTAGCTTGGGTACCCAACTCAAATTTAGCACGGCTTACCACCCTCAGATGGATGGACAGTCAGAGAGGACTATTCAGACGCTTGAGGATATTCTTCGGACATGTGTACTAGATTATGGTGGCTCATGGGAGGATCATCTTCACCTGGTAGAGTTTGTATACAACAATAGCTATCAGGCCAGTATCAAGATGTCTCCTTTCAAGGCTTTGTATGGTAGAGGATGCCGAACTCCATTATCTTGAGATGACATAGGAGAGAGAGTACTTTTGGGACTAGAGATGGTAGTTGATGCTGCAGAGAAGGTAAAACAGGTTAGAGAGACTTCGGGTGGCTCAGGACAGACAGAAGCAGTGGGCCGATAGCTACAGGAGACTGTTAGAGTTTGGGGTTGGCGACTTATTGTTCTTGAGGATCTCTTTGACACGTGGAACAATTCGTTTCGGTGGAGGTGGAAAGCTTAGTCTAAGATTCATCAGACCTTTCAATATTCTGGAGAAGGTCGGAGTAGTAGCTTATCGACTAGCCTTACCGCCTACATTGGAAGGAGTACACAACGTGTTCCATGTATCCCAGTTGAGACGATACGTGGCAGATCCTAGCCATATATTAGATCATTCGGAGCTTGAGGTTGGACCAAGCCTCCTTTATTCGGAGCAGCCAGTGGAGATCTTAGACCGCAGAGATAAGGTACTTCGTAACCAAGTAATTTCCTTGGTTCGCGTCGCTTGGAGGCATTATTCTCCCGGTGAATCCACTTGGGAGCGGAAAGAGGAGATGCGAGAGCGCTACCCCTATCTTTTTGCACCATGAGGTAATTTTCTTCTTATTTGTTCTGCCTTAAATTTTGAGGACAAAATTTTCTTAGGAGGGTAGACTTGTAACCTCCGTATCCTAAAATTCTAGCTTAAATATTATTTTTAGGTCACTACCAGAAAAAGCTAAATTAGCGACGTTAAAAAATATCGCTAAATGACCAAAAAATGTCGCTAATAGAATTTAGCGACTTAATTAGCGACGTAATACAAAAGTCAAAAATTAGCACGTCGCTGAAAGGAAAAATGTCGCTAAATGTCTCTACACCGACGTTTTTTAGCGACTTAAATATGTCGCAAAAATAGCGACGTTTAGCAACTTAACGTTGCTAAATTAGCGATATTTTCATATGTCGCTAAACGTCGCTAATTAGCGATTTATTCAGCGACGTTTAGCGACGTATAGCGACGTATTTAGCGACGTATAGTAACGTCGCTAAACGTCATTGAAAAATAAAAAAAATGTTAAAAATTACCAATCTCCTGCAATTTATGAATTTTTAATTAAAAATAGACCCGGAGCAACCCTCCGTTGAATTCTCTGGGTTCGCCGACCCCCTCGGTGGAACACTCAACACCGGTAAATTAACATCATTTAATATGAATAAAAAGTATCACAGTCACACAATACACACAAATATTATAGACACACCTGGAGAAACCCTCCATTGAATTTTCAATAACACAAAAAGCGTCTATATATAAGTATCACAGTCACACAAATTGTATAATATATAAGTATCACAGTCACACAAATATATAAGTATCACAATCACACAATAACCACAATAAAAGTATATGAAACATCACAGTATCAATCTCGAGGATTTTTAATACGCTGGGGCACATACCAGTCCCTCACATACTGCGCATAAACAACTTCTATAGGTGCTGGGTCACTGGAACTCCCCGTCTGAGATACAACCGCTATAGGTGCTGGGTGACTGGAACTCCCGGTCTAAGATAAAGCAGGTGGTATCTCTTCCTCCTTAACAGTAGGAGGCATCACTTCCTCCTTAACAGTAGGAGGCATCACTTCCTCCTTAACAGTAGGAGGTGTCTCTCTCAAGTGACGTGCACGTGCTCGGGTCATGGGTGCCATCTGGTAAGATAGATGAAAACAAAGAATATAATTGATAACAAATATAAATATATTGTCTAATATTAAATATTGTGTAAATTTATATCTTAACTATTATCAACTGATACTAGTATCAACTGATACTAGTATAAACCCTAACCCTAACCCTAACCCTGACCCTAACCCCAGGTCAAAAACCCTACTTATATCTTAACTATTATCAACTGATACTAATATATATATATGCTTTTGTTTATGCTTATGAGCTTCTCTCTTTTATTTATTATTGAAGATCTCATCCTGCAACTTATTTATTATTGAAGATGTCCTCGTTCCATTGGCAAGTACAAATAATATCAACTGCTTCCCACATACAACTTAACTATTCTCTTAATTATTTAAGTGGCAATTCAAATAGGCAAAAGACTTTATTATACATACATATAATATGTTAAAATTGTGTCGGTAGGCTGTAGCTACCGCTCCGCATTTACAGATTCAACTGATCAAACAACCTTATGTGTAAACTTACACATTTTGATCTTCTGTCTATCTATATATATATACCCATGTTCAGTACCTCCAAGACCTCAAATCAAGTTTATCGATAAAAACTGAACACTTGTATTTAGCTTCCTAATTAAGACTTAATTAGACTTGAGAGAAAAAAACAAAATGGCTGCTCAGTACTTGACAGTGCTGGTCGCTCTCCTTGTTATCACTACTTTCAGTAGTCTCTCATCTGCTTCGGATCCTAGTCCTCTCCAAGACTTCTGTGTCGCTGATAAGATGGCCAATGGTACATTAACATTATATATGCTTCTCGATTTTGTCATATATATATTTTCTAACGCGGCTAATTTCTTTCTTCATTAATTGTCAACAAATATATATTTTTAGCTAACCGTTTTAATTTCTAATTTATGATAGATGGATAGTAGTGCAGTGTTTGTGAATGGATTAGTGTGCAAGGACCCGAAGCTTGCAGTAGCTGAAGATTTTGCCTTCTCGGGCCTGGACAAGGCTGGCGACATAAATAACTCACTCGGTTTAAAGGTGACTGCTGTCAATGTGGCTCAAATTCCTGGCCTCAATACCCTTGGCATCTCACTTGTTCGTATAGACTATGCACCCAATGGAGGACTCAATCCTCCTCACACCCATCCCTGAGCCACCGAGATCCTAACTGTTTTAGAAGGCTCACTCTATGTTGGGTTCGTAACATCCAACCCCAGTAACAAACTCTTCACCAAGACCCTCTACAGGGGCGACGTGTTTGTGTTTCCCGAAGGACTCATCCATTTCCAGTTTAACCCTGATCATGAGCAAAAGGCCGTGGTAATCGTAGCCCTCAGTAGCCAGAATCCTGGGGTCATAACCGTTGCAAATGCCGTCTTTGGTTCCAAGCCAGATCAAATATCGGACGATGTTCTTTCCAAGGCCTTTCAGGTGGACAAGAAAACAGTCGACTGGCTCCAGGCTCAGTTCTGGACCGATAACAACTAACTCACTCAAACTACCAACCGATCGATATATTGCCAACAATACATATATATTGTATTGTTAATTAGTTTGGGTTGAATAAGCAAACTTCGATGTTCTATATATTGTAATAAAAATTATCGATTAGTATGTCAAAAAATCTAACCCTAACCCTAACCCCAGGTCAAAAAATCTAACCCTAACCCTAACCATATCAAAAACCCTAACCCTAACCCTAACCTTAACCCTAGGTCACGTGTGTGTATCGTGTAAGTGTGTGTGTCATGTCTGTGTCAGTATTTGTAACGTGTGTGTCGTGTCAGTGCCATGTGTGTCCTGTGTGTGTGTGTGTGTGAGAGAGAGAGAGAGAGCGGGTTTACCTAGAGGAGGAGGAGGAGGAGGGGGGAGGACGCAGCCGGAGGGGGGTCGCCGGGAGGGAGGAGGGGGCGCCGGAGGTCGGAGGGGAGTCGGAGAGATCGTGACGTTTAGGAGAAGGAGAGGGAGAGGAAGAGATCGAAAGAAATAGGGGAAAGCTGCCTTAATTAAAACAAATTTAGCGACATTTTAGCGACGTCACTATTAACGTCGCTAACTTAGCGACGTCTTAGCCGTCGCTAATTACGTCGCTAAATGTCCAAAATACATACGTCGCTAAATACGTCACTAAATGAAACATTTTAGTGACGTTTAGCGACCTAAATTGAAATTATAGCGACTAATCTTTTAAAAACTGAATAAAAGTCGCTAAACGTCGCTAAATATCGCCAATTAGTGACTTCTAGCGACGATTTTTAAATAGAGTCGCTAAATTAGCGACATTTTATTTGTCGTTGCTAAAAAACATCACTAAACCCGCTTATTCTAGTAGTGGGTTAATTTGGGGCTAGTGAAAATTTTCCATAATTTTTTGTTAATTAAAAACTAGAAACACTAATTTCCTAAGACTGGCAAGAATTTATTTTAGGGTCAAACATAATTAAAAATATTCCAAACTTTTATTCTAGGTTCTAAATAATCAAATATATTTTCTAGAATTTTCTAGAAATTTTTTGATTATTTTTAGCATTTATTTTGAGTCAATTAGGAAAAACTGAATTAAAAACTATTTTCTGAAAAAGAAAACCCATAATAGTAAATATTTTGCCCAATCAGCCAACAGGGGGCCCACCCGTCAGCCTTCCGCAGTGAACTGGGCGGGGCCCGTCTGTCAGCGACCATTGGCATGGTGCGGGTGTAACCGAGCCGACTGGGAGCCGAGCCGAGCCGCATCCTAGTCCGAGTCGGACTCAACTGAGCCGAGCCGGGTCAAACCCTGACCGTCCGATCTGGGCGGGGCTGCTTGGATGCATGCCACATGGCAGACTCTGAGCCACGGCTGCTTTCTCTCTCCTCTATATATAGGGTATTTAGTTTAGGAATTCTAGGGTTTTCTTTGAGCCGAATTCTGGAGAATTATCATCTAGGGTTCCTTCATCTTCCAGAAGCCATTACGCATAGCTCTGGACTCCAAATGAGCACCAGTTTCTTGTGTTAGAAGCGTATTGAGGTTAGATTTCTGAATATATAAATTGTTTTACTAAATTAAGAGTATTAAATTCTGAAAAATTCGTAAGCATAGTATGTCCGAAAATAGATGCATCTCGATGTTTTTGCTATTCCGGGAGAACCAGGGATCAGAATCATGAACCGTTTGAAGTTTCGGAAAGCTAATGTCGAGATCATTGACATAAATTTTTCCTAAATTTAATTCGAAATGGTTATATACTGTTAATTCTGTAGAACTTCTAGGTTAGAATTTAACCATCGGTGCACAATACAAAATTTGTATGTGGCATAATTCCCAAACGAATTTGAATTCGGACGAGCCATAAATTCTAGCATATTTTTGACGCTGAAATCTACAGGAAATTATGCATGAAAGTCAAAATTTTGTCAGTTGACTTTTCGGTCAACAGATTGTCTCGATTTGTGTGCCATGAGTCTCGAGTTGATAAAATTTAGTTTCTTTGAAAAATTTTTAGAAATTGACCTAAAAATCAGAATAATAAGATTAAAATAGTATTTTAGAGTAATTATTTCAGAATTAAATAAATTAAAATAAATTATCTTTTGACATGGTAAATTTGTAATACATAGGCTATTTGGACTGTGACTTGGATTCTGATTCATACCAGCTAAGGACCACAGGCGAGTACATTTTCGTGATTACTTTCAGTGCTTGATAGTCTCTATAATGCATGCTTTGTATTGATTATTTGATTTATTGACACTTGTTACACAGATTAGTATGATGGATTCTTATTATGAGATACGTGATTGTTCGGGATTATTGTTATTTTTTCGTGACTGGTTTGGAATCCATGTGTACTTGTGGGGAGGGGAAATACTTAGTGGACATGTGAACTATCCTTTCTATCCCATGGTCTTTCTGAAATAATAGCAGCCATGCACGACACGTGCGGTTTGCCGGATATTACCCCCTAGCCGTTCACATGTCAACAAGGTATTTCAAATCACATAGAGTAGTTGTTCTTATCTGTTCTTCCATCTATTATAGTTATTTCTTTTGTTGCTTGGAGATATTGTACTATATGTTGCCATGACAGGACTTCAGCATTTGGTTATTCTAGTTGCTTTATTGTGAGTTCAGTTGTTGCTATCATATATTTCTTGCTATTTATTGTCTTATAGCTTCTACCATGTGTTGGAACTGTTTTCACTGTGATGTACTCGTTCCTTTCCTGACTGGATAAAAATTTTAGGTGACTACAATGAGGATACAATCCCTACACATCATGGACCATATGCTAGCGACATAATAGAGCCTGATCTTGCCCTTCCGGACGATCACGGAGAGTTAGCAGCTCAGATACCGTCTGCGATTGAGTAGTTTAGTAGTAGTTAATTTTGTTAGTTATTTTGGACCGGATTGTTCTCCGACAGTTTTTCTAAAGCATTTTAAATATTGTAATTTGGATATTTAGTTTTGGGAAAGATTCATTGAACCCACATCAAGATTATTATTTCAATATTGTCTTGGTGTATTCATTTAAACTAGTGCATGTGATTGAGTATAATATAGACATGTATATATGTTGTGAGTTATAGATTACTTGTGGCTCATTGTACAGATTCTACCACCAATACTATGGCGTAGGCTGGGCGTACTCATGACTCATGCCCAAATCCAGGGTGCGGGTCATGACACATTTTTAGTGGTAGCCCATGCAAGTCAGGTTTCGCACAAGGTTGCGAACTCGTAGTGGTACTCAAGTTAGAAGTACGACCGCGAGCCTGCCATAGGATATACATACTAGGAATAGAAAAAGACTCAATCATAACTAGAGATCCCGTATACTCAACTTGCTAACCCTTATTAATTACTTTCGAGCAATCGGACCTCTTACATAGTTGATTGTCCTTCTTGAATACTTCCTTATCTTGTGCCATATCAACTTTATTCTTGTTGTTTCCAACCTTTCAGAATGCCACCCAAGACCAGAGAGCACGGTTACCGAGCAAATGGTGCTTTTCCCATACCACCCGTATTGCATAGCTTCATATCTGTATTCTTTGTGCTTAAGCATAATTTAGTAACAAAACCTTGAGTAGGAGTTGCAAGATCACGACTGGTGGAGGCACTATCCTAGTCAGTGATACTTGTAAGGGGCATCGTGTTACCTTGGAAGGCCATAATTTGGATACTAGTTTACTCGTAATGCCACTTTCGAGCTTTAACATTATCCTTGGAATGGATTGGTTGAGTATGCACCAAGCTAGCATAGACTGTCGTGGAGGACGTGTACTATTCTGCCCTCCAGAAAAGCCAGAATTTGAGTTTGTTAGGGGAGGAGTTGAGCAGAGTGATAAAATTATTTGTGGAGCCATGGTAGCAGAGAAGGACTTACCACACCCTATTATTGCAGAATTTTTAGACGTATTTCCTGAGGAGCTACCAGGATTTCCACCGGACAGAGATCTTGAATTTTTTATAGACTTAGTACCTGGGACAGAATCGGTGTTGCAGCAAGTCTACATGATCAACAACAGCGAGCTGACAGAACTGAAAAAGCAGGTGGATGATTTGCTAGACAAGGGTTTTATTAGATCGAGTTCCTCGCCTTGGGGAGCCACGGTCTTATTTGTACCAAAGAAAGATGGATCGGTGCGAATGTGCATTGATTACAGGGCTCTGAACAACCTCACCATCAAAATTAAATACCTGCTACCAAGAATATACGATCTTTTCGATCAATTGAGCGGCGCAAGAGTATTTTCGAAGATTGATTTGAGGTATGGCTATCATCAGTTGAAGGTGAAGAAGGAAGATATTCCAAAAACTGTATTTCGGACAAGATACAACCAATATGAGTTTATGGTGATGCCATTTGGGTTGACTAATGCCCCGACAGTCTTTATGAACTTGATGAACAAGGTGTTCCACTTGACAAGTTTGTAGTAGTATTCATAGATGATATTCTTGTCTATTCAAAGATACTGGAAGAGCATGAGAAGCATTTAAGGATTGTGTTAGAGACCCTTCGGAAGGAGAAGCTCTATGGAAAACTCTCGAAATGTGAGTTCTTCCTGGATAAGGTAGAGTTCCTTGGGCATATGGCAACGGGAGTCGGGATATCGGTGGATCCAAAGAAGATTGCTGCTGTAAAGTCTTGGACCACTCCGAGTTCTGTAAGCCCCCTGATTTTTCTAAAAATTTTAAAATAATTTTTTCAACTTTTCGGTAATTTCCTGGAATTAAAACTAAGGTGTTTTATGACTAAATGATTTTTGATAATGTTAATTAATATTAAATTATTATGAAAATAATATTTTATGGTATAAAATGGAAAACCAGACATAGGGAAATTTACTGCGAATTTATTGGACTCCGAAATCATTTTTAAAGCCCTGAAAACTATTGTAGAATTAACCCGAATTAAACCCGTGCCACACACACAACATCCCCATGAGAGCCGAAGCCAAGCCCAAGGAACATTGACCCAGCCCAAATCCTAGGTCAAACCCAAGCCCAAATCCTACTTGTATAAATATACAATTATATTCTTTTCCTTTTTCTAAGTGAAACCGAAAATCCCAAAACCTAAAATAGAGTTCAGCCGACTCCTACTCTTCTTCCCTGGCCGCCACCCTCTTACTCCTCTTCTCCGCTCCATCAAAACCCTAGCCGAGTCCACCGACAGGTCTCCTCCTTCACCCTCTGCTCTCCACCGGCCGGTCGAGTCCCTTCGCTGTGGCGACTGGGTCAAGCTCATCTGTGGCGCCGGTTTCGAGGACGCCGCCGACCTATTGCCGACTTGACCGACCCCCCCCCGCGGCGGCTCCGGCTACAGCCCGTCGACACCGCGACGGCTCCACAGCAGCCGACCGGCGGTGCCTCTTCTCCCGTGCGGCCTGAGCAGGAGCCCGCAGATCGGACTGAGCGTCGACCCCGCGGCGGCTCCGGCTACAGCCCGTCGACCCCGCGGCGGCTCCACAGCAGCCGACCGACGGTGCCTCTTCTCCCTCGCGGCCTGAGCAGCAGCCCACTGACCGGACTGAGCATCAACCCCGCGGCTGTCCTCCGACCAGCCGTTTATCCATCCCGACAACGCCGACCTTCCCGTCAAACCCGCTGTGTGTTTCTCGACGGCACAGACCTTCCCTCTGGTTTGGACAGCGACTCCACAGTCCGGCGCGGCTGTAAACTTTTCCCCGATGCCGACTGTGCGACTCAGGCGACTGTAAACGGCCGGCCTCCTCCCTGTCCAGCTCACTTTCACCACCAACCACCACGGCGTATCTCATCTTCGACCGCCCTCTCCCAGCAAGGCCATGACCCGCTGCCCTAGCCTCGGACACGGCCAACCCGGATACAGCAGCATCCCCGTGACCCAGACACAGCTCTCTAAACCAGGACACAAAATAGACACTCGGACACAAGAACTCAGATTTCACGGAGCCCTGTTCAGGTAATCCGTTCTCTCTCCTCGTTATTCCGTTTTCTGTTCCGTCAGTTGTGTCACGTAGACTGTGTAACCCTCTCGATGCCCGTGCAATCCGCTCGGTGCGTCGCGTCCTATGGTGATCGTAAACCGCGATCCAAAAACAGGAAAACCAACGCCCTGTTTCACCCCGAAACTGAGTGCGTCCCGCCAAACGGAACGACTTGGTCGCACGCGATCTTTACCGAAATGTGCACGTCGTTGATATGGACATGCAGAATTTTGCAGAAGTTGATTTGGATGTGCGTGCACACCGGAATCAACGCATATCCGTCGACACCGCCCTGTATCCGTCTGTTCTGGAACACGCTGTAACTTTGTGTACACACTTTGGATCGAGACAAAAATTGCGCCATCGGACTCGTAGCGATACGCTGGTCCTGTGACCCAAGTTCGGTTCGATTCTGAGAACGTTGACAAAATCGTATATCGTGGGCCCTACCGGCTCTACTTGACGGGCAATTTTGTGATCGGCTCATCGAAATCCAATTCTGGAAGTTCCGTTGGGTTCGTATCATCGATCCTGACTTGTTGACACTAAGTTTGGCGAATTTGGAGACCTTTGACCCTAACACATTTTTCGGTGCAAAGTGGCCCACATGTGGACCCCGCTTTGATCCGAAAATATCATTTTTGCCCTTGTGTCCAAATTGGACTTAAGGACAGGCGTTTCTAGCTATTTGATATTTTCTGAGACTGTTGGTGATGTTTATTTCAGCTTTTGGAGGAGTACCTGCAGGATCCACTAATACAGGAACAACTGTTGGTATTCAAACCCCAGGCAAGTGTACCTTGCCAAACTTGCAGTATATTGATTCATATTATTCTCTTATTTTATTTCTTTGATTGTTGTGCATGCTTGACCCAGGACCGAGTGACTTACTCAGCGTCCGATTATTAGTCGGGTGCCAACATCGTACGCGGTGTTGTGTATTGTCATCTAGAGATGGATATTCATGACCCCTTTACATTCTCGTACTTGTCTTATCAAGTAAACTATAACCCAGGATACTTGACACTATTCATGAGACAGAGTCTTCCTGAGATATTCATGGTGATTCTGTATAAGATACAAGACTTGACAGAGATACTATATTCTTAGATACATTATGACTTGTTGCATTAGCTATGATCCCGCTTGACATGGACATGAGACGTTATGGTCATGAGATACGTGGTTACATTGGGTGGGGAGAGACATACATGCTACAGGCTATTTCATATATATATATATATCTACTACTATTGTGAGGTCGTAGACTTTCGTAGCAGAGCTAGGCATATTACGTGTTATTACCGCTACCGGATCCCTGACACAGAGCTTGTAGTGGCTCAGCCTGAGTACTCGTGATGCTCTCACTTGTATTTCACATAGATGGTTACTTACTTATCCTATTTATTATATTTATTATCTGCACTGTATTTATTTTGGCTTGTATTATCTGTACCTTGCTATGTCCCCTGAGGACCTGGATCCGGATTATGTGCCCAGGATTTGCAGACGAGATCTATCCCGAGGTATACGGGACTGGAGCAGAAGCAGATACAGGAGCTGTACCGACACCCGAGGACGAGATATTAGCTGAAGACTTTTCCTGAGCATCTATGTTCCATGCTCAGTATTTACTTTATTCTGTCATTTATATTTTGGTCTGTTGAACCATTGTATCAGATATTTATCGGGTTATTCTCCGGAGCACTTTATTGAGACTGGTTGATGATTTACATTCCTTATACTCTGTGGATCATATTTTATATCTTGTGTGGATGAGATTAATTGTGCCCTGTTGTCGTAGACTTGTTTTTATAGCTTAAGTGCGCCTGATGGATCCATTAAATTGGGTTTGTCCATCAGTGTGTGCTGCTGGCCATTGTCACGTGTCTGGTTCCTCGGTATTTTGGGACTGGGGCGTGACATGGTTTTTGTGGTGGCCATGCAGGTCTACGACTAAATTGTTCGGTTTCAACTTAGGGACCGAGCAAGCCTACACCTAGGATTAGAGTATATGATCTCATCCACAACTGACTATGACTCATCCTCCTTCCAATCTATTCCATTGAAAAATTATATCCTGCTTGATTCATGTACCTTCTCATTAGTTCCTTGAGTGTAGCCTTCTCCTAGAATATAGAAGTCCCTATTGATGGAATAATGAGTAGGGTAACCTTTCTATTAAGAGTACAGCTAGGATATTGACACACCCCTAAGTAGAACGCTTAATGAACCCTAGCGTCCCTCACCTATAGAATAACTTGCCATTATTTCTTGTTATAGTCATGAATTACCTAAGAGTTGTATAGGCACGTCTAAGAGCTAGTTAGATATTTGACCCTAATGTTTGACCCCAGTCTTGAGGAACCAATAGAAATCCGAGATCGAATGTTAGGACTGAACCTAATGTGCATAGTGAGATAGTGCTAGGATATAGGTTCGTGTCGTGATATTAGCAGACAGTACCTCAGAGAGCCCAGAGCAACGAGTATGATATTCCCCATGAGATCATACCTCAAACACGAAGAATTGCTCGCCACCTTCACCTTAGGAAACCATGATATTATCTAGAGCCCCATATTTTAATTTCATATGTTGTTCATCTGCGACCTTAACGTTCGCTAATGCGCAACGACTAAAATATGTTCTTCTTTCCTCCGTCTTCTAATTCGTGCCACCTGACACTTCTGATAGTAGGCCAAGTAATTTTATTCCTTGTTAAGGACCCATAGTTTGCTAAGATTATAGCTGTAGTCTTGAATTTGAAAATTTTGTGCTTGGCAGTTAGAGTTCGAAAAGTTTGAGTTAATCTTGTAGATTGTGACCCGATGATTAACCCTTAGTGTTAATTCGCGTAATTGTACCCCCACTTCGATACAAGTTATATTTACTCTCCCTTGAGACTAATAACCTTTCCATTCTCGCTATTGACACATGTTCTATTAGCACTATGATTAAGACTTAAGGTGACCCTTACCTATATAATGCAATAGGAGACCCTAATAAGTACCAAGATCCTTCCTCATATACTCTAATAAGAGTTTCTGTTTTAATTACATGTGCAAGGTTATTTTGTAGGATCCTCTTAAGATTTTTACAGTACTAGTTTAATTCTTATAAGTTGGGTAGTGTAATTGAATGACATTAATTGTATGCTAGCATAAGACGACAGTGTTTATTCAGACAGTAGAATTTAGAGGTCCTTGCCCCTGTTTGGTCGACTAGCAACTTAAACGAGGAAGTGTATGATAACTGTAGAGATTGTAGAGTCTTTTATTATTGTTGCTCATTTTGTTTTGTTTTGTGAACTTGAATAATTTGTACCTCCTTACATCATCATCTAGCGTACTTATATTTCATATACTACCTTGACTTATGCTGCTATTTTATAGCCTAGTTTTGCAAGCTTATTCTTTATCGAGCTTGTTCATGACATATGTATTATTGGGGAGGCCTACAATAATATATTTAAGAATCAGTGTACTATGGTCTGATCAGCCATAGTGCGCTTGGTTCGCCCTTCGTATAACTACTTTACGTGGATTGAGATATGTAGTGATTAGTAGAGGAATATACTAGCCCTAGACATGTCTGACATATCGTATCGGTTACATAACTGCACTAATACGAGCATGCGAACAAAGGATTACCAAAATAGGATTTCAATCCATAACTGCTTGACAATTCCCATTTGAATTCTTTAAACGCCTTGATCCCGATACTTCTATTCTATTACGATGCCCTTGAACTCTTTATTATTGGTCTCCGTCTTCCCTTATTTTGGAAAGACGAAACCTCGTGCTTGGTATAAATTGATACACAGAGAGTACTAGATATACCCCATAGGCCGATCACATACTTGAGGATTATTCTTTCATAATTAAGGACATATCATATATGGTATAATCGGCATTGAAGTTTCGAGGATTGAATGACATGAGTAAATAAATTAAGGAATATTTTCTTAAGGTATATAGCTTATGTGATAGATGGATAAATTCTAAATTGGGTAGCAGTGCATTGTCAACTCGAGAGAAATTTCTTTTAGATTATGATCGAGCAGGATTAGATTGGGAGAGGTTCAAGCCATTGTAATCTTGAAAATTTTAGAAGAATGACTAAGATGATGAGGATTAATGAATTGATATTGAGGACCCAATATTTGTACCTTAAGTACATGATTTAAATTTTTGAATAATGAAGGTAAAATTATCAATTTGAATTTAGAGGATAAACATAGAATTTCAGACTTGAACATTGGTGGACTGCATTTAAATTATTTTATTTGATAATTTGAATTAAGAATTAAATTTTGATGGTTGGACTACCTATGTGAAATATTGAGGATGTGAATGGAATTTAAAAAGTTGAAGCAAAAAAAAAAATTATAAGTGAAAATAGGAACAATAATGGACTCGAATTACTTCTAGAGGAGATTATGATAATTGGAGATCGTGAGGTAAAATTGATATGCGTGTTTAAATCTTGAATATGATATATGGATTTAATTTAAATTTGGATATGGATAATTTGAAAAAGTGAGAAGAGATAACCATCATAGGTTGAATTTGATTGGATCAGGGGTCATCTTAACCTAGAAGTGATTACAATGGATATGATTAGGATTTTAATTGTCGCAAGAAGATTGTGATTGACTTATCTTATGTACACGAAGGATTAACAAATTATACCTTATTTTAATTTGAGGACGGGATTGTTTTAAGTTGGCTGGATTGTGAAACCCCCTCACCTAAGAATTAGACCTACTTGGCTTAGATAGTGAGACTGAGGCTAGCTCGAATCCACTTAGAAATAGAACACGGTATTTTTATTTAGTTTTACAACATGGTATCCCTTGGCACACCTTACCATTGCTTCGATAATTGGAGCACTTCTCTAGTCTCTGCCTTCCTACAAATTCCACACCCTTATCCTAGGCGTGACCATCACCCAATTTCCATCTTTGTGCAATTTTCTAATTGTTGGGCGCTTTTATGCAAAAGAGCATTTAGGTGTCCACACTATTGGACAAGACACCGAAAAAACCTAATTTTCGCTCATGTGGATTTTTTTCATGATTTTCGGAATATGCATCGTGCAACATCGCCCACTCTGTTAAACCTAGCCTTGCATTTAACCAATGCAAATCTTATACCATCCTTGTCTTTTACCGTGGCTTAATTTTAATTTCAAGGACGAAATTTTTATAAGTTGGGTAGATTGTAAGCCCCCTGATTTTTCTAAAATTTTTAAAATGATTTTTTTAACTTTTCGGTAATTTCCTAGAATTAAAACTAAGGTGTTTTGTGACTAAATGATTTTTGATAATGTTAATTAATATTAAAATATTATAGAAATAATATTTTATGGCGTAAAATAGAAAACCAGGTATAGGGTAATTTTCTGCGAATTTATTGGACTCCGGAATCATTTTTAAAGCCCTGAAAACTATTGTAGAATTAACCCAAATTAAACCCGTGCCAAACACCCAACATCCCCATGAGAGCCGAAGCCAAGCCCAAGTAACATTGACCCAGCCCAAATCCTAGGTCAAATCCAAGCCCAAATCCTACATGTATAAATATACAATTATATTCTTTTCCTTTTTCTAAGTGAAACCAAAAATCCCAAAACCTAAAATAGAGTTCAGCCGACTCCTACTCTTCTCCCCTGGCCGCCACCCTCTTCCTCCTCTTCTCCGCTCCATCAAAACCCTAGCCGAGTCCACCGACAGGTCTCCTCTTTCACCCTCTGCTCTCCACCGGCCGGTCGAGTCCCTCCGCTGTGGCGACTAGGTCAAGCTCATCTGCGACGCCGGCTTCGGGGATGCCGTCGACCTACTGCCTACTTGACCGACCCCCCCATGGCGGCTCCGGCTACAGCCCGTCGACCCCGCGGCGGCTCCACAGTAGCCGACCAGCGGTGCCTCTTCTCCCGCACGGCCTGAGCAGCAGCCCGCTGATCGGACTGAGCGTCGACCCTGCGACGGCTCCACAGCAGCCGACCGGCGGTGCCTCTTCTCCCTCGCGGCCTGAGCAGCAGCCCGCTGACCGGACTGAGCATCGACCCCGCGGCTGTCCTCCGACCAGCCGTGTATCCATCCCGACAGCGCCGACCTTCCCGTCAAACTCGCTGTGTGTTTCCAGATGGAGCAGACCTTTCCGCTGGTTTGGACAGCGACTCCACAGCCCGACGCGACTGTGAACTTTTCCCCGACGCCGACTGTGCGACTCCGGCGACTGTAAACGGCCGGCCTCCTCCCTGTCCAGCTCACTTTCACCACCAACCCCCATGGCGTATCTCATCTCCGACCGCCCTCTCCCAGCTCGGCCACGACCCGCTGCCCTAGCCCCGGACACGGCCAACCCGGACACAGCAGCATCCCCGTGACCCAGACACAGGTCTCTGAACCAGGACACGAAATAGACACTCGGACACGAGAACTCAGATTTCGGAGCCCTGTTCAGGTAACCCGTTCTCTCTCCTCGTTATTCCGTTTTTCGTTCTGTTAGTTGTGTCATGTAGACTGTGTAACCCTCTCGATGCCCGTGCAACCCGCTCGGTGCATCGCGTCCTGTGGTGATCGCAAACCGCAATCCAAAAATAGGAAAACCAACGCCCTGTTTTACCCCGGAACTGAGTGCGCCCCACCAAATGGGATGACTTGGTCGTACGCGGTCTTTACCGAAATGTGCGCATCGTTGATACGAACGTGCAGGATTTCGCAGAAGTTGATTTGGATGTGCGTGCACACCGGAATCAACGCGTATCCGTTGACACCGCCCCGTATTCGTCTGTTCTGAAACACGCTGTAACTTTGTGTACACACGTCGGATCAAGACGAAACTTGCGCCATCGGACTCGTAGCGATACGCTGGTCCCGTGACCCAAGTTTGGTTCGATTATGAGAATGTTGACAAAATCGCGTATCGTGGGTCCCACCGGCTCCACTTGATGGGCGATTTTGTGATTGGCTCATCAGAATCCAATTCTGGAAGTTCTGTTGGGTTCGTATCATCGTTCCTGACTTGTTGACACTAAGTTTGGCAAATTTGGAGTTATTTGAACCTGACACGTTTTTTGGTGCAAAGTGGCCCACATGTGGACCCCGCTTTGATCCAGAAATATTATTTTTGCCCTTGTGTCCAAATTGGACTTAAGGACAGGCATTTCTAGCTATTTGATATTTTCTGAGACTGTTGGTGATATTTATTACAGCTTTTGGAGGAGTACCTGCAGGATCCACTGATACAGGGATAACTGTTGGTATTCAAACCCCAGACAAGTGTACCTTGCCAAACTTGCAGTATATTGATTCATATTATTCTCTTATTTTATTCCTGTAATTGTTGTGCATGCTTGACCTAGGACCGAGTGACTTACTCAGCGTCCGATTATTAGTTGGATGCCAACACCGTACGCGGTGTTGTGTATTGTCATCTAGAGATGGACATTCGTGACCCCTTTACATTCTCGTACTTGTCTTATCAAGTACACTATAACCCAGGACACTTGACACTATTCATGAGACAGAGTCTTCCTGAGATATTTATGGTGATTCTGTATAGGATACATGACTTGACAGATATACTATATTCTTAGATACATTATGACTTGTTGCATTAGCTATGATCCCGCTTGACATGGACATGAGACGTTATGGTCATGAGATGCATGGTTACATTGGGTGGGGAAAGACACACAGGCTACAGGCTATTTCATATATATATCTACTACTATTGTGAGGTCGTAGACTCTCGTAGCAAAGCTAGGCACATTACGTGTTATTACCGCTACCGGCTCCTCGACACAGAGCTTGTAGTGGCTCAGCCCGAGTACTCGTGATGCTCTCACTTGTATTTCACATAGATGGTTACTTACTTACCCTATTTATTTTATTTATTATCTGTACTGCATTTATTTTGGCTTGTATTATCTGTACCTTGCTATGTCCCCTGAGGACCTGGATCCGGATTATGTCCCCAGGATTTGCAGACGAGATCTATCCTGAGGTATACGGGACCGGGGCAGAAGCAGATACAGGAGCTGTACCGACACCCGAGGACGAGGTGTTAGCTGAAGACTTTTCCTGAGTATCTATGTTCCATGCTTAGTATTTACTTTATTCTCTCATTTATATTTTGGTCTGTTGAACCATTGTATCAGATATTTATCGGGTTGTTTCCCGGAGCACTTTGTTGAGACTGGTTGATGATTTATATTTCTTATGTTCTGTGGATCATATTTTATATCTTATGTGGATGAGATTAGTTGTGCCATGTTGTCGTAGACTTGTTTTTACAGCTTAAGTGCGCCTGATGGATCCACTAAATTGGGTTTGTCCATCAGTGTGTGCTGCTGGCCATTGCCACGTGTCTGGTCCCTCGGTATTTTAGGACTGGGGCGTGACAAGTTCTGTTGCAGAGATCAGAAGCTTCTTAGGATTGGCCGAATATTACATAAAATTTGTAAAGGATTTTTCTCGGATTACAGTGCCGTTGACTAAACACACTAGGAAGGATGTGCAGTTCAAGTAGACCGAAGAATGTCAGGCTGCATTTAATGAGCTGAAGAAGAGATTGACCACAACGTCTATTTTGATGGTGCTATCGGGGACAGGAGGATTTGTCATTTATAGCGATGCTTCGGGGAAGGGCTTGGGATGTGTTCTAGAGCAGAATAAGAAGGTGGTGGCATATGCTTCTAGACAGTTGTGGTCACATAAGAGAAACTATCCCACTCGTGACTTAGAATTAGCAGCAGTGATCTTCACTCTAAAGTTGTGAAGACATTATCTGTATGGAGAGCGGGTAGAAATATACACTGACCACAAGAGCTTGAAGTACATCTTTACGCAGAAAGAGCTGAATATGAGGCAGCGTAGGTGGCTAGAACTGATGATGGATTTTTATATTTTACTATAGTACCATCCAGGAAAAGCTAACATAGTTATCGATGCATTGAGCAGATATCCAGTAGCGATATACTTGACAACAGATCGTCACTTATTAGCAGAATTGGATAGCCTGGGCATCGAGGTTATTATTCTAGGGGTTGAAACGCAGATAATGGGCATGCAAATTCAATCAGGATTGATAGAGAAGATTCGAGAGACGCGGTACCATGATGAGGGTCTGCAAAGCCTCAGAGCTCAGGTACAGGCAGGATTGATGGATGACTTCTCTATTGCGGAGGATGGTTCTTTAAGGCACGGGACTAGGTTATGTGTGCCTAGTGGGAACCTGCATGAAGAGATCATGCAGGAGGCTCATCGTTCTTAGTATTCTATACACCTGGGAGCTAACAAGATGTACAAGGACCCGAGGGAACATGTGTGGTGGTATGGAATGAAGCGAGAGGTAGCATATTTTGTCGCCATATGTTTATTGTTCCAGCAGGTCAAAGCCAAGAGGCAGAGAGCAGGAGGATTGCTACAGCCACTATAAATTACTGAGTGGAAATGGGAGCATATCACGATAGATTTTGTTTTCGGACTTCCACGCGCTCCTGGAGGAAAAGACGTAATTTGGGTCATTGTTGATAGGCTGACCAAATCAGCCCATTTTTTGCCTTTCAAAGTAGGATTGTCCACGGAGAAGCTTGTCGATTTATATGTGAGACAGATAGTCAGGCTGCATAGAGTTCCAGTAAGTATCGTGTTCGATCGGGATAGTAGATTTACGTCCCACTTTTGGGAGGAGTTTGCAGGCTAGCTTGGGTACCCAACTCAAATTTAGCACGGCTTACCACCCTCAGACGGATGGACAGTCAGAGAGGACTATTCAGACGCTCAAGGATATGCTTCGGACATGTGTACTAGATTTTGCTGGCTCATGGGAGGATCATCATCACTTGGTAGAGTTTGCATACAATAATAGCTATCAGACCAGTATCGAGATGCCTCCTTTCGAGGCTTTGTACGGTAGGAGATGTCGAACTCCATTATCTTGAGATAACTTAGGAGAGAGAGTACTTTTGGGACCAGAGATGGTAGTTGATGTTGCAGAGAAGGTAAATCATGTTAGAAAGAGACTTGTAACCTCCGTATCCTAAAATTCTAGCTTAAATATTGGTTTTAGGTTAATTTGGGGCTAGTGGAATTTTTCCATAATTTTTGGTTAATTAAATCCTAGTAACACTAATTTCCTTGGACTGGCAAGAATTTATTTTAGGGTCAAACATATTTAAAAATATTCCAAACTTTTATTTTAGGTTCTAAATAATCAAATATATTTTCTAGAATTTTTTGGAAAATTTTTGATTATTTTTAGCATTTATTTTGGGTTAATTAGGAAAAATTGAATTAAAAACTATTTTCTGAAAAAGAAAACCCATAATAGTAAATATTCTGCCCAGTCAGCCAACAGGGGGCCCATCCGTCAGCCTTCGGCATCGAACTGGGCGGGGCCCGTCTGTCAGCGACCGTTGGCGTGGGTGCGTATCATGCCCCAGTCCCAAAATATAAGGAACCTGGCCACGTGGCATTGGCCAGCTGACACGTCACTAAGGGATTATCCAATTTAATGGACCCAAAGAGACGTGCTACGCTGTCCTAAAATAATAACAAGTTTAATACAGGTAAAGTCTAATCTCATCCACAAAATATCAAGGAGTACTGAAATAAGTGCTAAAATATATATAAGTGCCGAGTCTGAAATGTCATAGTACAAATCAGATAAGTCTGGTGGGAACAAACCTACTACAAAAGATAATAAAAGTTTTGAAATATGATAGACTAGAGTATCGTCTATCTAGGTAAGTAGCTCCAGCTCTACAGGTGAACATACTACTAAAGATCAGGGAGACTCTGATGGCAGCACCTCTAGCTCTTCCTCAGTGGCGTACCTCGTCTCCTGTCCGGGTCCATACACTGTGGGGTAGTATGCCTCGTCTAGATCTGGAAAGAAACCAGGTCCTCAGTGGGACATAACAAGATACATAAAAATATGCCATATATAAATACTGAATAAATAAAGGGTGAGCTAACCATCTAAGTGAATGCAATATAAAAACCTCATAGTACGTATGAGAAAGTTTAGGCTAGATATATTCTGACTTAATTCATCAATCATCATGACTGGCTAGTATATGCCACATATGCCCCCAGACCCATGGGCACTCTGCAATCGGCCATCTCCGAGGAGCATGGTATCCGAAGGTATAACATTCAAGGAGGGGGTATCCCATACGCCTACTAGCTATCTTCCCCGCCCAATGCAGGTATAAAAGTCGAATCCACGACGTGCAAACCACGTAGCTATACGCCAAGTCATAACTTTCCTGAATATTCCTGATTTCATGCTAAGCCGTGATGCACGTCACACGCACCGGTAGCTAATCGATTACGCAAACTCGCATCATAATATGAATTATAACGGTGTTACGTGTACAAGTGTCAGGGTCTAGGAGGATATCAGAATACCCTCGCAACTGTAGGTAAGTCTGCTAAAGTCTAAGTCAGTTACACTACAAGTCGACGTATTCGTCGATGGCACCCGAGGTAATCTCGGACACACACAGTTATATGTAAGTTCAAGAGAATTAGCATACAATAATTTTATAGTTAAACAGTAAAACCTGGCAAGGTATACTTGCCTACGTCCTCAAGCTGGGCGTGCCAAAAACCTGTTCCCGCAGTTGTTTCTGAGGGGTCCTGTGACCTGGGGTCACTAACTGCGTTGTAGGTGCACTCTGTTCAAGACGTACAGGAGTTCGTAAATTTAACATTTAATTAAATGCATAATTTATATATTTATATAGTATAGTATATGTATATATATAACATATATATTAATATATAATTAAATATTTATAATACATATTAGAGCAAATAATTATAAATATATAAATATAGTATTTATATACAAAATATAAATATAAATATATAAATATATTATATAAAACATAAAATAAATACATATATATAAGATAAGTATTTATTTATATTTTAAATATAAGGTATATATATATATATATATATATATATATATATATATATATATATATATATAGGTATATGTATATATATATTATAAATATATAGTAATAGCATATATACACATATTTTATATATACATAGTATATAGATAATATAACAATATATTCATATATATATATACATATATATTAAGTAGTATAATAATAATATATATATATTATATATATAATATATCACAGTATATATATACTTAATATAGTATATACATATTTATATTTTAATAGTATATTATGATATAATATATATATTACAGTATATATATATACATATATAGTATATATATATTTATACTTAATAGTATATATTTAATAGTATATATATATATATATAGTATAATACAGTATACATATATATATAATATAGTATATATATATATATATATATATATATATATATATATATATATATATATATATATATATATATATATATATATATATATATATATATATATATATATATATATATATATAAATAAATAGTATATATATTATAATATAAATATATACATATACTGTATATAATAAATACATAAGTATATATATATATATATATATATATATATATATATATATATATATATATATATATATATATATATATATATAAATAATATATATATTATACAATAATAATAATATAGGTATATATATACATATATAATATATTAGTATATATATATGTATAATAGTATATAATATATAATATATATAATTATATATAATAATACATAATATATAATAATATATATATATATATATATATATATATATATATATAAAAATAAAAATAAAAATACAGACATACATATACGTATTTTAATATATTATATATATACTGTATATATTTATATATTAATAATTATAATATATAATTATATATAATAATTATAATATATAATTATATATATAAATATATATATGAATATACATATATATATATATATATATATATATATATATATATATAGATATATATAGATATATATTTATATATATATGTATAAACGTATACAGGGGGGTGGGGTACCTGACACGTCAGGGGGGCCCACGTCGTCGTCGCCGGCGAGAGGAGGCGAAGGTTCGGCGGGTGGCTGGCCGTGGCAGCAACAACAGCAGCTGTAGCAGTCAGCAGCAGCAGCAGCAGCGGCAACTGTGGCAACTGCTGCGGCGGGGCGACGGCGGAGGCGTCGTTGCAGGGTGGCAGGGCGTCGGAGGGGGTGGCGACGAAGGTGGTAGTGGTGGTGGCAGAGGTCAGGGGTGGCCGGGGGTGGGGATTAGGGAGGTCGGGGGGGGCTCGGGTCGTGGTCGGAGGAAGAGGGTCGGGGCTCTGTGGGCGGCGGTGGAGGGGCGGTGAGGTGGTGGTTTGGTGGAGGGGGTGATGGCGGTGGTGGCGGTCTGAGGTGGCGGGGGTGGTGGCTAGGGTGGCTCGGGTGTGGTGGGGTGTTGTTGGTGTGGGTGTTGGCGTTGCGGGGGCTGCCGGCGGCGGCTGCGGTGGCTAGGGCGGTGGCGCGGTGGCTGGGGGGGAGCTGTGGGAGAGGCGAGGCGGTGGGGTAAGGGTCGGAGGTGGGGGAGATCTGAGTGAGGTTCGGGTGGGGGGATGTTGTATAAATAGGTTTTTTAGAGTTAGGGTATTTTAGGTAATTTAGGGTTAGGGGGGGTATTTAGGTAATTTTACACTTAAAATATCTTAGATATTTTATGTAGATATTTTAGGGTTTAAGTACATTGAATTGGAACTACTTTTGGAATGAACGGTGTAGGATCACCCTCCAATGGGAGGTTGACACCTCGCATAGTACATTTACAGATAAAAACCTGCAGATTCATAATTTGCACAAAAGTCCTATAAAAATGGAAAATTGCGCATTACGCAATTGTTTGAGAAAAACACCTTATTCCTGAGGGTGCTGTAATGAACAGAAATGAGGGGCGGTATCCAGTGAGGGCCTTGAGGGTGTGGGGGTGAGTCTGGGCAGGGGCTGGGCCTAGTTTTGGGTGATGCGGGTCACCGTATTAATTAATTAGTAATTAATGTGCACGGTATTTTCTATTTATTTAAAAATAGGCAGGACTAGAATTTAGTGCAGTGCAAGTGTACTAGACGTAGTATACTTAAAGTATAATAATAACGTAATTTAGTTTGGACAAAACAGGTTCCTGTTGGGCCTCTAATTTTGATTGGAAAGGACAAGGGTACAGGTCTGGATATTAATTAAAAATTAATACGGACGTTTGTAACGATATTTGTGCGACTAAAATGAGATTCATGCCAGCGTCTTTGTGAGTTGCACAAAGTTTAGAATAGTAGACTGGCATGTCTAGGAGAGGTATGTAAACTTTGTTTGGAGATAACAGTCAGTGTAATGCTCTAATTATTGATGTGATGGACAGGTACACAAATAAATAAGATAATGCATAAATAAATTTAAAATGCTATAAATAAATCCTAATTTGTTAAAAATAATCCTAATTTTACTATCTAATGCTGAAATCTGGTCGAGGGAGTTTACAATCTACCCTCCTTAGAGCATTTCGTCCTCGAAATTAAAACAGACATATAGTGAAAACTATAGATTGATTTAAAATATTAGGACATACCCAGGCCTTCGAATATATGGGGGAAACGCTATCAAATATCCTCTTCTCGTTCCCAGGTCGACTCGCCTGGGGCATGATGTCTCCATGCAATATGAACTAGAGGGATAGTCTGACCTCGCAACACCTTCTCGCTTCTGTCTAGGATCCCTACAGGCTCCTCTTGGTACGATAAACTCGGGCCGACAGTGATCTCTGAGTGGTTCAGCACATGACTCGGATCTGAAATGTACCTCCTTAGCTGAGATACGTGGAAGACGTCATGCACTCCTTCTAATGTTTGGGGTAAGGCTAGCTTGTAAGCAACTTCTTCGATGCGTTCCAACACATCGAATGGGCCGATGTACCTCGGACTTAGTTTTCCTCTTCCTCCAAATCTGATAGTCCCTCGGGTAGGTGAGATCTTTAAAAACACATGCTCGCCAACTTGGAATTCTAGGGGTCGTCGATGTACGTTTGCCCAGTGCTTTTGTCTGTCCTGCGCTGCTTGCAGGTGTCCTTGGATCTTCTTTACCTTCTCCACCGTACGAACGACCAATTCTGGTCCTAGGATATGTCTTTCGCCTACATCGCTCCAACATACTGGGGAACGGTATTTCCTACCATACAATGCTTCAAAAGGAGCCATTTGAATACTCGCTTGATAGCTATTGTTATAGGAAAATTCTACCAGATGCAAATGATCTTCCCATGATCCACTAAAATCAAGCATGCAGGCTCTCAGCATATCTTCCAGTGTCTGAATGGTATGCTCGGACTGTCCATCTGTCTGTAGGTGATACGATGTACTGATCTTTAGGCGGGTACCAAGACTCTCTTGTATACTTTGCCAAAAGTATGATGTAAACCTCGTATCCCTGTCAGACACTATACTGATTGGTACTCCGTACAGACGCACGATCTTCTTCATATACATATCTGCCAGGACTTCTGTAGATTGCCCAACTCTGAAGGGTAAAAAGTGGGCAGCCTTAGTGAGTCGATCTACGATCACCCATACAGCATTACGACCACTGGGACTTCTTGGGAATCCCGTAACGAAGTCCATGGTAATGTGCTCCCATTTCCACTCAGGTATTGGGAGTGGTTGAAGTAGACCTGCGGACCTCTGATGTTCAGCCTTGACTTGCTGACACACCAGGCATTTTGCCACAAAGCGGGCTATCTCTCTCTTCATTCCATGCCACCAATAGTATTGCCTCAGATCTCTGTACATCTTTGTGCCACCTGGATGGATAAAGTATGTTGAGCTGTGAGCTTCTGTCCTCAGTTCTTCACGAAGTTCTCCATTTGGAACATATAGACGTTCTCCACATCTTAAAGTCCTATCTTCGTGTATGTACAATCCTGTCTGTATTTCGGCCTCGGTTCTTTGTCGAAGTCTCTGGAATCTGGCATCTGTTGGCAGGGCCGCCTTGATTCTCTCGACCAATGTTGATTGCAACTGGTAATTTGACAATTTACCGTCAATTCCTGTCATAATGACCTTTATTCCCAACTGTTCTAGATCTCTCGATAGATCTGGTCGGGTGATCAGAAAGAATGCCGTGGGTCTCCTGCTTAGAGCATCAGCTACTACATTAGCCTTTCCTGGATGGTACTGCAGATCGATCTCGAAGTCTGTCATCACCTTGAGCCAGCATCTTTGTTTCAGGTTCAGGTCCTTCTGGGTGTAGACGTACTTCAGGCTCTTGTGATCAGTGAATATCTCCACTCGTTCGCCATATAGATAGTGTCTCCAAAGCTTCAAGGCAAAGATGACTACGGCAAGCTCTAGATCGTGCGTGGGATAGTTCTTCTCATGGGTCCTCAGTTGTTTAGAGGCATAGGCTACAACTTTCCCATGTTGCATCAAGATGCAACCTAATCCTTTTCCGGATGCATCGCTATATATTATGAATCCTCCGGATCCAGATGGTATGGTCAAGATGGGAGCCATAGTCAGACATTTTTTTAGCTCATCGAAAGCTATCTGACACTCCTCAGACCAGATGAACTCCTGATCCTTGCGGGTCAAACGGGTTATCGGCTCTACGATCCTTGCAAAATTCTCTACGAACCTCCGGTAATATCCAGCAAGTCCTAGAAAACTCCTCACCTCTGAGACGTTGGCAGGGGTTGGCCACGTCTCTATGGATGAAATCTTCGTCGGGTCTACTGAAATGCCATCTCCGGTGATCACGTGCCCAAGGAAAGCGACACGATCAAGGAAAAACTTGCACTTGCTCAGCTTTGCATAAAGACTCTCATGCCTTAGCATCTCTAACACTAGTCTTAGGTGTTCTTCATGCTCCTCGTGGCTCTTCGAATACACCAAGATATCGTCGATGAAGACTACCACGAATTGGTCCATATACTGGTGGAAGACTCTGTTCATCAAGTTCATAAATACGGCAGGTGCATTTGTCAGTCCAAAAGGTATCACCAGGAACTCGTAGTGACCATAACGAGTCCTGAATGCTGTCTTTGGAATGTCTTCTCTTCGTACTTTTACCTGATGATAACCTGATCTCAAATCTATCTTTGAGAATACTACTGCTCTTGTCAGTTGGTCGAACAGACCATCAATCTGCGGCAGGGGGTACTTGATTTTGATTGTCAAAGCATTAAGGGCTCTGTAATCAATGCACATACGAAATGTTCCATCCTTTTTTGGTACAAAAAATACTGGTGCTCGCCAGGGTGATGCACTAGGACGAACAAATCCCTTGATCTGTAATTCTTCTAGCTGTAGCTTCAGCTCGTCTATCTCCTTCTTCGCCAACCGGTACATATTTGAGGATACTGGTGCAACTCCGGGCACTAACTCAATAGTGAACTCCACTTCTCTGTTAGGCGGTAGGCCTGGCAACTCCTCCGGAAATACATCTTCGAATTATGCAACAATTACTGGGGGAGCTGTCTCCATTGCTATGTAAGCTCCAGGTGACTGGCCTACTCCTTGCTTGATGGTGCCCCGCATCTACTCGAACTTCGGGTGTCCTGGTGGTCTAAAAATGATACTACCCTTCCGGCAGTCTAGTATGGCATTGTACTGGCTTAACCAGTCCATGCCTAAGACAACGTCGAAGTTTGGCATTGGGAGTACCAAAAATCGTGCTCTCAGCTCTCTACTACAAACGACTACCGAGCATATTTTAATAGTGCTGATAACGAGGTACGGGGTTGTTGGATAAACTAGTATCCTTCTCGGGGACTGGTCTCTCAAGGTAGTCGGGGTCCTATGGACATCTTGCGAGGGGTCTGTTGCTTGGTCAACCCCATCAGTTGCGTGTCCACTGGGTACGTCCATATTTCTGAAGAAGATAGAATAATTAGAAAAGTACGAAGAAAAAATAATAATAATCAAGCAGGATGCAAAAATTTAAGGATGAAGTCAGAGTGGATGAGACCTAGTAATTCCTATCCTATTGCAGGCTCGCTGGGCATGTTATCATACCACTAGCGATTAACTTGACCTGCATGGGCCACCACTAAAACCATGTCACGCCCCAGTCCCAAAATATACGGAACCAGGCCACGTGGCATTGGCCAGCTGACACGTCACTAAGGGATTACCCAATTTAATGGACCCAAAGAGACGTGCTACGCTGTCCTAAAATACTAATAAGTTTAATACAGGTAAAGTCTAATCTCATCCACAAAATATCAAGGAGTACTGAAATAAGTGCTAAAATATATATAAGTGCTGAGTCTGAAATATCATAGTACAAATCCGATAAGTCTGGTGGGAACAAACCCACTACAAAAGATAATAAAAGTGCTGAAATATGATAGACTAGAGTATCGTCTATCTAGGTAAGTAGCTCCAGCTCTCCAGGTGAACATACTACTAAAGATCAGGGAGACTCTGATGGCAGTACCTCTAGCTCTTCCTCAGTGGCGTACCTCGTCTCCAGTCCGATTCCGTACACAGTGGGGTAGTATGCCTCGTCTAGATCTGGAAAGGAACCATGTCCTCAGTGGAACATAACAAGATACATAAAAATATGCC
Organism: Iris macrosiphon; assembly: GCA_036927795.1. NCBI lineage: Eukaryota > Viridiplantae > Streptophyta > Magnoliopsida > Asparagales > Iridaceae > Iris > Iris macrosiphon. Next base: position 211,559,930 of record JAYESA010000004.1, read on the forward strand.
ATATATAAATACTGAATAAATAAAGGGTGAGCTAACCATCTAAGTGAATGCAATATAAAGATCTCATAGTACGTATGGGAAAGTGTAGGCTAGACATATGCTGACTTAATTTACCAATCATCGTGACTGGCTAGTATATGCCACATATGCCCCCAGACCCATGGGCACTCTGCAATCGGCCATCTCCGAGGAGCATGGTATCCGAAGGTATAACATTCAAGGAGGGGGGTGTCCCATACGCCTACTAGCTGTCTTCCCTGCCCAATGCGGGTATACAAGTCGAATCCACGACGTGCAAACCACGTAGCTATACGCCAAGTCATAACTTTCTTGAATATTCCTGATTTCGTGCTAAGCCGTGATGCACGTCACACGCACCGGTAGCTAATCGAGTACGCAAACTCGCATCACAATATGAATTACAACCGTGTTGCGTGTACAAGTGTCAGGGTCTAGGAGGATATCAGAATACCCTCGCAACTGTAGGTAAGTCTGCTAAAGTCTAAGTCAGTTACACTACAAGTCGACGTATTCGTCGACAGCACCCGAGGCAATCTCGGACACACACAGTTATATGTAAGTTCAAGAGAATTAGCATACAATAATTTTATAGTTAAACAGTAAAACTTGGCGCGGTATACTTGCCTACGTCCTTAAGCTGGGCGTGCCAAAAACCTGTTCCCGCAGTTGTTTCTGAGGGTCCTATGACCTGGGGTCACTAACTGCGTTGTAGGTGTACTCTGTTCAAGACGTACAGGAGTTCGTGAATTTAACATTTAATTAAATGCATAATTTATATATTTATATAGTATAGTATATATATATATATAACATATATATTAATATATAATTAAATATATATAATACATATTAAAGCATATAATTATAAACATATAAATATAGTATTTATATACAAAATATAAATATAAATATATATATATATAAATATATTATATAATACATAAAATAAATACATATATATAACATAAGTATTTATTTATATTTTAAATATAAGGTATAGATATATATATAGGTATATGTATATATATATTATAAGTATATAGTAATAGCATATATACATATATTTTATATATACATAGTATATAGATAATATAACAATATATTCATATATATATATACATATATATTAAGTAGTATAATAATATATATATATATTATATATAATATATCACAGTATATATATACTTAATATAGTATATACATATTTATATTTTAATAGTATATTATGATATAATATATATATTATAGTGTATATATATATATACACATATATAGTATATATATATTTATACTTAATAGTATATATTTAATAGTAAATATATATTAGTATAATACAGTATACATATATATATATATATATATATATATATATATATATATATATATATATATATATATAATATAGTATATAGATATATATATATATATATATAAATAGTATATATATTATAATATAAATATATACATATACTGTATATAATAAATACATAAGTATATATATAAATATAAATATAAATATAAATATAAATATAAATATAAATATAAATATAAATATAAATATAAATATAAATATAAATATAAATACATACATACATACATACATACATATATATATATATATATATATATATATATATATATATATATATATATATATATATATATATATATTATACAATAATAATAATATAGGTATATATATACATATATAATATATTAGTATATATATATATATATATAATAGTATATAATATATAATATATATAATTATATATAATAATACATAATATAATATATATATATATATATATATATATATATATATATATATATATATATATATATATATATATATATATATATATATATAAATAAAAATAAAAATACAGACATACATACATATACGTATTTTAATATATTATATATATACTATATATATTTATATATTAATAATTATAATATATAATTATATATATAAATATATATATGAATATACATATATATATATATATATATATATATATATATATATATATATATATATATATATATATATATATATATATATACGTATAAAGGGGGGTAGGGTACCCGACACGTCAGGGGGGGCCCACGTCGTCGTCCCCGGCGGGAGGAGGCGAAGGTCCGGCGGGTGGCTGGCCGTGGCAAGGGGGTGATGGCGAAGGGGATGGTGGCGGTGATGGTGGTCTGAGGTGGCGGGGGTGGTGGCTAGGGTGGCTCGGTTTTGGTGGGGTGTTGTTGGTGTGGGTGTTGGCGTTGCGGGGGCTGCCGGCGGCGGCTGCGGCGGCTAGGGCGGTAGCGCGGTGGCTGGAGGGGAGCTGAGGGAGAGGCGAGGCAGTGGGGTAAGGGTCGGAGGTGGGGGAGATCTGAGGGAGGTGTGAGTGAGGTTCGGGTGGGGGGGATGTTGTATAAATAGGTTTTTTAGAGTTAGGGTATTTTAGGTAATTTAGGGTTAGGGGGTATTTAGGTAATTTTACACTTAAAATATCTTAGATATTTTATGTAGATATTTTAGGGTTTAAGTACATTGAATTGGGACTCCTTTTGGAATGAACAGTGTAGGATCACCCTCCAATGGGAGGTTGACACCTCGTACAGTACATTTGCAGATAAAACCCTGCAGATTCATAATTTGCACAGAAGTCCTATAAAATTGGGAAATTGTACAATTATGTAATTGTTTGAGAAAAATACCTTATTCCTGAGGGTGCTGTAATGAACAGAAATGAGGGGCGGTATCCAGTGAGGGCCTTGAGGGTGTGGGGGTGAGTCTGGGCAGGGGCTGGGCCTGGTTTTCGGTGATGCGAGTCACCGTATTAATTAATTAGAAATTAATGCGCACGGTGTTTTCTATTTATTTAAAAATAGGCAGGACCAGAATTTAGTGCAGTGCAAGTGTACTAGACGTAGTATACTTAAAGTAGAATAATAACGTAATTTAATTTGTACAAAACAGGTTCCTGTTGGGCCTCTAATTTTGATTGGAAAAGATAAGGGTACAGGTCTGGATATTAATTAAAAATTAATACGGACGTTTGTAACGATATTTGTGCGACTAAAACGAGACTCATGCCAGTGTCTTTGTGAGTTGCACAAAGTTTAGAATAGTAGACTGGCATGTCTAGGAGAGGTATGTGAACTTTGTTTAGGGATAACAGTCAGTGTAATGCTCTAATTATTGATATGATGGACAGGTACACAAATAAATAAGATAATACATAAATAAATTTAAAATACTGTAAATAAATCCTAATTTGTTAAAAATAATCCTAATTTTACTATCTAATGCTAAAATCTGGTCGAGGGAGTTTACAGTGCGGGTGTAACCGAGCCGACTGGGAGCCGAGCAGAGCCGAGCCGCGTCCTAGTCCGAGTCAGACTCAGCTGAGCCGAGCCGGGTCAAACCCTAGACCGTTTGATCTGGACCGGGCTGCTTGGATGTATGCCACATGGCAGACTCAGAGCCGTAGATGTTTTCTCTCTCCTCTATATATAGGGTATTTAGTTTAGGAATTCTAGGGTTTTCTTTGAGCCAAATTCTGGAGAATTGTCATCTAGGGTTCCTTCATCTTCCAGAAGCCATTATGCATAGCTACAGAGTCCAAACGAGACCCTATTTCTTGTGTTAGAACTATATTGAGGATAGCTTTCTGAATATATAATTTTTTTACTAAATTATGAGTATTAAATTCTGAAAAATTCGTAGAGCATAACATGCCCAAAAATAGATGCGTCTCGATGTTTTTGCAATTTCGGGAGAACCAGGAATCAGAATCATGAATCGTTTAAAGTTTCAGAAAGCTAATATCGAGATAATTAACATATATTTTTCCCAAAATTTAATTCGAAATAGTTATATACTGTTAATTCTGTAGAACTTCTAGGTTATAATTTAACCATCGGTGCACAATACGAAATTTGTATGTGCCATAATTCCCAAACGAATTTAAATTCGGGCGAGACATAAATTCCAACATTTTTTTGACACTGAAATATACAGGAAATCATGCATGAAAGTCGAGTTTATGTCGGTTGACTTTTCGGTCAACAGATTGCCTCGATTTGTGTGCCATGAGTCTCGAGTTGATAAAATTTAGTTTCTTTGGACGAAATTTAGGAATTGACCTAAAAATCAGAATATTAAGATTAAAATAGGATTTTAGAGTAATTATTCCAGAATTAAATAAATTAAAATAAATTATCTTTTGATATGGTAAATTTGTAATACATAGGCTATTTGGACTGTGACTTGGATTCTGATTCATACCAGCTAAGGACCACAGGCGAGTACATTTTTATGATTACTTTTACTGCTTGATGGTCTCTATAATGCATGCTTAGTATTAATTATTTGATTCATTGACACTTGTCACACGGATTAGTATGATGGATTCTTATTATGAGATACGTGATTGTTCGGGATTATTGTTATTTCTTCGTGACTGGTTTAGAATCCATGTGTACTTGTGGGGAGGGGAAATACTTAGTGGATGTGTGAACTACCCTTTCTATCCCATGGTCTTTCTGGAATAATAGCATCTATGCACGACAAGTGTGGTTTGCCGTATATTACCCCCTAGCCGTTCACATGTCAACAAGGTATTTCAAATCACATAGAGTAGTTATTCTTATCTGTTCTTCCATCTATTATAGTTATTTCTTTTATTGCTTGGAGATATTGTACTATATGTTACCATGACAGGACTTCAGCATTTGGTTATTCTAGTTGCTTTATTGTGAGTTCAGTTGTTGCTATCATATATTTCTTGCTATTTATTGTCTTATAGCTTCTACCATGTGTTGGAACTATTTTACTGTGATATACTCGTTCCTTTCCTGACCGGATAAAAATTTTAGGTGACTACAATGAGGATGCAATTCCTACACATCATGGAACAAGGATTGATGATTTATTTGACCAATTAAGTGGAGCAAGAGTCTTCTCCAAGATAGATTTATGATCAGAATATCATCAGGTGCGAGTCCGGGAGCAAGATATACCAAAGACATCATTTAGGTCACGATATGGGCATTACGAATTCTTAGTTATGCCATTCAGACTGACTAATGCTCCAACGGTATTCATGGACTTATTGAACTGTACTTTCATGCCTTACACCAATTTGTGGTAGTATCATCGATGGAATCCTGGTGTATTCTCGTAATAAGGAGGAGCATAAAGAACAACTAAGGATATAGTTCTGTAAACTTTAAAGCATCAGTTATATGTAAATCTTAGTAAGTGTAAGTTTTGGCTGGATCGTATATCCTTTCTTGGACACATTATTTCTAGAGCAGGAGTGTCAGTTGATCCCAAGAAGGTAGAGGCAGTAGAGAACTGGCCAATCCCAAAGACGGTAGTGGAAGTATGTAGTTTCCTGGGCTTGGAAGGATACTATAGAAGATTTATGTCAGATTTTGCTAAGATCTTACACCTTTGACTCGATTAACGCACAAGGAAGTTAAATTTGTGTGGTTAGTAAAATTTTAGATAGCCTTTGAAGAGTTAATGAAGAAGTTAATCTCTGCCCCAATCCTTACTCTTCCAGTAGGCTCCGAAGCATTCACAATGTACTGTGATGCATCTAGAAAAGAACATGGATGTGTTTTGATGCTACAAGGGAGAGTGATAGCATATGCTTCTCGGCAGCTCAGAGATCACGAGAAGAACTATCCAACTCACGATTTAGAGTTAGCAGCAGTAGTGTTTACACTTAAGCTATGGAGGCACTACTTATATGGTGATTGAGTAGAAATATTCATGGATCATAAGAGTCTGAAGTATGTATTCACGCAGAAGGACCTGAACATCAGGCAGAAAAGGTGGCTAGAGTTGTTAAAAGATTATGAAGTAAAACTTTAGTACCATCCAGGAAAGGATAATGTAGTAGCTGATGCACTTAGCAGAAGAGGTGGAGCATTTATGTTGACTACTAATAAGCACATTCTAGAAGACTTAAGAGAGATGGTTATCAAGATAGTACTTCCACAAAGTACAGGTGTTCAGGCTAGCCTACAGATTCAATCAACTTTGATAGATAGAATCAAGCTAGCTCAGGCAGAGGACCTGAAGATTCAAAAGCTCCGAGAAGAATGTGAGTCAGGTCTTCGGAAGGAGTTAAAAATATATGAGGATGGAATGCTAAGATTTGGGAATCTTCTATGCGTACCAAGCAGGGATATTCGACAAGGAGGTATGAATGAAGCACATAGTTTTCAGTATTACATTCATCCGGAAGGCACGAAGATGTACCAAGATATCAAGCAACACTTTTGGTAGAACGAAATGAAGAGAGAAATAGCACACTTCGTATCGCAATGTCTGATATGTCAGCAAGTGAAGACAGAACAACAGAGACCGATATGATTATTACAACCACTTTCTATTTCAGAGTGGAAGTGGGAACACACCATGATAGACTTTGTGACTAGTTTACCTAGATCACTGACTGGTCGAGATACAGTTTGGGTGATAGTAGATTATTTCACAAAAGTAGCTCACTTTCTTCCTTTTCGAGTATGACAGGCTATAAAATAATTGGCTGAAATATATATACGACAAATAGTGAGACAACACAGTATCCCAGTAAGTATGTGTCAGATCGAGACACGCGGTTCACTTCTTATTTTTGGATAAGTTTTCACCAGAGCTTGGGCACCAAGTTAAGATTCAGCACAGCTTACCACCCTCAGACAGACGGGCAATCAGAAAGAACTATCCAGACATTGGAAGATATACTATGAGCCTGTGCCTTATATCTTGGTGGATCTTGGGAGAATCACCTTCACTTGGTGGAATTCTTGTACAATAACAGTTATTAGGCCATTATTCAGGTGGTACCTTTTGAAGCACTGTACGGCAGAAAGTGTAGGTTACCGTTGGCTTGGGACGACATTAGTGAGCATAAGATATTAGGTCCTGAAATGATCATATAGACAGTAGAGGTTGTTAAGCAGATTAGAGAGCGACTTTGGGTTGCACAAGATAGGCATTGTCATTGGACATATCAGTATCATAGACCTTTAGAGTTTTGTGTCAGTGACCATGTATTTTTGTGGATTTTGCCTACCCGTGGAGTCATTAGATTCGGGGTTCGCGGGAAGCTTAGTCCCAGATACGTAGGTCCGTTTGATATTCTCGAGTGGGTAGGTGATGTTGCTTATCGTCTTGCCCTTTCGCCTTCGCTAGGTGAGGTACACGATATATTTTATGTGTCTTAGTTGCGTAGGTATGTTCCGAATTCGAGTCATATCCACGATCACTCTAAATTAGTCGATGGTACCGACTTATCTTATGAGGAGCAATCCGTATCCATTCTAGATCGAAGAAAGAAAGTACTCAAGAACCGGACTATTTCTCTTGTTCGAGTGGCCTGGGGACATCACACTCTTCGAGAATCGACGTAGGAGCACGAGGACAATATTCGGTCTTAGTATCCGTACATGTTCGATTTGAAAGGTATATTCTTTCTTATGCCTTCATATCTTGGATTCTATGATCAAGTGATCACTTAGATGTTGTGATGATATTGCTTGCATGAGTAGTTGCTAGTAGGTTTATATCATGCTTGTCCTGACTTCTCTAGCTATTGCTTGGATACGAATTTTGAGGACAGAATTTTTCTAAGGTGGATAGAGATGTCACTCCCCGTTCCCGATATACATATTTAGAATATATTTTTATTTTTAGCATGGTTGTATGTGCATTCAGACTAGACCCATTTTTTGGTTTAACCTGGTTTATGGTTTATTTTGTGGGTTGGTTCAACTCATGAGAGTTTTTGGTTCAACCCTTAAACCCTAGCATATATAAACCAATATTTTGTTCTCTCTCTCTTCACGTCTTCATTTTTCCTCTTTCTTTAGCTTTCTCTTCCCATTTCATAGGCAAGTACACATTGCATAAGAAATAGAGAAATCCTCTATATTATTGTTTTATTATGTTTATTCTGTGTTTCTAAGCACTTTTAGTTCTTGGAGTTTTCTATTTTGATGGATGGATTAGTGTAGATCTATATTTCTAACTTAGGTTTTTATTGGGTTTCATGAGTTTTTTTTGGTTTTGATCTATTAAACTTGTGTCTTTGAAAACCAATTTTTGCTACATGTTAGATCTTTTGAATTAGAGTATTTTGGATTTTGGTTCACCTGATTTGGTCTTAAAATAAGATTTTTATGAAGAAAATAAGATTTCAGTTTTGGGGAGTTTTTGCCATGGCTGAACCTGTTGTTGGAGTAGACGAAGTCTTTATGCCGCCATCGAGCTATGCGGATGAGAGTGTTATGCGTCCCGAGAGGGTTATACGGCTGAACTATTGCCGTATACTGACAGCATGCGTCCATCTTGTTGGCGCATGACTGCTGATCTACACAAGTGTCCTTGAACACTTTGTGCATTCACTCGCTGAACGAATAAAAAATTTGCTAAGACCAAAAGATACCCCATGCGGTATCGAACTCCATGCGACATCGAACTTATTCTTGCAAGAAGAGCATACGGCCACCTTCCTTTGGATGCATGACTCTGAACTTTGGCGCATCCTTGGCGCATCTTTATATGGTTTTGTCTTTTCTTCTTGACATACTTTATGTCATATCATACTTTATGTCACATCACTGATACTTTATTTATTTCCTGTCGCTTTATCACTTATCCCGAGGAATAGACCTTAGCCCCGACTCTATGCGGCTAGGATTGTCATGCGGCATGACTCCATGCGGTTGGGATTGTTATGCGGCTTAGAGACCCATGCGGCCCTGTTTATTTGATCGAATATTTTCTTGATTCATGTGACCCAATGTATAATTGATAATTGGACTCGAATACTGTATTTGTGCTGATACTACTATTGCTTGATAATTATTCATGTTTACATGTGTGCCGAGGTACGATAAATCGTGTCACATATTTAGTGATTAAATTTGGATTGTGCATTGAGAATGCCTCCAAATTCCTAAACGTGTGGTATTATAAATATGAACATTGTTTTCCAGTACGGACATAATAAGAGAGTCAAACTACCAAAATATGGCTAGGTTTTTTGATTGTATGAATGTTGCATACACGCTCGGGTGAATCCACATTTGACTTTCATGGATTCGTATCTAGCGTGCCCGTACCTTGTACGATATCTTAAGGGAAATCTCATGTGGCCACATCTTGAGATTTCAAATACAACATAGGGCTAATTAGGTAACGAAAAGTGGTAGTAACATTGGAGGGAACGGTATCCCGAGATTATGCCAACGAACCTTCTTACAGAGATTCATTCGAAGTACGTTATGGGCTGGCCACCATAGATACTGTATATCATTTGCCTTAGTGGAGTGCAATATATGACTTCTTATTATGCCGGGCCACTGTTTCAATATAGGAACACTGGAACCGCTAATACCTTATTTTTAGCGTAGTGGCCCTACGGGGGACTGGTGTATCCTGCAAGTACTTATTTTATTATATTGGTTCGGTTAGCTCATGTTCAGAACTGGCGTGATCTGAGGATACTTATTATGCTTTATTTTGAGATAACCTCAGACTCCACAAAATAGCAAGCCGTACAAATAATTGATCGATATAAGAAATAGAATTATTTATGATTGTATTATTTTAGTTAGTAGCCTAGGAAAATTGACTATAATAATGTGAGGGTTCAACCCTTATCCTTGTTTGGTTGTAGGGTTGAGCCTTAGCGCTAGGATATACCATGGACCTAAGTTACGATACTGAACCTATATAATATTATATTATTTTTCTTGGGTTTTTGTTTCTCTATTTTATGCTTTCTTTGTGGTACTTGCTATTTGGGGTCTAACCCCACTGGTTTTGCATGGCCAGGTCTCGAGCCAGCACATGTGGATCCAGCGTTCTTTTACCCAACTCATGGTACGTACCAGGAATATGGTCCCAGGGGATAGCGAGTGGATTTTTCTTCTTTCTTGCTCGTCTTGCACATTTACTTCTTTTTGGCATTTAGCCACCCGTACCTGTTAACCGGCTCGTTTGGACATCAGTTTTCTTACATGATTGTATTAAATCAGACTGCAGCTGAATCAATGTCATGTACTTTTGCTACTTTTTTAGCTTCTTATTTTTGCACAGCTGGACTCCAGAATATTTTGAGAAAGCGTTTGGGATGCCTTATTGCTTATCATATATGTTATATGCTTATTATTTCTTGTTTGAATGATTGTGACATAGAAGTTCTTGACCATAGGAGACTTGATTGTAGCATGTACCCCCTTGTCTTATACAACCGTGGTAGCAGTACGACGTATAGTACCTTATTCGGGATAGCTGGCCATGTCCGTCTCTGTATTCCGGTACTGGGATGTGACATTCTCCCTAGGGTTAGGGTTAGGGGAAGCTTGAGGGAGTGGAGAAAAAATAAAATGAAGAAGAAGAAAGAGAGTTGAGAGAAAAGCCATATATATATACTAAGAGAGGAGAAAAGAGGGTTTAGTCATGGGCTCACTCAAATGAACTGAACCAAGTATCCATTCTATCTGCGGGTCATAAATCGGGTCTATGATAATGCCAATGGATATTCTACTGGTCTTGGGTTGTCTCCCTCAATAATAGAAAAAAATAAAAAAATAACTAAAATGACAGGAACCAACATAAGAAATACAGCAGGAATACATTATAAAAAAAATTAAATTCTAGAAATTCAAGAAATACTAAATCTGGAATCGGGTGTGACATATTCATTAAAGGAGACAGGACCAAGCACATCTCGTCAAAGTTTTTCTATACTCATGAGCTTCAGAAAAACTTTGATATTGACGTCCAACAAGTTCGCTCAAGTGATAATCTTGCTGACTTTTTCACCAAGTCGTTGCCAAAGGCAATTTTTTAGAAACAAGTTCATGGAATTGGAATGCGACGTCTTCATCAATTAACTGCTCATGATCAACATCATCAGGGGGAGTGATTATTTTCAGGGGGAGATACATTTTGTATGGACTATAACGCATTGTACTATTTTTTCTTAGTCATGGATTTTTTTCCATTAAATTTTTCCTGACAAGGTTTTAATGAGGAAACATTAAGCGTGTCCAACACCTATCTAAGTCATCTTAAAGATTTTACTCTTTTCTTTCGCACATGTTTTATCCTAATGGATTTTCTGGAAAAGTTTTAACGAGGCAATAGGCTTAGAGATGGTGTTCATCCAAAGTGGGAGTGTTATAACGTGAGTTACTAAAGGGTTGAATTTTTACTTTGTATTTTAGTCCCACATTTGTTAGAGATTATTATTAAACCTATATTATATGGTATAAATAAGGCGTTATCTCCCGCTATGTGATTACACTAATAAGATATATTCTCTACTATTTTCTTCTTCCTTCTTGAGAAACCTAATATTATTAAAAATAGTGGTAATTGCTTTAAGGCTGGTTCACCATTCCTTAGCCCCTAACTGATTTTTCACTATTTGAAATGTCCAGATTCAGTAAGAAGGGAGGGCTCGGGTTCAAGGGAGAGTTACTATTGACTTTTGGTTTTTAACTTCAAAACCCCCAACTTTTTCATCTTTCCTTCCATTATTACTATATGTAGCTATAACTCCTAGGTAGTAACCCCCACCCCATGCATTGTGCAGCCAAACCCTTCCATTTCCCCAACCGAAACCTCCACCTCTCCTCTCCCTCTTCTTTTCCTCTCCCTCACGGTCATCTTCTTCTCCTCCTCCTTGCAGCTCCGGCCGACCCCAACCCGAGAGCAACTTCTCCCTCCTATCGTGACCCCTGAGCATCCTGACCACGCAGGCGGCCATCCCCGACTGCCTCTGGCTACCATGAGTGAGTACGGACGACCGCGAGAGAGCACAAACAGCCGTGAGCGAGCACGGACAGCCGCGAACGAGCGCGACTGTAGAAGCAACATCCTTTTCGTAAGGCCCTCTTCGAGGTATGAGCACGACCTCCTTGCTCGATCTTTTATGAGCTTCTTGTCCGTATACATTCACAATATGAAGGAACTTAAACCCATTCAAGAGTATTGATTTAAAGTAGTTATATTCGGACAAAGTTGACCCAAAAGTCGGGCAAAAAATTGACTTTGCGACAATTTCAAAACTGCACAAACGCCCATGTTTCGAGAGCAATAACTCCCAAACTGCGATGTGAAAACAACATAACCGAGTTTCAAACCCTTTAAATACTTTATTTTATTTGATTTTGTTCTGTGATTAATTGAATGTAGAAAACTGTCAAAAAACTTAATTTCGGAAAACCCAAATTTTTTAATACTAGGTATGACCCGCTAAACGAGGCCACGTCGTCACGTAAAGATTACACCGAATGGAGCATAACATGAACACGGACCTGTTGGATTTTACGGAGTTTGATTTGGACTTGTGTGCATGCCGGAATCAACGCGTATCCGTCGAAAAATACCGTATCGGCCTAATCTGATACCTCACCATAACTTCGTATGTGCTTGCCATTTTGCAACGAAACTTGCACTATTAGATTCACAGCATTACGCTGGTCTTGTGACCCAAGTTTGGTTCGAATCTGAGAACAATGACGAAATACCATTTTGTGGGCCCTACAGTTCCACATGAAAGGTAATTTCGTGATCGACTCATGAGAATCCAATTCTGGACGTTTTGTTGGGTTCATATCATCATTTTGTACTCATAAATACTAAGTTTGATGAATTTGGAGCACTTTGACTCTAACATATTTTTCGGTACGAAGTGGGCCACATGTGGAACCCGTTTTGACCCAAAACTGTCAATTCTGTTCCTGTGTCCAAATTAGACTTATAAGTAGTCAATCCTAGCTATTTTATATATTCTAAAAATATTGGTGATGTTTGTTTCAGCATCCGGAGGCGTACTTGCAGATTCTACTTTTCCAGGAGTAGTTAACGGAGTTTAGGACCCATGTAAGTGTACCTTGCTAAACTTACAGTAGATCCTGTTATATTATGTGCTTGTATTTCTTTCCATATATATATACACTCTTGTGATGTACTTGTTCAACCTAGAATCGTGATATGTTGCTTATCGTTCGAACCAGATTCGGGTGTCGACGCCGAATGCAGAGTCGTGTAACGTCACTTAGAGAGTTGATTCCACGATCCTATTTTTTTAACGCACTTGTTTTTCCAAGTTTGTTAGACTGTAGGACACTTGACAATATTTCATGTGACAGAATCTTTCGTTAGTTATTCATGGTGATTCTGTATATGCTTACAAGATTCGTGATAGAAGACTTGTATATTATATAAATATTGTTATGACTCGTGGTACTAGCTAGAGGTTATGATCTTGCATATTATGGACATGAGATATTGTGGACATGAGACGTGATATTACATTAAGTGGGAAGAGACACACATGCTACAGTTTGATTATGTTTATATATATACTTTGTTACTGGAGGTGCTTAGTCTCTGTACCAGAGCTTGGCACATTTACTAGCCCTATGAGATACTAATTACTGCTATGGGCTCCCCGATACAGAGCCTGTAATGGTCTCAGCCTGAGTACTAATGATGCTCTCATTTGTATTTTACTTAGCGGGTTACATAACTTGTCCTGAGGATCTATTTTTACTTACTATATTTTATTTGGCTTAAGTATTTATTGTACCTTGCTATGTCCCCTGAGGACCTGGATTCAGATTTTATCTCCAGGTGTAGACGAGGGGGTAGGTGCTGCTATTGGAGACATACATGTTGTAGAGGACAAGGTTGTTCCGGAGGACTTTACTTGAGCACACAGTATTCTCACCATTTATTTATTATGCTTAGTGTTCTTAGATATTTAATCTTGTAGTGACTTCTGGATATTGTACTTGGAGTTATTTATTTATTTATTTTGATGACGGGTTGTTCCCAATGACATTATTAATATTGCTTTGGTTGGACAGATTATTTTATATTATTGTGACTGGACTTATCTTTTTGTTATTTTGTTACTTATTGTGGATGAGATTATATAGATAAACTATGACATGTAATTGTAGACCATTTTATATGTATTACAACTTAAGTGTATTCTAACAGGTGCATTAAATTGGGTTTGTCCATTGAAGTTGTGTTGCTGGTCATTATCACGTGGCTAGTCCCTTGGTATTTTGGGACTGGGACATGACATAATTTTTATGGTGGCCCATGCATGTCTTCGAATATTTTGCTTCAGATTCCAATTACAGAACCGAGCAAGCCTGCAAATTAGGAAAGAATAACTTATAGGATCTCATCCACTTATTGACCTGTTCTTGACCTCTATATCGAATTCAAAATAATTTCTTGACTTGCATCCTGCCTTAATTCCTCTGTACGACTCTCATAGTTTACTTTATGTGCTGGGTAATGCATCTACGAACTAGTGACGATACTGCCATGAGAACTCTACTGGGTGCGGTGATTACTTATGACGATAGGGTGACACCATTGGGTGGAGATCTTTCCACTCAAAATAGCAATCTGGCTGATCAGGATGCCTCGAGTTTTCGGAGAGGAGACTTTCCACCATCACCGTAATTCACTCCACCGTTGCCAGCTTTTTTGCCAGGGCAGCCTATGGACGGACATCATATATTTCAGATATTCTATACAATAATGCAAGATCAATAGAAAATTCAGTAAGAGGCTCAACAATACCAGGTAGAGAACCTGAGGAACAGTACTGTGACCGCACATCACTGGTGGTTATCTGAGGAGAAAGGGCTCGGACCAGACCATATTACTTGGGAGGAGTTCTCTAGACTCTTCCAGGAGATGTACATTCCATCTATTACTAGAGCAAAACTTTAGGATATGTTCAACCGCCTCACTCAGGGCAATATGACTGTGGAAGAGTACAATGCGAAGTTCATTCGTTTGAGTCATTTTGCCCCTACTCTAATCCCGACAGAAGAGGAAAAGGCAGAGAAATTCTTTGATGGACTTAGCTTTGAGTTGTAGAGGTTGATCGGCTCAGTGGTACGTACTTCTTACACGGACGTCCTTGCCATAGCCCGATGCATAGAGTGCATCACCAGGAGAGAGTCCAGCCAGAAATGGTATTTCACATCAGCACCAGCCAGAGCACCACTGAGAGGAGCTGCAAAGTGACCTCACCTCACTAGCTCCAGGAGGGTATCAACCAAGGTCACCTTTGGCACCACAGGCAGCTCTATTCCACCAGGCTCGGCAGCAGCAAAGAGGACCAACTGAAGGGCGAGGGCAGGCATTTGCCATGACTATTGAAGAGGAAGCTACTGCATGAAAGGTCATCACAGGTACTATATTAGTATCTTCATTACCTGTTAGTATTATTCAATTCTGGAGTATCATATTCATTCATAGCTGCTAGATTCGTAGCTACACATAGAGTAGCTATCACACCCCTTCAGAAGATTATTAGAATTCTTATGGGAGGCAGAATTATTCCAGTTAGTGACATATGTAGATCTTGTTACGTAGTAGTTAGTGGACGAGAGATGTGAGCTTAATTTTTGATCTTTTCGATGCCGGATTACGATATTTTACTTGGTATGGACTGGATGAGTTAGTACCATGCGACTCTAGATTGCTGATAAGGACATGTTATATTTAGACCGCCTGGTCATCCGGAGTTTGAGTTTCTTCGGGGAGCCAAAGAGCAATGTGTTCAGCCTACACTTAAGGCACTATCTGTAGAAGGGGATCCCGAGTACCCAAATGTTGTATCAGAATTTGTGGATGTATTTTCCGATAATCTTCCAGGCTTACCACCTGATCGGAAAATAGAATTCACCATAGACTTGACTCCATGAACAGAGCTTATCACTTCATTAGTGTACATGCAGGCACCTAAGAAGTTAGTGGAATTGAAGAAGCTTGTTGATAATCTTCTAGAGAAGGGTTTTATTCGGCCCAGTGTTTCACCATGGGGAGCACCAATACTATTTGTGCCAAAGAAGGATGGAACGCTACGCCTGTGTATTGACTACAGGGCACTAAATACCATAACCATCAAGAACCGATATCCCTTGCCATGAATTGATGATCTATTCGATCAATTGAGTGGTGCTCGTATATTCTCAAAGATCAATCTCAGATCCGGTTATCATCAGATTAGAGTGCGAAAAGAGGATATACCGAAGACAGCCTTCAGGACCAAGTACGGACACTATGTATTCTTAGTTATGCCATTTGGTTTAACCAACACACTAGCTGTATTCATGAGTTTGATGAACATAGTCTTCCATCTGTACTTGGTTAAGTTCGTGGTTGTATTTATTGATGACATCTTGGTATACTCCAAGAGCCACGAAGAGGACGAGGAGCATCTCAGAATTATGTTGGAGATGCTAAGGCAGGAGAGGCTGTACGCCAAGCTTAGCAAATTTGAGTTTTGTCTGGATAGGGTACCTTTTCTGGGATATATCATCTCGGAAGGACTTTCAGTTGATCCGGAGAAGGTTGCTGCAATAGAAACTTGGCCCACACCTACATCAATTGCGGAGGTGAGAAGTTTTCTTGAACTTGCTGGATATTATCGGAGGTTCGTGGAGAACTTTTCAAGGATTTTAGATCCTATGAAGCGGTTGACGCGTAAGGACCAGGAGTTTCCATGGACGAAGGATTTCCAGAAGGCTTTTGAGGAGTTGAAGAATTAACGACAACACCGGTCTTGACTCTTCCTTCAGGATCGGGAGGATATGTTGTTTATAGTGATGCGTCTGGCAGTAGACTGGGATGTGTTTTGATGCATCATGGCAAAGTTATCACTTATGCATCGAGGCAGCCGAAGGGTCATGAGAAGAACTACCCGACGCACGATCTAGAGCTAGCTATAAAACTCCTATTCCTAAAAATCGTATATACCCTTTTTAATTATTAATTATTAATTATTAATTTAATTATAGTAATTAATGGCTAATTAGGAGAAATAAATTTTTATTAATTTTTATTTTAGGTGCTGGTGAACTTAGGTGATTTATGGGACCATTAGGAATTTTTTCGAATTTATTTCATGTAGGAGACCCCTTGAGCAGTTGCTAGCTTAATGGTATGTATTAGTGTAATTTTGGAATTTTTTTTATGAGTATATATATATATATATATATATATATATATATATATATATATATATATAAAAGAAAATTATAAAAGAAAAGAAAAGAAACTATAAATAAACCATTACTAAGTTATTAACTACAACTACCCATTCCTATGCAACCATTACAACCCGCTGGACCTAGTAACCAAAACCACAGCCGCCCCTTAGCAAGTAGCACAGCCCTTTGTGAGCCATAAACCCACCGCCCCATTTGCAAATAACCAGCACCCCCTTACCCATGACCCCGCGAACGGAACCCCCCCTTCCTCTCTTATATATCTATATATAATTCATTATTTCAATAAAACCCTAACCCTAGATCAATCCAATCCCCTCATCTTCCCATCTAGACTTAAGGAGCGCCACCACCGCAGCCGGAGAACCCAGTCAGGCCGTCCAAACCAATCCCGACGACCGCAACCCCGCGCACTGTAGATTTCCGTGACGCGGTACCTATGTTCCAGAGTTGTTTTCCGTCGCCTTGCTCAACCAAATGCTACCCCGTCTTCACCGGTATGCTCACCCCTTAACCCTCTTCCATATATGTATGATAGTAGACCTCAAACATCACGTAACCATAGGCAAAAATAGCGCCAAAGTTGGTAGAAATAGACCAAATTCTGGGATCGCAGAAAACTGCGGTGATCATCCACGTTCCCGAGTTCGTATCTTCCACCACAAAGATCCGAATTCGATGATTCTTTTTGGTATGCATAGACCACTTGATCTAGTTTAATTTCTGTTAAATAACCCTAGATTATTAACTGCTGTAGACAGAATTAAATTCGTTGGAAAATACCACGAACACACTTTTTCCAGATTTCTAAAAGTTATGAAACGGAGCGCGTCCCGCCAAACGGGACCGCCTTGCCGTGTACCAAATATACCAAACGGTGCGCGTAGTGTAATCGGACACGTGAGAGTTCGCAAAAACTGATTCGGAGGCGTGTGCGCGCCGAAATTAGCCCGTATCCGCGGACACACCTCGTGTCATAACTTTTGCGAAAGTCGCACGAATTTTGTGCACGTTCGTCAGATTGTGACGAAACTTGCTCCACTGGACTCGTGGTAATGCGCTGGTCCTGTGACCCAATTTTCATGCAATTTTGAGACAGTTGACCAAGTCACCAACTAGCGGGCCCGACGGTTGACTTTTTGGACGAAATTGTGTTCGGCTCATCGGAATCCACATTTGGATATACCGTTGGGTTCGTATTGACATCTAGAGTTGTTTGACCTATAATTTGTCCCATTTAGAGACTGTTACCTTTGGCACATTTTTTGGTGCAAAGTGGGCCACACATTGACCCTACTTTTATCCAAAATTACCGTTTTGCCCCTGTGTCCAAATTGGACGAAAGGGAAGTGCTTTCTAGCTATTTTGCTTATTCTGGAAACGTTGGTGATATTTATTTTAGCATCTGGGGACGTTCATTCTGAGGTCGTAGCTTCTGACTCTTGGAGTTGACATCGGGACATTACATTTTTGTAGCTTTCTTGCCAGGCAAGATAACTTGCCAAATTGTTTATAGTACTTTGCATGCTATTTATATTTCTGTTTATTTATTGCCTGTGTAGTCTCGTTCAGTTATATTTATTGCATGTGTAGTTCGTTCAGTCATTACTAAATATATTAGATATGTTGACACACACTTGACACCTAGTATCATGAGAGGACAATCATTAGGCGTATGGACTTTTAACCACTCTGGTAAACCGTAGTATATAGTTCGCACTACGGGCGTGTGTCGCGCTGATCGTTACCCCCATGGTATGTCAATTTCTGGAGTCTCGCTGGTCGCTACCCTCGCGGTATATCAATTTCTGATGTCCATTGACGTGTATGTGAGTTATGAGGTAGATAGAGTAGCCTACCCTTGCCCATACGTCGAAAAGTTATCCTCATTTGCATTCATATAGATTATCTTGTACAGCGTACTTATATATTTTCAAACATTATGCATTTTCACTGTATTCAAATTGGCTTGCTTCTATGTATCTTGTTATGTCCCTCTGAGGACCTGGTCCCTTGCCAGGTATAGACGACCAGGAGTATCCGCAGGAGTACGGGCCTAGACCTGACGTATTCCTCTCTGACGAGGAGGTCTTACCTTCTGAGCATCTTTGATTACATCTAGCGATGGATTCTTTTAGCTGATACACTTCTGTCTTCATATTATTTTATATTGGAGATTTTATACTCACTCTCATTTTAGTTTTGGATATAGTCTTTGGTAATGGATTTGTCTCGACTCGACTATTATTTGGACATTTCAAACTCCTTATTCTAGTTAGTATTTTTTTTCTATGACTAGTTGTGTGGATAAGATTAGCATATCTGTGACTTGTGACATTATATATACCACATGTGAGTTTATATTTATTTTACAGCGCACGTGTGTATTATGGTATCCATATATTGGAGTTGCCATATACATACGGCTGGCATGCTTACGTGTTCCTAGTCCTACGTATTTTGGGACTGGGGTATGACATATTTTTGTGGTGGCCCATGCAGGTCTAGTTAGCCGTTTCGGTTAAGTAACTGTACCGAGCGGGCCTGCACCTAGGATTAGAATTTTAGATCTCATCCACACTTGACTATAACTTATCTTCCTTCCAACATGTCCTACTTAAGTGCTTGCATCCTGCTTGATTCATGTACTCTTCTTAATCCTTCGTCCATCTCTTGCAGAGAGATGAATTTGCGTAACGGGCATGCCGCCACCGGGGACAACACGTCTCCAGGGGACGACGACCAATCACCCTGAGAGACCTCAATGATACCTCTTCTTCCCGGACCGGATGGACTGACTAGCAATCCAATTCCATCAACCACTTCCACGATACCTAATAGGACTTTTCCAGCTCCACTAGCACCGTAGGATGGCCAGACACAGTTGTTCCAATTCTTTCAGATGATAATATAGGAACAGAGGCAGCAAGCAGCAGAGCAAAGGCTAGAATTTCTGGCAGCACTAGAGAGAATGGCTGCACTAGCCCCTACACCAACCCAGGCACTAGTTTCAGTATCACAAGCTCGGGTTGATTCAGTCAAGGACTTTGTGCAGATGGGCCCTAAGCCATATAAGGGAAATGAGAGTCCAGAGGAGACCACGAACTGGATTGCCAATACCAAGAAGTTGTTAGAGGCATCACAATTACCTTTTGACCTATGGATGATAGGCGTAAGGACTCAGTTAGAAGGCAACGCGCATCATTGGTGGGAATCGATGGAGCGCCAATTGGGTACGCGTCAGACTTGGGAATAATTCTTAGAGTGCTTTGAGAGGAAGTACTTTCCGGACACTGTAAGGGATACGTTGTACGATCAGTTCCTCCATCTGGAGCAAGGGAACAAGACAGTTGATGAGTATGACGCAGAGTTTAGCCGCCTAAGTAAGTATGGCACAGTCCTAATACCTAATGACTTGGAGAAGGCTAAGAGATTTTACCGCGGGCTGACTCAGGAGCTCCAATACTACACTAGCTCCCAGTCCCGGATCTCTTATGCCGAGCTATTGACAGAGGCCAGGATCTAGGAGGCCATCAGCAGGGAAAACAGAATTCAACAGAGAAGTCACCAAGGACCAGTAAGGATATAGCAAGGAGGACCCATTCGACACCCTTTGACACGCCAACAACCAGATAGTGTCACACCATATCCAACCAAGGACCCCCGTACTTGTCACTTTTGTGGTAAGATAGGTCATATTCATAGAGACTGTCATCGTCGATTGGGGCTATGCATGATATGTGGATCAAATCACCATCAAACCCGAAGATGTCCTTAGCAGAACCAGAGGTCTATAGCATTAGAAATAGGAACACCGCATACACCCTCAAGTATAGGAGACCAAAGGGACCCACCACTGCTTCTACAGTCTGCACAAATGGAGGGGACTAGACCCCAGTTGAACAACCAAGGACAAGGCCAAGCACTCATTATGACAAATATGGGAGAGCAGACACAGGAAGCCATAGAAACAGGTACGACCTTTTAGTTATAATTGTCTTTGCATACTCATAACCCCAATGTGACACAAGATCTTAGATGTACAAATGGATGTAGAATTATATGTATGGTAGTTTAGTAGTTATGAGGATATATTTCTATTCTACC
Organism: Iris macrosiphon; assembly: GCA_036927795.1. Taxonomy (NCBI): domain Eukaryota; kingdom Viridiplantae; phylum Streptophyta; class Magnoliopsida; order Asparagales; family Iridaceae; genus Iris; species Iris macrosiphon. Next base: position 211,581,140 of record JAYESA010000004.1, read on the forward strand.
CAGATGGCATACACGCGATGCTAAGAGATGACATGAGTAGCAGTAGTAGTATTCTTCCCCTATCCTTATCTCGCCCTCTTGGGTGACTCATCTCCTCTTTTTATATCCATCCCTTATCTCGTGCTTAACTCTTCCTATCATAGTCGTATCTTTCATGCCATTATTAATTGTTTGATTTATATCAACCTCATCCTTATTTTGTTAGTAAAACATAAATGTGTTAGTAATGCTTGATAACTAAGGATGAGTTCTTAATATGTATATGCACTATAGCAATATCTGTATTCTTTATTAGTTTAACCCTTAAGTAGCACCATGTAGCCTAATAGAAATTTGTTAGATCATTTAAATAGATCATACTCCTAATAGTTTCAGTCAAGACCTTAAGTGTTTTCCTAAAAACTTAGACTATGCCTAGGAAAGAGCTGAAGGCACTTGTTAAGAACCGATGACTATGACAAATAGTTGGCGAGGTAGCGACAGTTGCAGCCAGACGATTATGGTAGAGTAGTCGAATTTACTTGCAGCCATACTGGCCAGGTGGTGTGGCAGTATTAGACTACGATACTTGACGGTTACGGGAAAAAGTCATAGTTATGAGATTCTAGACAAGTATCCCAAGATTCTCGACCCAATAAAATATAATTGCCTTACAACCTAGATAATAGCTTCAAAGAATGTGACTACTAGTAGAATTCTTATAAGTTGGGTATGTAGACGAGTTAGAGGATGACAGAATAGTGTATGGACAATAGATGAGGAAGTGTTAGAATGGCAGACCGCGACATTTAGGAAGTCCTGCTAGATACCAATGTAGTATAATAGCTATAGCTATCATTATTAATATGGGTTAGTGTCAATTTCGAGGACAAAATTTTTATAAGTTGGGTAGAATGTAAAACCCCTATTCCTAAAAACCGTATATACCCTTTTTAATTATTAATTATTAATTTAATTGTAGTAATTAGTGGCTAATTAGGAGAAATAGATTTTTATTAATTTTTATTTTAGGTGCTGGTGAACTTAGGTGATTTATGGGACCATTAGAAATTTTTTCGAATTTATTTCATGTAGGAGACCCCTTGAGCAGTTGCTAGCTTAATGGTATGTATTAGTGTAATTCTGAAATTTCTCTATGAGTATATACGTGTGTGTATATATATATATATATATATATATATATATATATATATATATATATTTATTTATTTAAAAGAAAAATATAAAAGAAAAGAAAAACTATAAATAAACCATTACTAAACTATTAACTACAACTACCCATTCCTATGCAACCATTACTACCCGCTGGACCTAGTAATCAAAACCACAGCCGCCCCTTAGCAAGTAGCACAGCCCTTTGTGAGCCATAAACCCACCGCCCCATTTGCAAATAACCAGCACCCCCTTACCTGTCACGACCCAATTCCGTAGAATCAATTGAGGCGTCCCCCGAATCGTGACCGCCGTGCGGGCCTGGGGTTGCGCCCGCACAAGGCTTTAATGATTTGCATAGCAAGCACATATTCAGAGTACGCAGATAAATTAAAACACAGATTTGAAACATGGAAAAGTTCTCTTTATTGATAATGAACATCTATTACAAACTCCTGAACGAGTCAGCTAATATGCCGAACGGCTTACAAAAGAGTTGACTCAAAATGAGATAGCAGTCCTGTACATTATATCCCTTTATAAACTCAAAATGATAAAGACCTCCAAGATGGAGGATAGCTTTGCCACGGAGCTGCATTTGTGTATGAAGAGTTGCAGCTTCGGACTTCAAAACGCTTCAAGGGGCACGGTGAAGATGCGCCAACAGCTGGACTGGATCGGGAAGACGACTTCGGCTCCTCGCTCGGTTCGCCTTGGTGCGGAGAACCTGTTTCAACGAGGGTCAGCATATCGAAACATGCTGGTGAAGGCGAGCTAGCCTGACTATACCAATCAACACGTTGTTTTAATGAAGCATGCATATTTTTGGGTTTCTATCTTGCCTTAGTTCATTTACAAGTAAGCAGCATATAGAATTTACTGAAATGAACGTGCCACCGTTCGGTGGATTTTACCTGCCCGTCTGAATTACCTGCACAATACTTACCATGCCTTCCCTGCCACAAAGACACAAGTTAGTATGCAACAGGTTTAAATATACAAGAGATCACTGGCTTGATGCTACAATGGACAATAGTCACTGGCGGGAATGGTATGTAGCGAATGAACAAGGAGTGCTACATGCCACCCCGTCCAGCACAATGGACTATACAATAGAGTTTCGTCCGGACCGGATCGGTGCCAGTGCCCCAGCGACCGTCCGCAGGAACCAATGACCTTGTGTACAAGTTGTCCGTGATCGAACAATTCGTTTACTTAGTTAACAGTTCATGCTTTTGAGGCAACAAGAGTACAAGACAAGCAATTGTACAAGACAAGCAGTAATTCACGATTTATTTCCAAGCGAATAAGCATGCCATTAAGTATCCGTTCGTGCAGTTATTGACAAGCATATATACCAAGTCTATTCTCTTTTATCTTGGTTTCTTTTATTATTACTTGGTATCGTTTGATCGGGGCAAAGGAGATTGCAGATTTATTGGATGTGAAGCTTGGAAGCAGGGCTAGCTAATCGGGTTGGTAGCCACTCACTTAGATTATTGGAAGGGAGATGGAAAGAGGCGCTTCACGACTCCGCTCGCAAGCCGCCTACTGCTCGTTCACCTGCACACGAACATCTCGATTAATACTTCTTCCTCTCTTTTCAATCTTGGAATAGAAGTGCAAGTCAATGAACGAAAACAATGAAAACCATCGAAACCGTTAAAGGAAAACAAGCAAATCCCAAAACCAACTCAAAGCACGAAAGCAACAAGCGACATCGAAAACCGAGGCAATAAAAGATAGCAGCGGATGTAACACCCCGTTCCGCTCAAGCAGACTGCCGTCTCAATCGGCAATCGTGCAGTTGTCCCGACCCGCCTTGCCTCGATCAAGAGGCAAAGATATCCAGACTTGTCCCTACAGGATCCGGCTTAGACTTTCAGAGGCTCGCTCAGACGTATCGCTTTACCGAGGCGAATCATCGCTAAGGTGGGTGGCTACGATGAACTTGTCTTTGCTTAGCCAGCACACATAAAAATCTGGAATGTTATATGCTAGTTGCTAGGTGAATCATCCCATGCATGCTAATGAATCCAACGCACCTAGCTAAGGGAATAATCCCAACTCATATTGCTTGCTAGAATATGGAAATGAAATACTGCTTATATTCAGACCCTCGCATGCTAATTCCCTTAACGGTTTCAACTCTCGGCTTACCTTCGGGTCCGAGCAACGTGCCTGTTTATGTTCCTTAGAAATGCATGCTTGTCTGCTTGAATGTTATCGTGTTTTCATCCAAACCTCGGGAGACTACTACGTAGTCGTTCCGTGCCTGAATAACCCTGCAAGTATCCGGGACCGTTAGGTCGCCAAGGCAGTTCCCGATTCAGGAGACTGCATCATGTCAAGTAAAGAATCATACTCTTGTGGCAAGACTCATTCAGGTATTTGGATCTCCCTGCAAGTCTCCCTCCTGTGCGGGCTTACAGCAGCCCAGGAGACTGTGCATATCCAATAGCTAAATGAATCATACTCCAGTGGCAAAACTCATTTAGGTATTCGGATCTCCCTGCAAGTCTCCCTCCTGTGCGGGCTTACAACAGCCCAGGAGACTGTGCATATCTAATAGCTAAATGAATCATGCATTACTGCTTTTCGTGTGCTCGTGTGTAAATTAACAATCGTGTTCGATCATGGACAACTTGTGCACAAGGATATAAGTTCTGCGGACGGTGCTGGGGCACTGGCACCGATCCGATCCGGGCAGACTTCGTGTTTATAGTCAATCGTGTGCGGACTGGATAACTTGCAACGTATCGTGTTTTATGAGCTCCTCGTGCTTTCTCGTTGCATGTTATTCATGTCCTTGACTAGTCCATTATGGCATCAGCCAGTGATCATCGTGTGTATATGCTTGTAATGCCTCGTGTGATTATCGTGTGTATTTAACCTGTTGCGTGCTTGCCTGTGAAACAAAAGATAACAAGTCATCCTCGCTTAGCGGCTATCCGCGTGCGAGTCATTGCATAGCATCAATGAATAACTTAACACCTGAACGATCATGTTATAAGAACCCTCCTGTTTGCATATGCTATGCCTCCTGAATGTTTATACTTACCGTGCTTGAATTAATCATGTTTGCCTTGGACAGGGAAGGATAAATGGTAAGTTGGTAAGTCTCGCCGTGTTTCCTCAAACATCGCACGACGCACTGGCCGACACGATAAGCTATTCAATGTTTGTATGAAACTGATCCTAAGGCAACTAGAAAGATAACTTAATAGTTGTGTACGGAACCTGTATTACGTGTTTGGATTTGTCGAGCGGGCGAGTAGCTTCCCCACCAGTGCATTTAATGTACTGATAATCCACAAGTTTGATATGCAGGCTGCGGGAGAACCTCGTTCGGTGCGGATGCCTCCTTCGTGCGTGCTAAGGCCAGGAGTTTCCTCTGAAGCCTGGCAACGGTGCGTCCGGGACTGAAGTGCTTATACAAGACATAAGTTATGAACATCGCCTGACCATCGCCTGTACATTCATTCCACAGTTGTAGCCACTTAGCACGCTTTTACTGTTTCAGAGAGAGAGGCTTGAGCGACTTGTAATCTCGGCTATACGCCGCCTGTAACACAAGTTTATATCAATAAAAGAGCTTACTTTACTTCAACTTGTGTTTCAATGCTTCCGCTATATTGTCGACTCAGTGAACCTGTTACCGATCGCTATGCGTTCCTAAACTCCGCTGCACTCGGACAATCTGTGCGACTCTGTGGCTTAGAACTCTTGCCGCCAGCCAACGAACCATGGCCTTGCACGGGCGTGGATCACGCTCGTGCGGCATCACCCCCGGATGGGTTAAGCGATTGTTCCGCGGGAGCGCTGGCGAGGGTGATTCCCGCCTAGCGGGAACGGCCGATTGCCTGCGGGAGATCGGGGCGTGACAGCGGAGAGGTCCCTCCTGACTCTGCCGCTAAGCCGATCCTTGGGGCGCGGTCCACTGAATATGGGAATCGATTCCGAAGAAACAAATCCATAACGAGGACGAGTTCTTAATTCAATCTATCCCGATCGAACGATACCGTCTTGTGTTTCTTAGCCGCGATCTCTGCACCGGGAGAACGGGGCGATACATCCTACCCAACTAATTGGAAGTTTTATCCCAAAACTTAAGAATAGGACCTACCGTTAGGGGTTATTGCGTTCAGGATGGCGATCATGACTCAAGAAACAATCACGAACAGAATGGTCTAATCCGCCACAGGCTAGGCATAAACCAAGTTTCAGGCGACAATTATCCTTCGTATGCCCTGACTTATTACATAAATAACATAACTGTCCTGGTTTCCCTCTTTGTGGACCACCGTTGTTTCGGCGCTTTGCAGCGTTGTTTTCTCTCTCGTCGCTTTGGCATTTGTGACTGGATGTATACACAGCGCTGGCAGAAACGTGAGGATAGTATGATTTGAGCGATAGGGCATGATTCATGACTTCACGCATTGTACGATACTGATGAACGGCTACGTGCGAATGGATGACAGGGCGTAGTCCACCTTCAAACCTTCTAGATCGACTCGCTACATCAGGTAAATAGGCCCTAGCGAATTTGAAGAGTCGGTTGAATTCGGCGGAGTACTGCTTCACAGTCATACTGCCCTGTCTGAGTTGCACGAAATCATTTTCCATTTGACGTTGTACTGGAGGGGGTATAAACTCCTCTTCGAACGCGGCATGAAAAGTCATCCACGAGATCGCCTCCTCTCCGTGATCAAATTGGAGAGATCGTCGATGCACGTCCCAGCAATCGTGCGCGTTGAGGCGGAGCTGTAGTTGCGCGCAGGCGACGCGCTTATCTTCGGGGACCTCTAGCAGAGCGAAATGATCTTCAAGTTCGACCAACCAATCTAGAGCTACGACTGGATCCTCAGTCCCGTTGAATGGGGTGTTGCAGACTTTCTTGAAGTGCCCAAAGTCGAAGGCAGTCACGTCCCTCGCCCTTGGAATATGCGGCGTCTCTACTTCAAGCACGGGCTGTTCCACCGGAGTCGCTGGCGTTGCCGCGGACTGGTTGGATGCCAAAGTCTGAACGATCTGCTGCAGGGTATCTACCTGCTTCTGTTGGACTGAGAATCGTGCTTCTATATTATCTTGAAACTTGAGCTGACTCTCTTCCGCCCGCTTCTCGGCCCGTTCATAGCGAGCCTCGTCCCTTTGTTGGTTTGCCTCCAATATCTGCAACATTCGTTGGACGGGATCGATGCTTGGCACGGCTCGCTGGCTCTCTGAACTTCCCGAAGTGCCCGAACTACTTCCTTGGCCTTGTATTTCGTCCGGGGCTTGCGCTGCAGATTGCGCTGGATCCACTCCTTCAAAAGAAGGTAAATTACATTAGGATCATAATGTATTATGGACTTATTGCATGAACGTATCTCATTTTGGCCTAGCGAGTTCAAGAGTTCGTACAGGAATTTGATCGTTAAAGGAACTTTTCCAGCACGAAGTCTAAGGAACTTTGAATCTGTGCTCTGATACCACTATATCATGACCCAATTCTGTAGAATCAATTGAGGCATCCCCCGAATCGTGACCGCCGTGCGGGCTTGGGGTTGCGCCCGCACAAGGCTTTAATGATTTGCATAGCAAGCACATATTCAGAGTACGCAGATAAATTGAAACACAGATTTGAAACATGGAAAAGTTCTCTTTATTGATAATGAACATCTATTACAAACTCCTGAACGAGTCAGCTAATATGCCGAACGGCTTACAAAAGAGTTGACTCAAAATGAGATAGCAGTCCTGTATATTACATCCCTTTATAAACTCAAAATGATAAAGACCTCCAGGATGGAGGATAGCTTTGCCACGGAGCTGCATTTGTGTATGAAGAGTTGCAGCTTCGGACTTCAAAATGATTCAAGGGGCGCGGTGAAGATGCGCCAACAACTGGACTGGATCGGGAAGACGACTTCGGCTCCTCGCTCGGTTCGCCTTGGTGCGGAGAACCTGTTTCAACGAGGGTCAGCATATCGAAACATGCTGGTGAAGGCGAGCTAGCCTGACTATACCAATCAACACGTTGTTTTAATGAAGCATGCATATTTGTGGGTTTCTATCTTGCCTTAGTTCATTTACAAGTAAGCAGCATATAGAATTTACTGAAATGAACGTGCCACCGTTCGGTGGATTTTACCTGCCCGTCTGAATTACCTGCACAATACTTACCATGCCTTCCCTGCCACGAAGACACAAGTTAGTATGCAACAGGTTTAAATATACAAGATATCACTGGCTTGATGCCACAATGGACAATAGTCACTGGCGGGAATGGTATGCAGCGAATGAACAAGGAGCGCTACATGCCACCCCGTCCAGCACAAAGGACTATACAATATAGTTCAGTCCGGACCGGATCGGTGCTAGTGCCCCAGCGACCGTCCGCAGGAACCAATGACCTTGTGCACAAGTTGTCCGTGATCGAACAATTCGTTTACTTAGTTAACAGTTCATGCTTTTGAGGCAACAAGAGTACAAGACAAGCAATTGTACAAGACAAGCAGTAATTCATAATTTATTTTCAAGTGAACAAGCATGCCATTAAGTATCCGTTCGTGCAGTTATTGACAAGCATATATACCAAGTCTATTCCCTTTTATCTTGGTTTCTTTTATTATTACTTGGTATCGTTTGATCGGGGCAAAGGAGATTGCAGATTTATTGGATGTGAAGCTTGGAAGCAGGGCTAGCTAATCGGGTTGGTAGCCACTCACTTAGATTATTGGAAGGGAGATGGAAAGAGGCACTTCACGACTCCGCTCCCAAGCCGCCTACTGCTCGTTCACCTGCACACGAACAGCTCGATTAATACTTCTTCCTCTCTTTCCAATCTCGGAATAGAAGTGCAAGTCAATGAACGAAAATAATAAAAACCATCGAAATCGTTCAAGGAAAACAATCAAATCCCAAAACCAACTCAAAGCACGAAAGCAACAAACGACATCGAAAACCGAGGCAATAAAAGATAGCAGCGGAGAGGTCCCTCCTGACTCTGCCGCTAAGCCGATCCTTGGGGCGTGGTCCACTGAATATGGGAATCGATTCTGAAGAAACAAATCCATAACGAGGACGAGTTCTTAATTCAATCTATCCCGATCGAACGATACCGTCTTGTGTTTCTTATCCGCGATCTTCGCACCGGAAGAACGGGGCGCTACATTACCCATGACCCCGCGAACGGAACCCCCCTTCCTCTCTTATATATCTATATATAATTTATTATTTCAATAAAATCCTAACCCTAGATCAATCCAATCCCATCCTCTTCCCATCTAGACTTAAGGAGCGCCGCCACCACAGCCGGAGAACCCCGCCAGGTCGTCCAAACTAATCCCGACCACCACGACCCCGCGCATCCCGCGCACTGCAGATTTCTGCAGCGAGGTACCGGTGTTCTAGAGTTATTTTCCGTCGTCTCGCTCAACCAAATGCTACCCCGACTTCACCAGTATGCTCACCCCTTAACTCTCTTCCATATCTGTGTGATAGTAGACCTCGAACAACGCGTAACCATAGGCGAAAACAGTGTCAAAGTTGGCAAAAATAGACCAAATTTTGGGATCACAAAAAACTGCGGTGATCACCCACGTTCCTGAGTTCGTATCTTCCACCACAGAGATCCGAATTTGATAATTCTTTTTGGTATGTGTAGACCACTTGACCTAGTTTAATTTCTGTTAAATAACCCTAGATTATTAACTGTTGTAGACAGAATTAAATTTGTTGGAAAACCCCACGAACAAACTTTTTCCAGATTTCTAAAAGTTGTGAAACGGAGCACGCTTCGCCAAATGGGACCGCCCCGCCGTGTACCAAGTGTACCAAACAGTGCACGCAGCGTAACCGGACTCGTGAGAGTTTGCGAAAACTAATTTGGACTCGTGTACGCGCCGGAATCAGCCCGTATCCGCGGACATACCCCGTGTCATAACTTTTGCAAAAGTCGTACGAATTTTGTGCTTGTTCGTCAGATTGCGACAAAACTTACGCCAGTGGACTCGTGGTAATGCGGTAGTCCTGTGACCCAATTTTCACACAATTCTGGGACAGTTGACCAAGTCGCCAATTGGCGGGCCCTACGATTGACTTTTTGGACAAAATTGTGTTCGGCTCATCGAAATCCATATTTGGACATACCGTTGGGTTCATATTGACATCTAGAGTTGTTTGACCTATAATTTTTCCTATTTAGAGACTGTTACCTTTGGCACATTTTTCGGTGCAAAGTGGGCCACAAGTTGACCCCACTTTTACCCGAACTTACCGTTTTACCCTTGTGTCCAAATTGGACGAAAGAGAAGTGCTTTCTAGCTATTTTGCTTATTCTGTGAATGTTGGTGATATTTATTTCAGCATCCGGGGATGTTCATTCTGAGGCCGTAGTTTCTGACTCTTGGAGTTGACATCGGGATATTATATTTTTGCAGCTTTCTTGCCAGACAAGATACCTTGCCAAATTATTTACAGTACTTTGCATGCTATTTATATTTCTGTTTATTCATTGCCTGTGTAGTCTCGTTCAGTTATATTCATTGCATTTGTAGTTCGTTCAGTCATTACTAAATATATTAGATATGTTGACACACACTTGACACCTAGTATCATGAGAGGACAATCATTAGGTGTATGGGCTTTTAACCACTCTGGTAAACTGTAGTATATAGTTCACACTACGGGCGTGTGTCGTGCTGGTCGCTACCCCCGCGGTATGTCAATTTCTGATGTCAATTGACGTGTGTGTGAGTTGTGAGGTAGATCGAGTAGCCTACCCTTGCCCATACGTCAAAAAGTTGTCCTCATTTGCATTCATATAGATTGTCTTGTACAGCGTACTTATATATTTTCAAACATTATGCATGTTCACTGTATTCAAATTGGCTTGCTTCTATGTATCTTGTTATGTCCCTCCGAGGACCTGGTCCCTTGCCAGGTATAGACGACCAGGAGTATCCGCAGGAGTACGGGCCTGGACCTGACGCATTCCTCTCTGACGAGGAGGTCTTACCTTCTGAACATCTTTGATTACATCTAGCGATAGATTCTTTTAGCTGATACACTTTTGTCTTCATATTATTTTATATTAGAGATTTTATACTCCTCTCTCATTTTAGTTTTGGATATAGTCTTTGGTAGTGGATTTGTCTCCACCCGACTATTATTTGGACAGTTCAGACTCCTTATTATAGTTAGTATTTCTTTTCTATGACTAGTTGTGTGGATGAGATTAGCATATATGTGACTTACGACATTATATATACCACATGTGAGTTTATATTTATTTTACAGCGTACGTGTGTATTATGGTATCCATATATTGGAGTTGCCATATACATACGACTGACATGCTTACGTGTGCCTAGTCCTACGTATTTAGTCCTACGTATTTTGGGACTGGGACGTGACACTAGCTACAGTAATATTTGCATTAAAGATATAGAGGTACTATCTTTATGGAGAAAAGGTAGAAATTTTCACTGATCACAAGAGTCTGAAGTTTGTCTGTCATAGCCTGAATTCATATTATATTAAATTACTATTTTTTCCTTTTAATGAATATACCTAAAATAATTTATTTGGAAATTATTATTTTGGATATATAAATACTTACATGAAACTTTAATTTCATTTTTTATCTTAACACTTTAAAAATTTTGTAATTACAAATTCTTCCATGATACCTCAACCTATTAGGTGTCAATCTCTCACCAATTCAAACAATGACTCACCATATTAACTCCTCCTTTTTCTTCCACCTGTACAGACTTTATTACAAAAAAGAAGAAGAAACCCTCCTCACTCTCTACCGCCTCTCTCTCCCTCTCGGCCTCCTTTCTCTCCCTCTTCCCTCTATTTATTCTTCTCATCTTCTTATTCTCTTACTCCTTCACCTCTTTATTTCTTTCCCTCTCCCTCCTCTCTACCACTGCTCCTACTGCTACGGCTACTATTGATGTTAGTGCGCTGCTGCTGTTGCGGCCGTGCACCCCGCCACCCGCGGCCGCGCACGTCCCCACCGGCTACTACGCCGCCGTCAGTCACCACCTCCTCCTCCGACTTCTCCTCCTTCTCCAATCTTGGATTTTGATTTGGGAAAAAATTGAAAAAGGAAAAAGCTAGGTCATTCAAAATGCAAGGCAAGCCCTCTTCGTCTCTAAGTCTATTTGTCCATATTATTCAACTTTGTTCTTCAGTTTTTGCCAATTTATAATATATATTTAGTGATTTGTGACTCATGTTTTCATATTGTTCTAGTATGAAGGATTGATTAAGAATTTAGTAATACATAGTGTTATATGTACACGTGCGTCCGAAGAAACTTGACAAGTTGACACAAATATTAATGGGACACAATATGGACATGTTGACACCAGTAGATAATAGTTATATAATAGGTCATGTGTTGTCCTTGGTAGTAAATGTAATGGTAGGTATATATACACATACACATGAATATACATATATACACAATAATATACCTTTATGTGTTATGATGTGTACGTTGTAGTATATATATATATATATATATATATATATATATATATATATATATATAGTAGCAAATATATAATAGAGTATATCCATATTTATTTAGTATGGAGAATATTATAATACTAAGAGTTTTGATTATATTTAAATAGTATACCTATCGTTCAAATTTGAATGTGATATTCAATTTGGTACCTTTAAGTCAACGTTAGAGTAATATGGTGAACTTGCGTTTCGGACACGTAGGGAATTTCAAATTAAATTCATGAATAAGGTGGTCAAAATATAAAATTATCCTTGAACCATGATTTGGTTGTCGTTATATGGGAGATAAATCTTAGGTTGCCCAAATATAAAAGAATTAGGGCTCGAGTTGGGGATTTGCCAAATTTATTCAGAATATGCTTTTATCATTTTGGGACAACCCTTAATTTATTCAAATGATACAAACAATGTCCGTAAATATAAATAGCTAAATTTGTGTTTTAGGAGGCCTAACATGCTTAATTAGTAATTTTTAGTACCTTAATAGTATTGAGTACTTTAATATCAATTTCATATATTTTGAGTTGATCCTGGGGTTATGACATGCCAAATTTGCTTAAATAAAAATTAATTCCAGTATTTGTCTGTTAGTTTTTGGCTTACTTGTTCATATTAAAATAGTCAGATATAATATTCAAGTATCGGTATCACAAGAGATGAATCATAAGAAGTATTGATGCAAAAATTGAGCTTTCAACCCAAAATTTAAGTTCGTAACAATATAATTCAACATATATTAGTTTTATGGTACTAAATTAATATATTTGTGCTATAGGCAACATAGCACCGTAATGTATATAATCAACCCTATAAGCCGTAACGTTATATTAGGTCAACAAAATAAATTTTTAGCTATTTTAGGATATTTAATGCTAATTTTAGCATATATCTAGTTTAGTTAGGGCACATTGACATAGGTAAAGTGTTGGAAACTTAACTCATTGGTAGGGTAATACTTAGTACCATTATATAGACTTTAAATGGACTTTTTAACCCATTATAAAGATTTACAATTAGCATGTACTCACCATGAATGAGTCAGTAATGACCATTTGAATAATGAAGTGTTCAAATCTGTGATACATGTTGACCTTGGTCAGGATAAGACAAAAATCCAAGCAATTGGCAGAATCAGGATAATCAAGTTCTTACAAAAGCAATAATTAGTTCATTTGTTGTTTATGGTATCTGTGACTTCTTAGATTTGGGATTAGTGCTTTGCCAACTTCTTGAAAATGCTTGGTAGAATGGAAGCTTAGCAAATGATAATACTAAATTAGACTTAACACTCTAAAACTTCAAAAATTTAAAATTGTCGCTAAACTCAAAATATTTTTATATCAAGGAAAACTCATTTTAAATTATATAATGATCAATATCTTACAAATAGATATTGAAAAGATATAATTCATTAAGCATTGTGTTTCTTATTCTTGTCTTGTTTTACCATCTAGGGTTATGAAATTCATGATTCTGACTTGTTTTGAGTTTTTTGAACATTGTGTAGCAAACCTGAATCAACACTAAGTTACTGAAATAGTCAATTGCCAAAGTATAGTATTGCATTGGTAAGAAAGTCATGATTATTACTTGAATGTCAATATACACATTAACTGCGTTTGATTACCGGCGTTGAGAGTTGCTCTATCGAAGGGGTCAGCGTACCCGGGGAATTCGATAGAGGGTTACTCCGGGTTTTATATAAATTATAAAATTTCTGGAGCCGAAATACAAAGGAGAGCCTGCCGAAATTTTTAATAATTTTGGTAGTTAACCAAATTTCGATATCCGAAAATATTACCGATATTACTAACCCTAGACTTTAGTTACTGTATATAATTAAGCAACTGACCTTCGACAACTTTAATTCAATTTTAATTAGGAGACGATTTGCAAGAGTCCAGGATACGTAGGACACGGACACAAGTCACACAACTTAAATCTAAATTTAGATTCCTGATGGTCTGCTCTGTATAAGTTAAAAGAAAATAATATTTCCTGGAATTTGTGTCCTGGTATTTATTATTATCCCGAAATTGAGTTGGGATAAAAACTTTGATACCTGCCTCCTGGTTTATGAATGAGATGGAAAAGCCTGTACTCTATTATATCTTAAAAATATATTTTTATATTGATAGTGAACATGATATACAGAGTAGAAACTTAATACAAGATAATAGAATATGAATTATTTGTAGGTTTAGATTAGAAAGCATTGGGCGGGGGAGAACAACTTAAATTTTACCTACAAAATCCCGTAATATAATAATAACAACTAAAGCTGATCAGCAATTAAGCTCTTTCGTAAGGCCTTGCGAATTGAGTGTGTGAGGCTTAGCTCACTTACTTGTCCTGTGTTTATACCTGTTCCTGTAATTATAAACCTATTTTGATTAAAAATATCGATTATATAAAATTGATATTATATACTGTTTTACTTACTGAATGTGAGAGGGCCAGAATCTAAGCACTGTGCCATCCTGCCTGCCACAACTTGATCCCTGGTTATGGGATTGTTGTTGGAAAACTAGTTAAAGTGGATATTAAAAGAGTTATTCTCCAAATTGCATCATCATTATTAGAAAACTTATCTGTTTTTGTGATTGTGATTGGTTGTTGATTTCTTAGCTAGGGTGTACTGCTTGCTAGTCAGCTGGTACGTAAGTTATTCCTGTGCCATGATTAATTCTGTTGTCCTTGTTTGGTGTAGGGGTGGAATACTGTATTGATAACAGGTTACGGAATTCAGTTGACAAAGAAGATATTGATAGATGTTAGATGTTATACAGTAAACTATTGTTTGTTGATGCATTATGCTTAGTAATTATGATTATGACTGTGATTGTGATTGTGATTATAATTTTAATAATTATGAGCATGATTTATTATGACATAAGTATAAGGCGAACACCGAGTAATTCACTAGAATAAAATCTAGTCAGAATCGTATTTTAAGTTAACATATTAATCATTTTAAATTATCCAATTTCTTTACTTTGGAATTTCGAGAATCCTATTTCTTCTCAAATACTCGATTTATTTTATTTTACTTCTGTCCTTGACTGAAGGTTTGCGACCTAGTATTGTTCACTAGTTTTTGTAGCAATACCAAAGGAAGCTGTTATCAAATATTGAAGAACAGTTGGAAAGCAAGAACGTGCTGATACTATTTCAGGAGATCTACTGAAACCAGATTATTCTTATTATTTATTAAAGGTATAATTGTATTGTTATATATATTGGGTAAATAGATGTAATCGGGTATAATAGCAAAATTTCTATTTATAGTTTAGAATATCCTGTTATTAACTCCTTATTTAATATATTATGCCCCATGTGACCTGTTATAATCCAATCCTAGAACTTTACGGACGATAATCGTAAATACGGGTACAGGTGTATTCGTATGGTGCATAGCCTGGGGATAATGTTACATACTTGGCTTGCCGTATTCTAGGAAATTGGGGGTGACCATTTCTATACTCAGAAAGAGCTCAACATGAGGCATAGGCGTTGGTTAGAGTTGATGGTCAATTTTGATATAGATTTGCAGTACCATCCGGGCAAGGCAAACGTCATAGCAGACACACTCAGTAGGAAGCCCATATCTTATTTCTTGACGACGCAGTTCCAGTTATTAGAGGACCTACATGAGCTCGGGATATAGGTTATTTTGCTAGGGCAGAGTGGGCAGTTGGCTAATCTTGATGTTAAGTCATCACTAGTAGAGAGGATTAAGGCAGCATTACCTACATATGCTAGGTTCCGGAGACTTAAAGAGGACGAAAGCCGGCATGCAAACGGGACTTCGGATCTATGAGGATGGGACATTAAGGTGCAGAAATTGCCTATATGTTCCGAATGGGGAGTTGAGACATGACTTGATGTCTGAAGCTTATAGCTCAATGTACTCTATTCCTTCAGAAGGTACGAAGATATACCAAGATTTGAGGCAGTACTATTGGTGGCATGGGATGAAGAGAGAAATTGTGTGATTTATGGCAAAATATTTGGTCTGTCAGCAGGTTAAGGCCAAGAATCAGAGGACCGCTGGTATGTTACAGCCACTTCCCATCACCGAATGGAAGTGGGAATATATCCCTATGGATTTCGTTACAGGATTTCCAAGAAGTCCCAGTGGGAAGGATGCAGTTTGGGTTATTGTGGATCGACTCACCAAATCGGCATATTTTTTGTCGTTCAGAGTTGGACATTCCACAGAGATTCTAGCCGACATGTATATGTGACATATCATAAGGTTACATGGAGTACCGGTTAGTATTGTGTCAGATCATGACTCAAGATTCATATCCCATTTTTGGCAAAACACGCAGGAGGGTCTTGACACCAGACTCAAGTTCAGCACTTCTTACCATCCACAGACAGACGATTAGTCAGAGCGCACGATCTAGATCCTAGAGGATATGTTGAGGTCATGCATGTTAGACTTTGGAGGGTCTTGATAAGACCATTTGTATCTGGTAGAGTTATCTTACAACAACAGCTACCAGGCAAGCATCCAGATGGAACCTTTTGAGGCATTGTATGGCAGAAAGTGCAGGACTCCTATATGTTGGAGTGATATGGGCGAGCGTCAGATACTCGGTCCAGAGTTGGTAATGCAGACAGTTGAGATTGTGAAGCAAATTCAGAGCCATCTGCGTGCATCTCAGGACAGACAGAAGCACCGGGCTGACACACACCGCCGACCTTTGGAGTTCAAGGAAGGTGAGAATGTGTTTATGAAGATATCACCTAATTGTGGCACTATTCTATTCCAGAGCTGTCACGACCCGCACCCGGGGTAAGGGTACTAGTCGGAAACAACGCCCAGCCTACGCCGCAGAATCGGCGGTAGAACGCTGTCTAGAAAGTCTATCTAATATAATGAACCACCAAAAGATAGTGTACTCAATCACAGAACTAAGATAGAATGAACACGAATCAGATAAGAATAGAATAGTCATAATACAACTCATGAGTCTAAAATAATACATCAATGAGTCTGAAGAAAAAATACAGAAATATGCCGGAGACAAATCCAGTACAAAAGAATACTACAAAACTATAAAGCTACAACTCCAGGGTCAACTGTCTCAGTTGGGATAAGTCCCTCTTGAGCCAGGGTCTCAGAATCTAAACCCACAACATCCTGGGGTCCATAATAGGTAGGGTACTCCTCAGTGTCATCTGGAAAAATATATCCAGTCAGGAAAGGAGCAGAGTACAACCCTAACAGCAGTTCTCAAATAATGATAAAAACTATGTAACAGTAAGTAGCTGTGGATAAACAAGATGCATAAATAGATACAAGAAATGTATAGACAATAAGGAAGTACTGGAAAGAAATACAATAATGAACAATATGCTGATAGAACAAGAATACTAATGACTAAGTGTGTGAGTACTAGCTTTAACATGTGATCGGCTTAGGAACTTGCACAAGAGTATAATGGCCTGGTTAATCATACGTGCGGTGTATGATCAACACTCACAAGAAACAAGACATGCACAAGGAGGGTATGATCACATATCTACACTAAAATACTCCCCACCCTGACTGGTATAATAGATCCAACCACGGTACGTTATGGCACTAGATTCCCCAAGAAGATAGCTAGTCTCCCCGAGAATCGGTGTCTGTACATGTACAAGATAACCAATGAAACAATACTTGCACCATATACACCATATACCAAGAAATAATATCTCATGACGAGATCCGGATATACCAATCCGTGTAACCATAGTGTCGGGAGAAACATGTAAATCTACACTAGATACAACGAACATAGAGGATATCATAAATGAGAAACTATCAGAGAATGTACTCGCCTGAAGTCCAATGAACAGTCTCACAAATGTCTGACTCGGTGCCTGGAAGACCTAGATATGGAATACAACATTAAAACAAGGTCCCGGAAAGATAACAAGTCAAACTAGACAACTTCTAGGCCAATAAGTCAATTCTAAGTTGAAAGTCAACTATGGTCAACTCTAAGGTCCACTAAGTCAACATGGTCAAACCCAAAGTCAACCTCACAAAACATCCATACAATAATATAAAGATAAAATACAACAATTTAGGAATTAAATTAGATTCTAAAAGAATCACACAAAAGTATATTAATAATACAATTAATATATATACCTTAAAATATATATATATATATACAACCCAATATATATACAAATAATATAATATATTATAACAAATATTATCCCTCACAAAACACATATATATACATATAAATATATACAAATACAATATATACTATATACATTAAATCTGTCAAAGCGTCAGTGAAAACAGTGAGCTAAGAAAACTATTTAAATTAAACAGCCTATAGTGACAGTTCCAACTGTCGCAGCAAAACTGTCGCCAATACTGCTGTGAATTAAATCCACTGCCACTTAAATAGTGACAGTTAACGACTGTCACAGAAAACTGTCATTAAACCGCTGCTCATTCCCGCCGCCACTGCTGTGCTTTTAATGACAGAATCTGTCATTAATGGCTTCAGCGGCTGCTGCTGCTGCCTGAGGCTATTAATGACAGGATCTGTCATTATAGCTGCTGTCGCTAAAACACAGAAAATATATATATAAATATATATATAAATCAATATAAATATATATATATACATATATAAAACAATTAAATAGATATATATATACTTAAATATATATACACATAAATTTGCACATTAAAATATTAATAATTATAAAATACTATGCACATATTAATGTACATAATTAACATGGCTAGAAACACAATTAAAATATTTACATTAATATCCAAATAATTACATAATAATTATAAATAATATAATTACACAATTAAACATACAATATATTTTACAATTTATATTATTAACAAATAGTACATATATATTTGCATGTAAGAAATCTATATATATTATATTGTACATAATATTAGCACACACAAAATATAGATCCATGCTACAATAATTACCATAATAAATACACAAAATAAATATATAATATCTATATATATTTACTAATTATGAAATAAGAATTGAACCACAATTAATTAGATCTATGCAAAAATACACACAATTGGAGAGTATCTCACCGTATCCCACTATATCTAGGATACGCATGCGACACGAGTCCAACACACAACCAATTGCACCCCGAAGGACACAAACAAATCACAATTAATATTTATAAATAATTCAAAGTGTCAAAAGTAGATCTATATGTCCGTGTCAAAATACGACATGTTCAAAGCCCCGTGTCGGAGGAAAACCCCCAAATGACACGTATCACCAAATAGTTGGGATACGAACCACAAGTATCCCAATGTGGACACGACACTAGCCTCAAACACAAATCTCATGTTCAATTGATCTATAGGATCAATTGACACACACAACAAAATATAAATTCGGAATTCCAACAAAATTGACACAAAAAGCACCATAACTTTCTCCATGGGTCTCCTATGAACACAAAACAAAGTCCTATGGGTAGTACATACATATAGGTTGATTTTACATGATTAAATCTCAGATTTAGAAGCTATTTAAATGGGAAAATCTGAATTATACCTATTGGGAGATGGATTCCCAATGAAACCTCCAATTGAGATGAACTTGCTTCCAAATTGTAGATCCTTGCTCCTCTTTGTAGATCCTTGCTTCCTTCTTCTAGATTCTTGCTTCCTCCTTCTCTAATGGTGAATTGGGAAGAATTTGGAATGAATTTGGTAGGGAATTGAATTGGGAATGGAGGGAATTTGGTAGTGGGAAAATTCTAGATCTAGATTTGGAATGAAATAGGAGGAGAGAGAAATTCCCCCCCCCCTCTTTAATAGAACGGCCATAGCCCCTCCCCCAAGCAATTGTAAAATGTCCAATGTACCCCTTGGGGCCTCTCATGAAGAAATAATTAAGGAAGGAAGCTTCTAGTCTAATCATTTAATTAATTTAATCCATCTCCTTAACTATGGGCTTTCTAAATCGGCCAAGTCTAACTAATTAATTCATGTTGGTCCATGGGTCCAAACTAAACTAGTTGGATCCACTAAAATAAGTCTAAAATAATTTAATAATATCTAACAACAATTAAATAATACAATAATTAATTATTTACCATGCACAATATTTATTTAAATATAAAATTACTAAAATACCCTTTTTCTAAAATGTGGTAGTGACAAGTCTACCCTCCTTAAAATAATTTCGTCCTCGAAATTCAAAGACGAAAACTACCCCCAGAAAATCACAGAACAGAACTAAAGAATCACAACTAACTAATGAACAGAACATAACAATGAACAGAACATAACTAGAAATAATATACCTCAAGGTACAAACAAATATGGATAACGCTCTCGCATGTCATCCTCTCTCTCCCAGGTAGACTCTCCCGGAGAGTGATGCCTCCACGCGATGCGCACCAAAGGAATAGTCTGGTTCCTCAGCACCTTCTCTCTCCGATCCAGAATTCCAACTGGCTGCTCTGGATAGCTAAGAGTAGGGCCCACCTCTATCTCTGAGTGATCCAATACATGACTAGGATCTGCCACGTATCGTCTCAACTGCGACACATGAAACACGTTGTGCACTCCCTCCAATGCAGGTGGCAAGTCTAGTCTATAAGCAACTGCACCGACCCTCTCTAGAATAGTGAAAGGTCCAATGAATCGCGGACTAAGCTTTCCGCCTCCACCGAAGCGAATCGTGCCTCGTGTCGGAGAAATCCTCAGAAACACCAAACCACCCACCTAGAACAAAACACCACCTTAAGAACTTATCTATAACAAACAACCAAGAACAAGCACACAAAATAAAATCTAAACTATACCTCAAACTCCAAGGGTCTCCGATGGCTATCGGCCCAATGCCGTTGTCTGTCCTGTGCCACTCGAAGTCTATCTCTGATCAACTGAACCTTCTCTGCTGCATCCACAACCATCTCTGGCCCAAGCAAAACTCTCTCTCCAACATCGTCCCAAGACAAAGGAGTACGACACCTCCGACCATATAGAGCTTCAAAAGGTGACATCTCTATACTGGCCTGGTAACTGTTGTTGTAAGCAAACTCTACCAAATGGAGATGGTCCTCCCAAGAACCCCCGAAATCTAGTACACAAGTGCGCAACATATCCTCGAGAGTCTGAATAGTCCTCTCTGACTGCCCATCTGTCTGGGGATGATATGCAGTACTGAACTTGAGCTGAGTGCCCAAACTCTCCCGCAAACTCCTTCAGAAATGAGAAGTGAAACGACTATCCCGATCTGAGACTATGCTGACGGGAACTCCATGTATCCTAATGATCTGCCTCACATACATCTCTGCCAGCTTCTCCGTAGACAAACCCACCTTGAAAGGCAAAAAGTGGACCGACTTGGTCAATCTATCAACAATGACCCAAATCGCGTCTTTCCCTCCTGGAGATCGTGGTAGTCCGGACACAAAATCCATAGTAATGTGTTCCCACTTCCACTCTGGAATGGGTAATGGCTGAAGTAAACCTCCTGGCCTCTGCCTCTCGGCTTTCACCTGCTGGCACACTAAGCATCTGGATACAAACTGTGCCACTTCCCTCTTCATGCCATACCACCACACACTCTCTCGAATATCCCGATACATCTTGTTAGCACCTGGATGTATGGAATACTGAGAGCGATGCGCTTCCTGTAATACCTCCTCACGCAACTCCCCACTAGGCACACACAATCTAACTCCATGCCTCAAAGATCCATCCTCTGCAATAGTGAAATCATCCTCCAATCCTGCTCTCACCTGAGCTCTGATACTCCTCAAAGATACATCATCATACTGTGCTGCCTTGATCCTATCCATCAAATCTGAATGTATCTGCAATCCCCACATCTGCATAGCACCACCCGGAACAATCACCTCAATGCCCAAGCTCTCCAAGTCCTCCAACAAATATCGATCCTGCGTCAAGAACATAGCTACCGGATACCTGCTCAAAGCATCGGCAACTACATTGGCCTTCCCAGGATGATATTGCAAAGAGATATCAAAATCCTTCATCAGTTCCAACCACCGACGCTGCCTCATGTTCAACTCCTTCTGCGTGAAAACGTACTTCAAGCTTTTGTGGTCTGTGAAGATCTCCACACGCTCTCCGTACAAATAATGTTTCCACAACTTCAGGGCGAATATGACAGCTGCCAACTCCAAATCATGGGTAGGATAGTTCTTTTCATGAGGACGCAATTGCCTGGATGCATAGGCAATCGCTTTCCCATGCTGCTGAAGAACACAACCTAAACCCTTTCCTGATGCATCACTATAAATAGTGAAACCTCCGGACCCTGATGGCAACGTCAAAATAGGAGCAGACGTCAACCTCTTCTTCAACTCCTCAAAAGCGGCCTGGCAATCCTCCGTCCAAACAAACTCCACATCCTTCCTTGTGAGTCTGGTCATCGGCTCGACAATCCTCGAAAAATCTTGCACAAACTTTCTGTAGTAGCCTGCCAATCCCAAGAAACTCCTGATCTCTGCTACCGAACTCGGAGTCTTCCAAGATTCCACTGCTGAAATCTTCTTCGGATCCACTGAAATACCATCACCAGTCACAACATGCCCCAAGAATTCCACCTTGTCCAAGAAAAACTCACATTTGGACAACTTTCCATACAGCTTCTCCTTCCTCAGCACATCCAACACAATCCTCAAATGCTCCTCGTGCTCCTCCGGTGTCCTCGAGTATATGAGTATGTCGTCGATGAACACCACCACGAACTTGTCAAGGTACTGGTGGAACACCTTGTTCATCAAGTTCATAAATACCGCCGGTGCATTAGTCAAACCAAACGGCATCACCATAAACTCGTATTGACCATACCGAGTTCTAAAAGCAGTCTTCGGTATGTCCTCCGGCTTCACCTTCACCTGATGGTAGCCTGATCTCAAATCTATCTTAGAAAACACCTTCGCACCACTCAACTGATCAAACAGATCATCAATCCGTGGCAAAGGATACTTATTCTTGATAGTGAGATTATTCAAAGCCCTGTAATCAATGCACATGCGCACCGATCCATCCTTCTTTGGTACAAACAATACCGGGGCTTCCCATGGTGAAGAACTCGATCTGATAAACCCCTTATCCTGTAATTCGTCCACCTGCTTCTTCAACTCGACCAGCTCGCTGTTGTTTACTCTATAGACATGCTGCGAAATCGGTTCTGCACCTGGCACCAAGTCTATAGAAAATTTAACATCTCGATCTGGCGGCAATCCTGGCAATTCTTCAGGAAACACATCCAAGAATTCTTCTATCAACGGATGCGGCAACTCCTTGTCTTCCACCATAGCTCCACAAATAATGCCTTCGCCTTGCTCTGCAGCTCCTCTAGCAAACTCTAACTCTGGCTCTCCTGGCGGACCAAACAAAACTCTACCTCCTCTACAGTCTATGCTAGCACGGTGCCTACTCAACCAATCCATCCCAAGTACAATGTCATAGCTTGGAAGTGGCATTACAAGTAGACACGCACTCAACTCCCGGCCTCCCAGAGTAACTCTCCGATCCTTGCAAATATCATTAACCAGGATAATGCCTCCCCCGGTCATGATCTTGCAAGTCCTAAGCAAAGACTCAGCTACCAAACCATGCTTTAGAGCAAAAGAAACAGATACAAAACTATGGGAAGCACCACTATCAAACAAAGCTAAAGCTGGAATAGAATCAAGAAGAATAGAACCTGCGATAACATCTCCGGTGGGTTCCTCCTCTTCGACGGTCATAGCAAACGCTCGTCCCTGCCGAGCACCTCCCTGCTGCTGATGCTGGACAAAACGCTGCTGCTGTGTCGGAAGCGGTCCCCTCGGTTGTGTTGCAGGTGGTCTCATCTGTGCCTTCGGAGCTGGAGCTGCTCCCTGAACTGCACGACGAGGACACTCCCTCAATTGATGCCCTTCAGTACCACAATACAAACAAACTCCTAGCCTCTTTCTGCAAACTTCCCAGATGTGGCCGGGCTTCTTGCAGAAGTTGCATAGAGCTTGCTGTAACTGCCTCTGCTGCTGAGGTACCTGGTGAAAAGGCGCTCTAGCTGGAGTCTGGTTCTGCTGTGGCTGCTGGAAAGGTCTGGACTGGAAATGAGGACGTTTGGCAGATACTGCACTGCCGTTGGCCCCCAGAAAAGAATCACGGTCTCTCTTGGTCTTCAAACCCAGATCCCGCTCAACCTTGCGTGCCTCCGCAAGTATCTCCGAGTATGTCTCATAAAAAGACGGAATGAGAATCTTCACCTCCCAGTTTAGACCCTCTCGGAAACGAATAGCTCGAACCTCCGGCTCCCTCACCAGATACTCTACAAATTGGCTCAGCCTACCGAACTCTGCAGCGTATTCCTCCACAGACATGCTCCCCTGAATGAGACTCTCAAATTGTCTCCCCAAGTCAAGCCTGTCTATCCGGGCGAAAAACTTCTTCTTGAAAAGGTCCTTGAATACCTCCCAAGATTGTCCTGCGTCAACTAGAACCGGCTCATTCCTGAACCAAGTGCGAGCGACGTCGAACAGTTGAAGTCCTACCGCCTCAACCTTCAGATCTTCAGAAAGACGGGACACCCTCATAAGACGCTCAATGTTCTCGAGCCAATCATCAGCATAGACGATGCCCTCCGTCCCTTTGAAAACCCTAGGCTCCAGTTTCTTGAAGTCCTGAATGTTGCCTGGCCGAAGCTGAGCAACTTGAGGAACAACCTGCTGCTGGATCGGAACTCCTCTCTCAACTACAGCACGAGCAAGCTGATGAGCACTCTCGATGCCCTGCCGTAGAACGTCGGTCTGCCTCTGATGTGCCTCTGACTGAGCCCTCTGTGCCTCGAGCATCTCACGAAACAGTGTAAACATCTGTGATGCCTCTGCTGGCACAGGAGGTGGAGGTGGAAGCCCCTCAGATACAGCTGGCACAGTCCTCTGAGTAGGTGGTGGACCTCCGAAAGCAGCTGACACTCCAATCACCGGAGAAGTGACTGGTGCAGGCCCTCGGAATATCGCAGACCTCTCAGAAACTGCTCTCCCTTGCTGTGATCTAGTCTTAGGCGGCATCCTGAGACAAAGCGAAAGAAAGAATCAATATGGCACAAGATGTAAGATATTCAAGGAAAGGACAGTTTAAGAGATCAAGTATCAACGTCAAAGGAGAATAGTTGAATCAAAAGAATTTTCCTAGATGTGATTGAGTATCTCAGCCTATATCCTATATTCTATCGCAGGCTCGCAGTAGTACAACTAAGTTGTCGCACTACCACGATATCACATACTTGTGAAGCTAGACCTGCATGGGCCACCACCAAAAATGTGTCACGACCCACACCCGGGGTAAGGGTACTAGTCGAAAACAACGCCCAGCCTACGCCGCAGAATCGGCGGTAGAACGCTGTCTAGAAAGTCTATCTAATATAATGAACCACCAAAAGATAGTGTACTCAATCACAGAACTAAGATAGAATGAACACGAATCAGATAAGAATAGAATAGTCACCATACAACTCATGAGTCTAAAATAATACATCAATGAGTCTGAAGAAAAAATACAGAAATATGCTGGAGACAAATCCAGTACAAAAGAATACTACAAAACTATAAAGCTACAACTCCAGGGTCAACTGTCTCAGTTGGGATAAGTCCCTCTTGAGCCAGGGTCTCAGAATCTAAACCCACAACATCCTGGGGTCCATAATAGGTAGGGTACTCCTCAGTGTCATCTGGAAAAATATATCCAGTCAGGAAAGGAGCAGAGTACAACCCTAACAGCAGTTCTCAAATAATGATAAAAACTATGTAACAGTAAGTAGCTGTGGATAAACAAGATGCATAAATAGATACAAGAAATGTATAGACAATAAGGAAGTACTGGAAAGAAATACAATAATGAACAATATGCTGATAGAACAAGAATACTAATGACTAAGTGTGTGAGTACTAGCTTTAACATGTGATCGGCTTGGGAACTTGCACAAGAGTATAATGGCCTGGTTAATCATACGTGCGGTGTATGATCAACACTCACAAGAAACAAGACATGCACAAGGAGGATATAATCACATATCTACACTAAAATACTCCCCATCCCGACTGGTATAATAGATCCAACCACGGTACGTTATGGCACTAGATTCCCCAAGAAAATAGCTAGTCTCCCCGAGAATCGGTGTCTGTACATGTACAAGATAACCAATGAAACAATACTTGCACCATATACACCATATACCAAGGAATAACATCTCATGACGAGATCCGGATATACCAATCCGTTTAACCATAGTGTCGAAAGAAATATGTAAATCTACACTAGATACAACGAACATAGAGGATATCATAAATGAGAAACTATCAGAGAATGTACTCGCCTGAAGTCTAATGAACAGTCTCACAAATGTCTGACTCGGTGCCTGGAAGACCTAGATATGGAATACAATATTAAAACAAGGTCCCGGAAAGATAACAAGTCAAACTAGACAACTTCTAGGCCAATAAGTCAATTCTAAGTTGAAAGTCAACTATGGTCAACTCTAAGGTCCACTAAGTCAACATGGTCAAATCCAAAGTCAACCTCACAAAACATCCATACAATAATATAAAGATAAAATACAACAATTTAGGAATTAAATTAGATTCCAAAAGAATCACACAAAAGTATATTAATAATACAATTAATATATATACCTTAAAATATATATATACAACCCAATATATATACAAATAATATAATATATTATAACAAATATTATCCCTCACAAAACACATATATATATACATATAAATATATACAAATATAATATATACTATATACATTAAATCTGTCAAAGCGTCACTGAAAACAGTGAGCTAAGAAAACTATTTAAATTAAACAGCCTATAGTGACAGTTCCAACTGTCGCAGCAAAACTGTCGCCAATACTGCTGTGAATTAAATCCACTGCCACTTAAATAGTGACAGTTAATGACTGTCACAGAAAACTGTCATTAAACCGCTGCTCATTCCCGCCGCCACTGCTGTGCTTTTAATGACAGAATCTGTCATTAATGGCTTCAGCGACTGCTGCTGCTGCCCGAGGCTATTAATGACAGGATCTGTCATTATAGCTGCTGTCGCTAAAACACAGGAAATATATATATAAATATATATATATAAATCAATATAAATCAATATAAATATATATATATATACATATATAAAACAATTAAATAGATATATATATACTTATATATATATACACATAAATTTGCACATTAAAATATTAATAATTATAAAATACTATGCACATATTAATGTACATAATTAACATGGCTAGAAACACAATTAAAATATTTACATTAATATCCAAATAATTACATAATAATTATAAATAATATAATTACACAATTAAACATACAATATATTTTACAATTTATATTATTAACAAATAGTACATATATATTTGCATGTAAGAAATCTATATATATTATATTGGACATAATATTAGCACACACAAAATATAGATCCATGCTACAATAATTACCATAATAAATACACAAAATAAATATATAATATCTATATATATTTACTAATTATGAAATAAGAATTGAACCACAATTAATTAGATCTATACAAAAATACACACAATTGGAGAGTATCTCACCGTATCCCACTAGATCTAGGATACGCATGCGACACGAGTCCAACACACAACCAATTGCACCCCGAAGGACACAAACAAATCACAATTAATATTTATGAATAATTCAAAGTGTCAAAAGTAGATCTATGTGTCTGTGTCAAAATACGACATGTTCAAAGCCCCGTGTCAGAGGAAAACCCCCAAATGACACGTATCACCAAATAGTTGGGATACGAACCACAAGTATCCCAATATGGACACGACACTAGCCTCAAACACAAATCTCATGTTCAATTGATCTATAGGATCAATTGACACACACAACAAAACATAAATTCAGAATTCCAATAAAATTGACACAAAAAGCACCATAACTTTCTCCATGGGTCTCCTATGAACACAAAACAAAGTCCTATGGGTAGTACATACATATAGGTTGATTTTACATGATTAAATCTCAGATTTAGAAGCTATTTAAATGGGAAAATCTGAATTATACCTATTGGGAGATGGATTCCCAATGAAACCTCCAATTGAGATAAACTTGCTTCCAAATTGTAGATCATTGCTCCTCTTTGTAGATCCTTGCTTTCTTCTTCTAGATCCTTGCTTCCTCCTTCTCTAATGGTGAATTGGGAAGAATTTGGAATAAATTTGGTAGGGAATTGGATTGGGAATGGAGGGAATTTGGTAGTGGAAAAATTCTAGATCTAGATTTGGAATGAAATGGGAGGAGAGAGAAATTTCCCCCCCTCTTTAATAGGCCGGCCATAGCTCCTCCCCCAAGCAATTGTAAAATGTCCAATGTACCCCTTGGGGCCTCTCATGAAGAAATAATTAAGGAAGGAAGCTTCTAGTCTAATCATTTAATTAATTTAATCCATCTCCTTAACTATGGGCTTTCTAAATGGGCCAAGTCTAACTAATTAATTCATGTTGGTCCATGGGTCCAAACTAAACTAGTTGGGTCCACTAAAATAAGTCTAAAATAATTTAATAATATCTAACAACAATTAAATAATACAACAATTAATTATTTACCATGCACAATATTTATTTAAATATGAAATTACTAAAATACCCTTTTCCTAAAATGTGGTAGTGACAAGAGCAGAGGCAAGTTGTGTCCAAGGTATATTGGACCTTTTGATATTCTGGGGCATATTGGTGAGGTGGCGTACCATCTTGTATTACCCCCATCTCTAGAGGGAGTGCATAATATTTTCCATGTCTCACATCTTAGGAGGTACATGACTGACCCAAGTCACGTAGTTGATCATTCCAAGATTTCAGTAGGTCCGAGTTTGACTTATGAGGAACAACCAGTTGGGATACTGGATACTAGTGAGAAGACATTACAGGGTCAAACGATCAGACTGGTTCGGGTAGCTTGGAAGCATCACTCTCCAGATGAATCCAATTAGGAGAGAGGACGTCATACGACAACGTTATCCTTATTTATTCGAGGATGCAGGTATAACCTAAGAACTACCCTTAGATTACCATATGTTTATAGATTCTTTGAGTAGTTTAATTCTTAATTGCGAGTACGCAATTCTTTTAAGGAGGGTAGATTGTAAACTCCCTAAAATTTATATACGGATATTTTAGTAATTTTATTATAATTATAAATTATTAAAACTATTTCTAGAATTTAGAAACCCTTTAGTATAGTATTAATGCCAGGAATCAACACTAGCTTTTTCTTTCCAACCAACTTTGCATAATAGGCTTACCCGAGCCAAATTAGGCTCATGGCAAGTATGTCTCTCATAATTTTACAAACCTACACTTCGTTTTGGTCGCACAACAACCGCGACGTTTTTTGACTCAAAATGTGACACTTGGACACTTTTCTATTATGATCAATTTAGACGAGCAATATGAACCCAAATTTCGATACTAACTTTTATAACCCATAGTCTAACACGGCCAACTATGCACATAACAATGGTGTCACATTTATTTGAGTCCCCGTAGGCTCTAAAAAATAATTTATAAACACCTTACATTTTAATTAGTCAAAAATGACCATTTTTGATTAACTGCACCTGACCGAGCCCGAACTCCCAACTTGAACTCTCAAACCAACTTGTCTAACTCATACATAACTGTAAAACCCCTATTCCTAGAAACCGGATATGGCCTTTTTAATTAGTTATTAATTTAATTATAGTAATTAGTGGCTAATTAGGATAAATATATTTTTATTAATTTTTATCTTAGGTGTTCGTGCACTTTGGGGATTTATGGGGCCATTAGAAATTTTTTCGAATTTATTCTATGTAGGCGACCCCTTGAGCAGTTGCTAGCTTAATGGTATATATTAGTGTAATTCTAGATTTTTTTTATAAGTATATACGTATATATAAATATATATATACATATATATTTTAAAGGAAAATATAAAAAAAAGGAAAAGAAAAGAAAAAAAATCATTACTACTCCAACCCATTCCCAAGCAAACCTTAGCAAATTAGCAGCCACTACCCATTGCTACACCCGCTGCCTTGTAACAAATCAAGCAAACCCTTAGCAAAAGCAAGCAGTAAAGCCACCCCTTAGCAAAACAGCAATTCCTAAAGCCCACACACGCCCACGTTAACCCGACCGGACTTCCCCCTCTTCCTCTCTTATGAACCTATATATATTAACTTATTTCAACTTAAACCCTAAACCTAGATCATCCAAACTCTTCCTATTCCCATCTAGACTTAAGGAGCGCCGCCACCGCAGCCGGAGAACCTCGCCAGGCCGTCCAAACCATTCCCGACGACCGCGATCCCGCGCACCCCGCGCACTGCAGATTTCTGCAGCGAGGTACCTGTGTTCCGGAGTTGTTTTCCGTCGCCTTGCTCAACCAAACACCACCCCGTCTTCACCGGTATGCTCATCCCTTAACTCTCTTCCATATCTGTATGATAGTAGACCTCGAACAACGCATAACCATAGGTGAAAACAGCGCTAAAGTTGGCAGAAAAGCAATTTTTGGGATCGCAAAAAACTGCGGTGATCACCTATGTTCCCGAGTTCGTATCTCCCACCACAGAGATTCGAGTTCGATAATTATTTTTGGTATGCGTAGACCACTTGACCTAGTTTAATTTCTGTTAAATAACCCTAGATTATTAACTGCTGTAGACAGAATTAAATTCGTTGGAAAACCTAGCGAACATACTTTTCCAGATTTCCAAAAGTTATGAAACGGAGCGCGCTCCGCCAAACGGGACTGTCCCGCCATGTATCAAGTGTACCAAATGGTGCGCACATTATAACTGGACACGTGAGAGTTTGTGGAAACTGATTCGGACGCGTGAGCGCACCGGAATCAGCCCGTATTCGCGAACAAATTCTGTGTCATAACTTTTGTGAAAGTCGTGGGCATTTTGTGAACGCTCAACAGATTGCGATAAAACTTGCGCCAATGGACTCGTGGTAACGCGCTGGTCCTGTGACCCAATTTTCACGCAATTCTGAGATAGTTGACCAAGTCGTCAATTTGCGGGTCCCTCGGTTGACTTTTTGGGCGAAATTGTGTTCGGCCCATCGAAATCCATATTTAGATATACCGTTGGGTTCGTATTGACATCTAAAGTTGTTTGACGTATAATTTGTCCCATTTAGAGACTGTTACCCTTGGCACATTTTTTGGTGAAAGTGGGCCACACGTGGACCCCACTTTTACCCAAAATTACCGTTTTGTTCCTGTGTGCAAATTGGATGAAATGGAAGTGCTTTCTAGCTATTTTGCTTATTTTGGGAATGTTGGTGATGTTTATTTCAGCATTCGGAGATGTTCATACTGAGGCCGCAGCTTCTACTCCTGCGTACGTGACATCTGGACATTATATTTTTGTAGCTTTCTTGCCAGGCAAGATACCTTGCCAAATTTCTTATAGTATTTTGCATGCTTAGTATATTTCTGTATATTTATTGCATTTCTGTATATTTCTTGCATGTGTAGTTTTCCTTCAGTCATTACTATGTATTTGATATGTTGACACACACATGACACCTAGTATCATGAGAGGACAATCATTAGGCGTATGGGCTTTTAACGACTCTGGTAAATCATAGTATATAGTTCGCACTACGGGCGTGTGTCGCGCTGGTCGCTACCCCCGAGGTATGTCGATTTCTGTAGAGTTGCGCTGGTCGCTACCTCCGAGGTATGACAATTTCTGATGTCCACTGGCGTGTGTGTGAGTTGTGAGGCTTAGATCGAGTAGCCTACCCTTGTCCATATGTCGAAAAGTTGTCCTCATTTGCATTCATATAGATTGTCTTGTACAGCGTACTTATTTATTTTTAAATAATATGCATGTTTACTGTATTCAAATTGGCTTGCTTCTATGTATCTTGTTACGTCCCTCTGAGGACCTGGTCCCTTTCTAAGTGTATCTGTTCTTGAGTATTTACAGAAGCGCAGATTTGGATGGTTACATATGTTTCGAGAATGTCTTCTCTTTGAGCCCATGGTCGTTAGCTGGTATTCTTATATTGTGTTTATTGTGTTATACTTTTCTATTTGAGTTTGTAGTAGATTTGTTTTCATCCAACTATCATCTTTAGATACTTGTATTGAGATCTAAATTCATAGATATTGGTTATTTATTTATATTTGATTTTCGTGGATGAGATTTAGATTATACCCTATGACTTGTGATAGATTTATACCACTTATGGATTTGATATTCATATTACAGCGTACGTATGGGTTTGGTTTCCATATATTGGAGTTGCCATATCCATGCGGCTGGCATGCTTACGTGTCCTAGTCCTACATATTTTGGGACTGGGGCGTGACATATTTTTAGTGGTGGCCCATGTAGGTCGAGAGCATATTGTCTCGGTTACGTTATTGTACCGAACAAGCATGCACCTATGAATAGAGTATAGGATCTCATCCATAATTGACTATGATTCGTTCTTCTTCCAATTCAATTAATTGAATAATTTTATCCTGCTTGATTCCTGTACTTTCCTGATAATTTCTTGAGTATAGTCCCCTCCTAGAATATAGAAGTCTCTGTTGTTAGATGATAAGTAAGGTAACCTTCCTATTAAGAGTACAACTAGAGTGTTGACACACCATTAAGTTTAGATTATCTAGTGAACCCTAGAATTCCTTATCTATAGATTGGTTTACCATTACCCCTTGATGTATTATGAAGACTTGAGAGTAGTATAGACGGTACTAGAGTTAGTTAGAAGTTTTACCATAATATTTGACCCTAGTATTGAGGAACCAATAGAAAACCAAAATTGAATATTAGGACTGAACCTAACCTTCATAGTTAGATAATATTGGAGAACTATAAACTTAGATCATTGTCTTATTATTAGTAGACAGCACCTAGGAGGCCAAAGGGAATAAATATAACATTTTCCTTGAACATACCTCAAACACAGAGATTAGCATAGCATCTTCCCTTAGGAAACCATGACATTATCCAGAGTCTTTCCATTTTAGTTTTATGACTTGTTCCTCTGAACCCTTAGCGTTCGCTAATTGCGCGATGACTAAATTATGCTCTTCTTCTTTTCTTCCATCTTTTAACTCGTGCCACCTGACACCTCTGCTTATAGACCAAGTATTTTTATTCTATGATTAGGATATATAGCCTGCTAGGATTATAGTTATAATTTTTAAATTTTGAAATTGTGTGCTTAGTAGTTAGAACTTGATGGTTTAATCTATTCTTGTAGATTGAGACCTGGTGCTTACCCCTTAGTTTTAAATTGCGTAACATGTATCCCCACCTCGATACGAGTTATATTTCCTTTCCCTTGAAGGCCAGTAACCTTCCATTCTTACCATTGACACTTGCACTAAGACTAAGACTTAAGACGACCATGACCTATGTAATATAAGAGGATACCCTAATAAGTACCAAGATCCCTTCTCGTAGACCTTAACAGGAGCTTCTACGATATCCTTAAGACAATTACAGTATTAGTTTATTGTTATAAGTTGGGTAGTATACCTCACAACATAGTATCATATAGTCTTTTGACCTATTATTGAAGTGTCATTGAACAACATTAACTGTATGCTAGCTTAGGACGATAGTATTTTTTTTCAGACTGTAGAACTTAGAGGCTATACCCCTACTTTTTCGACTATCGACTTAGACAAGGAATTAGTATGACAACTGTAGAGATTATAGAGTCTTATCTTTTATGAACTTGAATTGTTATGTACCTTCTTTCATCATAATCCAGCGTATTTACGTTTGTTGTACTACCTTGACTTATGCTGCTATTTATAGCCTAGTTTTTGCAAGCTTATTCTTTTATCGAGCTTGCTCATGACATATGTATTATTGGGTGCATACAATGATACAATTGCCTAATCAGAATCGGTATATTAAGGTCTAGCTAACCTTAGTGCTCTTGGTTCGCTCTTCGCATGACTACTTTACGTGGATTGAGATATATGGTAGTAGACGGATATACTTGCCCCTAGACATGTCTGACATATCGTATCGGTTACATAACTATACTGATACGAGCATGTAAATAGGAAATTACCAAAAATAGGATTTTAATCCACAACTGTCCTAACAACTCTCTTTTCGAATTTTTTAATCTCTTTGAACCTCGTACTTGTATTCTATCACCTTCACCTTGAATTATTTATTATTGCTCTCTGTCTTCCCTTATTTCGGAAAGACGAAACCTCGTGCTGGTATAAGTTGACACTGATAGTACTAGATATACCCCATAAGGCTAATCACATGACTTAGTGACTCTCTTTTATAATTGATTAAGGGCATATCATAGGTGATATGTTTGGTGTTAAAAATTTAAGGATTGAATAACATGATTAAATAATTTGAGGAATAGTTTTCCTAGATGTATAGTCTTAGGTGATAGATAGATAAATTTTAAGTTCGGTAGATTATGAATCCCTCACCCAAAATTTGACCTACTTGGCAGAGATAGTGAGACTAAGGCTAGATTGAGTCCAGTTAGAGATAGAACACGGTATTTTTATTTAATTTTACAATAATAATATCACTTAGCATACCTTATCGTGCTACGATAATTGGAGCACTACACTAGCCACTACCTTCCTATAAATTCCACACCCATATCCTAAACGTGCCCATTATCCAATTCTCATCTTTGTGTAATTTTCCAATTATTTGGCGCTTTTATGCAAAGGAGCATTTAGGTGTCCATACCATTGGACATGACATTTGAAGAAACCTATTTTTCGGTCATGTAGATTTTCTCATGATTTTTTGGGATGTGCAACGCGCAACATAACCCACCCCTTTAAACCTGGCATTATATTTTAAATAATACAAATCTTATACCATCCTTGACTTTCTACCGTGGCTTAATTTTAATTTCGAGGACGAAATTTTTATAAGTTGGGTAGAATATAAAACACATATTCCTAGAAACCAGATATGGCCTTTTTAATTAATTATTAATTTAATTATAGTAATTAGTGGCTAATTAGGAGAAATAGATTTTTATTAATTTTTATTTTAGGTGTTCGTGCACTTAGGGGATTTATGGGGCCATTAGGAATTTTTTCGAATTTATTCCATATATGAGACTCCTTGAGCAGTTGCTAGCTTAATGGTATGTATTAGTATAATTCTAGATTTTTTCTATAAGTATATATGTATATATAAATATATATATATATATATATATATATATATATATATATATATATATATATATATACATATATATTTTAAAGAAAAATATAAAAAAAAGAAAAAGAAAAAAAATAATAAAAAAATTATTACTACTCCAACCCTTTCCCAAGCAAACCTTAGCAAATTAGCAACCACTACCCATTGATACACCCGCTGCCTTGTAACAAATCAAGCAAACCCTTAGCAAAAGCAAGCAGCAAAGCCACCCCTTAGCAAAACAGCAATTCCTAAAGCCCACACATACCCACGTTAACCCGACCGGATTCCCCCCTCTTCCTCTCTTATAAACCTATATATATTAACTTATTTCAACTTAAACCCTAAACCTAGATCATCCAAACTCTTCATCTTCCCATCTAGACTTAAGAAGCACCGCCACCGCAGCCGGAGAACCCCTCCAGGCCGTCCAAACCAATCCTGACGACCGCGACCCCGTGCACCCCGTGCACTGCAGATTTCCGCAGCGAGGTACCTGTGTTCCGGAGTTATTTTTTGTCGCCTCGCTCAACCAAACGCCATCCCGTCTTCACCGGTATGCTTACCCCTTAACCCTCTTCAATATCTGTGTGATAGTAGACCTCGAACAATGCGTAACCATAGGCGAAAACAGCGCCAAAGTTGGCAGAAAAAGACCAATTTCTGGGATCGTAGAAAACTGCGGTGATCACCTATGTTTCCGAGTTTGTATCTCCCACTACAGAGATTCAAATTTAATGATTCTTTTTGGTATGCGTAGACCACTTGACCTAGTTTAATATATGTTAAATAACCCTAGATTATTAACTGCTGTAGACAGAATTAAATTCGTTGGAAAACTCCACGAACACACTTTTCCAAATTTCTAAAAGTTGTGAAACGGAGCGCTCCCCGCCAAACGGGACCGTTCCGCCGTGTACCAAGTGTACCAAACGGTGCGCGCAGCATAACCGGACACGTGAGAGTTCGCAAAAACTGATTCGGACGCGTGAGCGCGTCGGAATCAGCCCGTATCCTCGGACAAACCCCGTGTCGCAACTTTTGTAAAAGTTGCGCGTATTTTATGCACGCTCGTCAGATTATGACGAAACTTGTGCCACTGGACTCGTGGTAACGCGCTGGTCCTGTGACCCAATTTTCATGCAATTCTAAGACAGTTGACCAAGTCGCCAATTTGCGGGTCCCACAATTGACTTTTTGGGCGAAATTGTGTTCGGCCCGTCGGAATTCACATTTGGACATACCGTTGGGTTCGTTTTGACATTTAGAGTTGTTTGACCTATAATTGTCTCATTTAGAGACTGTTATCATTGGCATATTTTTCGGTGCAAAGTGGGCCATTCGTGGACCCAACTTTTACCCAAAATTATCGTTTTGCCCCTGTGTCCAAATTGGACGAAAGGTAAGTGCTTTCTAGCTATTTTGCTTATTTCAGGAATATTGGTGATATTTATTTCAGCATCCGGAGACATTCATACTGAGGCCGCAACTTCTACTCTTGCATGCGTGACATCTGGATATTACATTTTCGCAGCTTTCTTGCCAGGCAAGATACCTTGCCAAATTGTTTACAGTATTTTGCATGCTTAGTATATTTCTATATATTTATTGCATTTTTGTATAGTTCTTGCATGTGTAATTTTTCTTCAGTTATTACTACGATTTCTGATGTCCACTGGCGTGTGTGTGAGTTGTGAGGCTTAGATCGAGTAGCCTACCCTTGCCCATACATCGAAAAGTTGTCCTCATTTGCATTCATATAGATTGTCTTATACAGCGTACTTATTTATTTTCAAATAATATGCATGTTTACTGTATTCAAATTGGCTTGCTTCTATGTATCTTGTTACGTCCCTTTGAGGACCTGGTCCCTTTCTAAGTGTATCTGTTCTTGAGTATTTACAGGAGCGCAGATTTGGATGGTTACATATGTTTTGAGAATGTCTTCTCTTCGAGCCCGTGGTCGTTAGGTGGTATTCTTATATTATGTTTATTGTGTTGTACTTTTCCATTCGAGTTGGTAGTGGATTTGTTTCCATCCAACTATCATCTTTAGATACTTGTATTGAGATCTAGATTCATAGATATTGGTTATTTATTTATATTTAATTTTCGTGGATGAGATTTAGATTATACCCTATGACTTGTGATATATTTATACCACTTGTGGATTTGATATTCATATTACAGCGTACGTATGGGTTTGGTTTCCATATATTGGAGTTGCCATATCCATGCGGCTGGCATGCTTACGTGTCCTAGTCCTACGTATTTTGGGACTGGGGCATGACAACGACACCACACACCCATCCCCCACCTTCCTACTCACCAAATACCAATTTTCCTCACACCAAATTTCACTTTTTACCTTCTTTTATTTTAATTTCAGCATAAACCATGGACCATCTTAACTAAAATATACCATGTGTACACTCAAATGGAGAGGAGGGGGGACCAACCGAAGCCAAAGGAGGGAGGGCTCGGGTTCAAGGGAGAGTTACTATTGACCTTTGTTTTTTAACTTGAAACCCCCAACCTATTTATATTTCCTACTATTGTTACTACATGTAGCTATAACTCCTAGGGAGTAACCCCCACCCCATGCATTGTGCAGCCAACCCCCTCCATTTCCCCAACCGAAACCTCCACCTCTCCTCTCTCTCTTCTCTTCCTCTCCCTCATGGTCATCTTCTTCTCCACCTCCTTGGAGCTCCGGCCGGTCCCAACCCGAGAGCAACTCCTCCCTCCTACCGCTACCCCGGAGCAACACGACCACCCAGGCAGCCATCCTCTACTGTCGTCGGCCACCGCGAGCGAGCACGGACAGCCGCGAGCGAGCGCGATAGTAGCAACAATATCCTTTTCGTGAGGCCCTCTTTGAGGTATGAGCATGACCTCCTTGCTCAATATTTTTATGAGCTTCTTATCCTTATGCATTCACAATATGAAGGACCTCAAACTCCTTCAAGAGTATTGATTTAAAGTAATTTATATTCGGAGAAAGTCGACCAGAATATCGGGCAAAAAACTGACTTTTTGACAGTTTCAAAACTACTCAAACGCCCATGTTTCGAGAGCAATAACTCCCAAACAGTAATGCCGAATCAAGTAATTCTTTTTCCAGTGTAAAAATATATAACCGAGTTTTAAACCCTTTAAATACTTTATTTTATTTAGTTTTGTTCTGTGATTAAATTAATGTAGAAAGCTGTCAAAAAACTTGATTTTGAAAAACCCAAATTTCTTGATATAGGATGCATCCCGCCAAACGAGGCCACGTTATCGCGTTTGGATTACACCGAATGGTGCGTAACGTGAACGCGGACGTGTGGGCTTTCCCAGAATTCAATTTGGACGTATGTGCACGACAAAATCAACGCATATCCGTAGGAAAATATTGTATCAGCCTAATCCGACACCAGACCATAACTTCGTGTGTGCTTGTCATTTTGCAACAAAATTTGTGCCATTGGATTCGCAGTATTACGTAGAACATTGAAGAAATACCGTTTTATGGGCCCCACGATTCCACATGACGGACGATTTCATGATCGGCTCATCAGAATTCAATTATGGATGTTCCGTTGGATTCGTATCATAGTTCTAGGCTTGTAGACATTAAGTTTGGTAAATTTGGAGCAATTTGCCTCGAACACATTTTTGGTGCGAAGTGGGCCACATGTGGATCCTGTTTTGACCCAAAACTGTCAATTCTGCTCCTGTTTCCAAATTTGACTTATGAGTAGTCAATCCTAGCTATTTCATGTATTCTAAAAATATTTGTGATGTTTGTTTCAACATCCGAAGGCGTACTTGTATATTCCACTTTTCCAGGAGCAGTTTACGGAGTTTAGGACCCATGCAAGTGTAACTTACCAAACCTACAGTAGATCCTGTTATATTATCTGATTGTGTTTCTTTATATATATATATATATATATATATATATATATATATATATATATATATATATATATATATATATATATATATATATATATATATATATATATACTCCTGTGATGTACCTGTTCAACCTAGGACCGGGAGACGTTGCTTAGCATGCGAACCAGATTCGGGTGTCGACGTCGTACGCGGAGTCGTATAACGTCACTTAGATAGTTGATTACACGATCCTATTTTTTTCACATGCTTGTTTTACTAAGTACGTCAGACTATAGGACACTTGACACGATTTTATGTGACAAAATCTTTCTTGAGTTATTTATGGTGATTCTGTATAGGCTTACATGCTTCGTGATATGAGACTTGCATATTATATAGATATTATTATGACTTGTGGTACTAGCTAGAGGTCATGATCTTGCGTGTTATGGACATGAGACATTGTGGACATGAGATGTGAGGTTACATTGGGTAGGAAGAGACACACATGCTACATGCTGATTATGTTTATATATATATACTATGTTACTAGAGGTGGTTTAGTCTCTATACCAGAGCTTGACACGTTTACTGGCCCTACAAGATACTACTTGCTGCTATGGGCTCCCCGACACAGAGCCTGTAGTGGTCTCAGCCTAAGTACTAGTGATGTTCTCATTTGCATTTTACTTAGCTGGTTACATAGCTTGCCTTGAGGATCTGTTTTTACTTACTGCATTTCATTTGTCTTGAGTGTTTATTGTACCTTGCTACGTCCCCTGAGGACCTGGATTTGGATTATGTCCCCAGGTGTAGACGAGGAGATCTATCCCGAGGTTTATGGGGTAGGTGCTGCTATTGGAGATTTACAGGTTGCAGAGGACGAGGTTGTTCTGGAGGACTTCTCTTGAGCATACAGTATTCTCACCATTCATTTATTATGCTTAGTGTTCTTAGATATTTGATCTTGTAGTGACTTCTGGATATTGTACTTGGAGTTA
This sequence comes from Iris macrosiphon, assembly GCA_036927795.1. NCBI lineage: Eukaryota > Viridiplantae > Streptophyta > Magnoliopsida > Asparagales > Iridaceae > Iris > Iris macrosiphon. The sequence goes on from JAYESA010000004.1 coordinate 211,620,985, forward strand.
TTTTCCTTTCTATTTTGATGGCGGGTTGTTCCCTGTGACATTATTTATATTGCTTTGGTTGAACAGATCATTTTATGTTAATTTGACTGGACTTGTCTCTTTGTGATTTTGTTACTTATTGTGGATGAGATTATATATATAAAATATGACAGTTAATTATAGACCATTTTATATGTATAACAGCTTAAGTGCACTCTAACAGATCCATTAATTTGGCTTTGGCCATTGGAGTTATGCTGCTAGTCATGTCGCTTCCTCCGTCATATAATCTTTTGAGGAAAAGACTCTTGAAGTCATCAAACGACGAAATGCAGTTGTCTTGTAGGCTATAAAATCAGTCGAATGTGACCCCGAACAATGCCCCCACAAAGAACTTGGTGAGGAGTGAGTCACTACGAAGTAGGTGCCCTGTTGCAGTCTCAAAATAGCTCATGTATTGACGGAGAGAAGTCTTCCCATTGAATGGGTTCAAGTTGAAGGGCTTGTACTTTGGCGGGTATATAATATCCCTCCACTTGCGGGGGTACGATTTTCGTATCCCAAGCTCGCACGGTCAATCCCGACTGTCCATAGAATCTAGGAGAGCTCAGAGTTCCCGGATTTCCCCTGTTTCTTATTTAGCTTCGTCTTCCGCGGAAGGGGCAGATGAACCAGACAGAGGTTAATTTTTGACTATGGGCAGAGAAGTTACGTCGGAGTCCGCGTTGGTCCCAGGGTCTAAGCTTGCTTGTCCAGAAGCCCTTGCTGGTTGTGAAGCCATTTCACTTTAATCTCTAGCATTGCCTGGGCCAGGGCTTGTATTGATGAACTCACCATCTGCATTATGGCCTCGAGAGTATTGAGGCATTATCGGTCGCTAGGGCCTTCTTGATCGTCCCCTGGCATATATGTACTTCTTTCATGGGGAGAGAAAGATGGGGCAGTGGATGCCGCATTTTCTGTCTCCAATTCTTGTTGGGAGCGGTCCTCAGGTATCGTCGCCTCTTTCTTATATTCAGAGGGAATACTACCCCCAGTGTAGGAGGCTACATCATCTTGATGAGGTTGACCACCCCCAGGGACATCGGAGTCTGTTTCCTGGGCATCATTGCCTTCTTGGAATGCCAAATTATTGTATAGGTCCGGGGGAGTACTACCCCCAACCTGTGTAACCCTCAGGGGTCCTGAGAAAGAACTACCCCTAGCGGCTGATAGTTTTTTCTTTGAGTGGGTACCTTGTAAAACACCTTCCATAGGTCCCGCTGTGGGTCCTTCTGATTGTCGCCTTCTTAATGCGCTGGTTGAGATTGACGAACATGAGGTGTTGGACTTCTTCCCTCCCAAGGTGGAAGGGTCTTTCTGTGCAGAATAATATGAGGTGAATGGTATCTCATCCTCCTCGGGTGTTTCTATCTGGTCTTCGGGTTGTTGCCAGAGAGGTACCTTCGGATGCAGTCGTTGGAATGCCAACTACCTTCTTGTGGGTATTGCCACTTTTTGCAGCCACAGTTGATGAAGATTTTGGCACAGTGGTGTCTTGGGGAAGATACTTCACGTGCCTTAGTTGTCTCCCTCATCTTGCGCTTGTGACTAATCACACTGCGCAAGTCAAATGAGGGTTGATCAACTTATGCACCTTTTTTGTGAGCACGGGTAGACCAAGCGCACGGGTGCATGGGTGTTGTCTTTGCTCCTTGACCCAGGGTTTGTAGAAAAATTTTCCCCAGATCGTCAGCAAAAGACTTTTGAGATGGGCCGTGTCCATTTGCTGCTACGGGCTAGACGTACGGGCCGATTTTATATAGCTTTCCACTAGGGGACTGCATAAAGGTTAGCGATGCCCGCTGACGGTTAGTTGAGTGGACATTTGCTTGAGCCTAACGAGGTCGCACTGCCCTAGACTTTTTTGACTTTGCACTCGTAGGCGCATATTATGAAGTGTCCAAGCTCTGGTTTTCCTTAATGCGGTGCATAGGAGCACGACCGGATGAGATTCTGTCAAAGATGGAGCTTCTGGGAGTGTCAGAGACGCATACGACTGAGTTGGAAGTCGTAAACTACTTTCTTTTCCGCATCCTTTGTTGTTGCCGCATGGGCTGTGCATCAACCCCCAAACTTTTGGCATTGTATTATTTTCCACTACTAAAGTTTGGGTGTTAAGCATTCTCCTTTTTAGACAAGGAGGCCGTATGAGCAGGGACAGCCTGAGCGGACATATCTTGTACGTCATCAGTATTAGAGAGAGAGAGAGAGAGAGACACGGAGCGCAATCTCTATAGTTGGGTGAAGCGCATCAGCCTTTGCTACCCATGTCCTACGGACCTTCAGATGCTGAGCTCCCTTCTGGTTGGAAGGAGCTGCCGCATAAGCAGTGGACGCCGCATGCATGGTCCCTGCGACAGAGAGAGACAGGGAGCGCATGCTCTACAGTTGGGGGAGGCACATCGGCCTTCACTACCCATGTCCTGCGGGTCTTATTAGGTTTTTCTTACCTCGGAGAAGGACTCGCGCTGTCCCTCGAGAGCATTTCCTCGAAAGCCTGCTAGTCAAAGCGGACCACCAACATTCTTTAAGTTGACCCGAGCTTGGCTGCATCGGATTGCATCACGATAAGAGAAGAAGGAGGTCCCCAGTAGAGTTGCCACTTTGTTCTTCATTAAAATTGATTGCTTTAAAAGCAAACAGAAGAAAGTATAGAGAGGTCCTAGACAGACAATCTAAGTACCAATTTTGATTATTGGGCGTGACGATGGACAAAGAGCGCTATGGCGGCTCCTTTACTCTGTTGATGATCCGACGCGTGAGTGAGGAGTGCTCTCTTCTCTTCTTACTCTCTTGATCTTGGGTGCACATACGCAGCTCTCTAGAAGGGTATGATCTCTCTTTGAAGCAAAAACATTTGACCTTTGGGACGTCCAAGTTGCTCCTATTTATAGCCATCATGTTGATGGATTATAGGTGCCGCATATGCCTCTATTTGGTGGCCGCATAGGGCTTCTTTAACAGAATACAGTTGCAACTATAGCTGCATAATATGGGTTGAGTCCAGGGCGAGCTGCTACGTCGACATTCTGTTGGGATTTATTATTGCTGAAGATCTGGGCAGTTCTCGTCCTTTGTGTGCGTGACTTGACTTGGTCAATTGTGACACGTATCCTGCACTTGGTTGGAGAGGGCTACTTCAGTTGTATCATCTTGACTTGGTCTTCATGGAGTCTGAAAAATATATGGCCAGAACCGCATGGGACGCATGGGGCCAGAGACGTATATAACGCAGGGAATCTGGGACACGTGGGCCAGAGACGCATGGAGCCTGGGATACATGGGCGAATGCTACCTGATCTGTGTGGAATCTGGGATGTATGGAGTCTGGAATGCATGGGGCCAGAGACACATGGAGTCCTTGTTTATGCTATACATATGGTACTACACACCCGACGAAAAGACAAAAAGTAAAGTTCTGACTTGAGACTTCTGTCGTTTAGTAGGTTCACGTCTGTAGAAGCATAAAAAATATGCTAGAGAATTATACGTGTAAAACCCTCAACATGCTTGAAGACCGCGTAAAACAGAGCTTCAGCACTGTGTGGCATAAAATATGACTTCAGAGCCATTGGCGTACAACAGAATTTTAACGCTATTCAGCATAAAACAGAGCTCCAGAATAACCCGTGTAAAGCAGTACTTTCAGACTGCTTTGGCGTACAAAAGGTTGCTACATCACCACTTTGGCGTAAAACCTGTCTGCTTTTAATGCAGGGGGAAGATTGTACGAGAAACTCTTTGTATTCCTCGAATGAACCTGTCAAACGAAGCAGTGAACCTGACTCCTGACAAAGAGTACTACACGATGATCGATAGGACGGCTGTAATGATGATTCTACACAGAGCACCAGACTGTCGTCTAGTGACATAACCCTTGATATAAGACGTCGTTTACGCATTTAAAGAATATGCTGCCTATTCTACACAAGCAAAGATGAACTTTACACTCAGGATGAGAAGAAACCAACTGCCATGTCAAAAGCTGTTCTTCGTACAGAACTCAAAGCACGTCTCTGCAGTTAATGCGCGAGATGGGGGCAGATCTCTACATTTAATGCACGAGATTTGGTTCTACTTTTTATGACTGAGAGAGCTATAATTAGGGCTAATACGCTCACATCATCATCCCTGCATATTACGCTAACCAGGCTATTTTCAGCTATAAGAGTATGCCGTATGTTATCTAATCGAAATATGCCAACCTGGCTATTTTCAACTATAGGAGTACGCCGTATGCTATCTCCTCAAAATATGCCAACTCAGGCTATATCTGCAAAGGCACGTGATAAGGCTATTTGGCCAGAATACGCTCAAGACCTCAGTCAGAAAGGATAATTGGCTAGTTTATGCTGGTTACCTACCTATGCAGCATCAAACTTTACGCAGAATTTGGCTTTTACGCCATCAAGACAGCTACTTGGCTTTTACGCCAACAGAACAGCAACTTGGCTTTTACGCCATCAAGACAGCTACTTGGCTTTTACGCAAACAGGACAGCTATTTGGCTTTTATGCCAACGAGACAGTTATTTGGCTTTTATGCTAACCTTCTCTACGCGAGGGACAGTTACCTACGTGGCTTGTATGCTGTGATCTCCGATGAGCGATTATACGCGTTACCTCATAATAGGACACGCGTCACACGCAGATTCAGGAGATTATTCAGACGTGGGTAGCAGTTATTATAACCGCCGCGTAAAAGGTGCAGCTCTCTTCACTGTTCGGTTTCTATGCCGATTGGTCAGTTACTGTGACCGAACTCTATAAATAGAGACCTCCAGCCACAGGAGACAGGGGTCACATTCAGAGGTCAAGAACAGAGGTCAAGGTCAAGATCAGAGAGAGAGCACATCCAGAGTGTGTTGATTGACAACTTTGGCAACGAGAGTTCAATTCCTCCTGCAGTATTTAAAGCTTCTTCTGCGTCTTCTACAACATTTCTTCGTCATCGTGTGGTCCAAGGGACAAAGTGATCGACCGCAGATTAGACTTCTATAGCAATATCTCCCCAGAATCAATTTTTGTACTCAACATCCTCGTATAGGATTAATTGTACTTCTTTTTTTTTGTAAACAAAGAAAGGGTTTCGTATAAACCTAGTTTCATTTCTTTCGTTTATCATCAAACACAAGATGGCAACTCTGCTGGGGACTACTTTCCCATCTGATGAGAAAGCAATTGCTCAACACGATGCTGTATCCGTCGGATCAACGAAGAAGACTCTGGTCGTCCAATTCGACCAATCTGCTTATGAAGACATGCTTCGCGCAAGGAGTAGCTCCCATTCCCTCTCTGTCCAGGACAACAAGAAGCTGCGTAAAGTATGGATGCCCCGGACATCCTGTACCCTTCCTGCAGACTCTCTCTCTCCGACCAACCAGGTTGTGACAGCACAACCTGTACGCCTTGTGCGTAAAAATTCGTCTCCCGTCTGTGACGTGGCAGACAAAGCTTCTGGCAATGCCTTAGTGCCAATCCAGAAGTCTAAACCGCGTCCTGTGCGTAAAAATTTGTCTTCCGTCTGTGACGTGGCAGACAAAGCTTCTGGCAATGCCTTAGTGCCAATCCAGAAGTCTCAACCGTGCCCCGCGCGTAAAACTTCGTCTCCCGTCTGTGACGTGGCAGACAAAATTTTTGACAAGGCCTCAGCGCCAATTCAGAAATTTCAAACGTGCCATGCGCGTAAAAATACATCTCCTGCCTATAAGGAGGCAGTTGGATCCTTGGATCGCATCAAGGGAAAACAAGTGGCGAATCTCCCGACCTCTGAGCTGCTATGCCCCCAAGAGAAGAAGTTGCACACTCTTCAAATTATACGGACCTTCCCTGTTTCACGGGAACCTATGCTGAACTCCAGATTATGCCAGGATAGGTCTGTCCGTGTAAAGAAGACTCATTTTACGGGAAGATATGCTCCTCATGGATCATGTGCTACTCATATGGCTGAATCGCTATATTCCTATGGCAGGGAAAGGGTTATGGTTCCCAATCTCCACACCCATACTAATATAAAAAGGCAGAATAAGCCTTCTTCTTCTTCTTCTTCTGATAATCATCCTGATTTGCGTGATTTCTTGATCCAGAAATGCAAAGACAAGGGTCAAAACCAGGATTCGGTTCCTCTAACTACCAAGCGTGGAGAGATCATGTGGGAAGTAGTGCCAACATCTAATATCGTCATCACAAATGGGCCACATGAAGAATATATCTTTATGGTTCCATCTACTCGCAACGATCAGCATCAAATAATCTTCGGTCGAATGCGGAATAGACCAATTGTACAAGAAGACTCTTACGAGTCTGATGTTGGGAGAATACAAATCCACAGATATAGCCCACAGGCTTTAAAGATTATACAAAATATGGGTTATGATTTAAAGTTGAAACAAGGCCTCAACTATGGAAAAGGCAGACGAACACCGTTACATGGTAATCCTTGCTGTCAACAAACTCGTTTTGGGTTAGGATATACCGCATCTTTTGCAAACTCCAAACCTCTAGAGTCTGATCCTGTAATACCAGAGACAAGTCCTTCTAAATCAACTTCTGTGGATAAAGGCAAACAAAAAGAAGAAGAAGAAGAAGAACCAGACAATAACATGGCTGGGGGTAGTCTCCATCAACAAAATAGAGCAATATCCAAAGCTGGGGGTAGAATTCCCTCTGAGTCTGAAGATGATGTAACTAGGACCATCTTCCCCGAGGATCGTACGACTCAGGTATCGGGAGCCCGAAAGCCAAAGGGGACCTTCTCCTTCAATGATGATGACATCATTGAAATCTTCAACATATTGATGAAGGAAAACAAGCTTCGGCTACCCAATATCAGATACCCTAAAAGTGATAGCAAGGTCGATGATCCAGATTATTGTCTCTTTCATCGGTACATTCATCATCCTACGAAGGCATGCTATGTGCTGAAAAAGAAAATCCAGGAGTTAATCAATGCCAAAGTCATCACTTTGCATTTATAAACAGGGTGACGGTCACTGCAAATTAATCTCACTCCAGCTTGGCAATTTGCTCCTTAAACAAGTGCCGAGTGATGGCTCTCTATTATCCCCAACGGAGCAACCTTCAGGTCTATCCCCACTCCGCAAATCACTCCCCAGTGAATCATTTTTATTGTACTTAATATCCTCGTATAGGATTAATTGTACTCTCTTTTTTTGTAAATAAAAAGGTTTTGTAAAAACCCTCTATTTATTTTATCTCAAATAAAATGGTGACTCACCAGGTGAATTTTCAGAACCTATCATGTTCATGATATCTCTGATAGTGTTTTATATACCAAGAGAGTTTAATAGCCTGAGTTTGTAAACCAAAAGAGCTTCGTACGAAATCCTTAGATTTTTGTTTATTCAAACAAAATGGCGACTCTGCTGGGGACTACTTTCTCATCTGATGAGAAAGCCATTGCTCAACACGATGCTGTATCCGTCGGATCAACGAAGAAGACTCTGGTCGTCCAATTCGACCAATCTACTTATGAAGACATGCTTCGCGCAGGGGTAGCTCTCATTCCCTCTCTGTCCAGGACAACAGAAAGCTGCGTAAAGTATGGATGCCCCGGACATCCTCTACCCTTCCTGCAGAATCTCTCTCTCCGACCAACCAGGTTGTGACAGCACAACCTGTACGCCTTGTGCGTAAAAATTCGTCTCCCGTCTGTGACGTGGCAGACAAAGCTTCTGGCAATGCCTTAGTGCCAATCCAGAAGTCTAAACCGTGCCCTACGCGTAAAAATCCGTCTCCCGTCTGTGACGTGGCAGACAAAGCTTCTGGCAATGCCTTAGTGCCAATCCAGAAGTCTCAACCGTGCCCCACGCGTAAAACTTCATCTCCCGTCTGTGATGTGGCAGACAAAATTTCTGACAAGGCCTCAGCGCCAATTCAGATATTTCAAACGTGCCTTGCACATAAAAATAAATCTTCCGCCTATAAGGAGGCAGATGGATCCTTGGATCGCATCAAGGGAAAACAAGTGGCGAATCTCCCGACCTCTGAGCTGTTACGCCCCCAAGAGAAGAAGTTGCACACTCTTCAAATTACGCGAACCTTTCCTGTTTTACGGGAACCTATGCTAAACTCCAGATTATGCCAGAATAGGTCTGTCCGTGTAAAGAAGACTCATTTTACGGGAAGATATGCTCCTCATGGATCATGTGCTACTCATATGGCTGAATTGCTATATTCCTATGGCAGGGAAAGGGTTATGGTTCCCAATCTCCACACCCATACTCATGTAAAAAGACAGAATAAGCCTTCTTTTTCTTCTTCTTCTTCTTCTTTTTCTTCTTCTGATAATCACCCTGATTTGCGTGATTTCTTGATCCAGAAACGCAAAGACAAGGGTCAAAACCAGGATTCGGTTCCTCTAACTACCAAGCATGGGGAGATCATGTGGGAAGTAGCGCCAACATCTAATATCGTCATGACAAATGGGCCACATGAAGAATCTGTCTTTATGGTTCCATCTACTCGTAACGATCAGCATCAAATAATCTTCGGTCGAATGCGGAATAGACCAATTGTACAAGAAGATTCTTACGAGTCTGACGCTGGGAGAATACAAATCCACAGATATAGCCCACAGGCTTTAAAGATTATACAAAGCATGGGTTATGATTTAAAGTTGAAATAAGGCCTCAACTATGGAAAAGGTAGACGAACACCGTTGCATGGTAATCCTTGCTGTCAACGAACTCATTTTGGGTTAGGATATACCGCATCTTTTTCAAACTCCAAACCTCTAGAGTCTGATCCTGTAATACCAGAGACAAGTCCTTCTAAATCAACTTCTGTGGATAAAGGCAAACAAAAAGAAGAAGAAGAAGAACCAGACAATAACATGGCTGGGGGTAGTCTCCATCGACAAAATAGAGAGATATCCAAAGCTGGGGGTAGAATTCCCTCTGAGTCTGAAGATGATGTAACTAGGACCATCTTTCCCGAGGATCGTACGACTCAAGTATCGGGAGCCCGAAAGCCAAAGGGGACCTTATCCTTCAATGATGATGACATCATTGAAATCTTTAACATATTGATGAAGGAAAACAAGCTTCGGCTACCCAATATCAGATACCCTAAAAGTGATGGCAAGGTCGATGATCCAGATTATTGTCTCTTTTATCGGTACATTCATCATCCTACGAAGGCATGCTATGTGCTGAAAAAGAAAATCCAGGAGTTAATCAATGCCAAAGTCATCACTTTGCATTTATAAACAGGGTGACGGTCACTGCAAATTAATCTCACTCCAGCTTGGTAATTTGCTCCTTAAACAAGTGCCGAGTGATGGCTCTCCATTATCCCCAGTGGAGCAACCTTCAGGTCTATCCCCACTCAGCAAATCACTCCCCAGTGAATTTTTCGGACAGGGGTTCACGTCCATATTATCTCTGAACCATCGTCCAAACTATTTTTCCACAGCTGAGTTGGCCATGTCAAAATAACCTCTGAGCAAACCTTCCAGGTTGTTGCTATCGATCAGTTCATGTTCATATTACCTCTGAACTACGTCTCTCTATTTTCTCCAGCAGAGTAAATTTACCATAAAAATGGTCATTTCTATATTACCTCTGTCGTGTTTTTCTTTACCCCCGAAGAGTCATATCTTACCACGTCCACTTTACCTCTGAGTAAAATATTTTTAGAACTTTTCCATGTCCACATTACCTCTGAGTGAAGTTCTTCCCTTCGACTCCCTACTATCATGTTCGCATAACCCCTGATAGTGTTAGTCGTTTCAGCTTATTATCTGTACTTAAAGTATGCCATGGGTAATAAGTCTACAACCCAGATGAATAAATCAACTCTGGGTTCTTCATCCCCAGCAAGTGCCTATGTGCAATATTTTCTCGATCGTTGAAGATCAAGAATCATATTCTATCTGCATAGATATGTTCAGCAATTTGGCATCCCCAGCAAGTGCCTATGTGCAACATTTTCTTGTAATGAGCCATCATCCGTATCCAAGAGTCATGGATACATAATGGATGATGGATCCTTAAAATCCTTAAATTCAACTTGCACACTCCCACAGTGACTATTCAAACCAATCTCGTTAGACGCTTGCCATGTTCATATTACCTCTAAGCTATTGTCCCATCAATATCCCCAGCGGAATAATCCTTTGGTATATCTTCATGTTTGGATAGACCACACTCAATGAATCACTCATCAAATGAGTTTTTTAGACACTAGTTCATGTTCATATTACCTCTGAACTACTGTCATAATATTTCTCTCAGGCTGAGTTTGCTATGTTCATATTACCTCTGAGGAAACCTTCCAGGTTCGGCTATTGATTATCATGTTCATATTACCTCTGATATCGGTTGTCATCTCAACTTAACACCCGTACTTAACTCTAAGTACGCCAATGGTGTTAAGTCCACAAAAACTGCTATGTTCATATTACCTCTGAGCAAACCTTCCAAGTTCGGCTATCGATTATCATGTCCATATTACCTCTGATATCGGTTGTCATCTCAACTTAACACCCATACTTAACTCTAAGTACGCTAATGGTGTTAAGTCCACAAAAACTGTCATGTCCATATTACCTCTGAGCCGATATATATCTCCATCCCCAGTGGAGTCACAACTCAAAAGTTTATCATGTTCATATTACCTCTGAGTAAACTTTCTGAGTTTTGGCTATCGATTATCATGTCCATATTACCTCTGATATCGGTTGTCATCTCAACTTAACACCCGTACTTAACTCTAAGTATGCCAATGGTGTTAAGTCCACAAAAACTGCCATGTCCATATTACCTCTGAGCAGATATATATCTCCATCCCCAGTGGAGTCACAACTCAAAAGTTTGCCATGTTCATATTACCTCTGAGCAAACCTCCCAAGTTTTGGCTATCGATTATCATGTCCATATTACCTCTGATATCGGTTGTCATCTCAACTTAGCACCCGTACTTAATTCTAAGTACGCCAGTGGTGTTAAGTCCATAAAAGTTTGCCATGTTCATATTACCTCTGAGCAAACCTCCCGAGTTTTGGATATCGATTATCATGTCCATATTTTCTCTGATATCGGTTGTCATCTCAACTTAGCACCCATACTTAATTCTAAGTACGCCAGTGGTGTTAAGTCCACAAAAGTTTGCCATGTTCATATTACCTCTGAGCAAACCTCTCGAGTTTTGGCTATCTATTATCATGTCCATATTACCTCTGATATTGGTTGTTATCTCAACTTAGCACCCGTACTTAACTCTAAGTACGCCAGTGGTGTTAGGTCCAAAAAAAACAAAAAATATTTTTTTTTGCCACGTCCATATTACCTCTGGCAGGGCTTGTCCTAAACTTATTACTTGCACTCTCGTGCACAAGAAGTAATAAGTCCACAAAAAACCTCCATATGGAATATCCGTAATGGAAATGAATTGTTCATGTCCATATTACCTCTGAATTATTCTCATTTTTTCTAGCGAAGAAAGAGTCAGTCCATATTCATTCCCACAGAGTCATATTTTTACAAGCATCCATCACGACTTGTCTCGAACCTATTACTTGCACACTCGTGTAAAAAAAGTAATGGGTCCACAAAAAATTCCCCAGCAGGATGTCTTTACTAGTCAGGGGCTTGTTTCGAACTTATTATTTGCACTCAACGTGCGCAACAAATAATAGGTCTACCAAAGTTCTCCTAGTGAGATGTCCTCAACATACACGGTATTATACTATGTTCATATTACCTCTGGTACAACATTCGAAGTTTACGACAAACAATCATAAATGAATGGAGGGCCTTTTCTGATTGAAAGAACACTCTCAAATGGCGCTTACAGATGAGCCAAGCCTAAATGGAAATTTGACAATGGCTCCTATTAACAGCAAATGCCTGAAGAAGTACTCTACTTGATCTCCTTTGCTTAACGGAGTATAATGAAGATCTCATTCTGGCGATACTACATATAAAGGTTAGTTGGATCATATTCTATCAGGGTTATGTGACCTCTAAATAGATATCCTTAACTAATTTGTAAACCTATCATGTTCATATTACCTCTGATAGTATTTAGTATACAAATTTAGTTGAATTATATTCTATCAGGTTCATATTAACTCTGAATGGATTTACATTCAGCAAAACCTTAACGAAAGTATGTCATGTTAATGATACCTCTGATATCATTTTTATCTTAGCCTATCATATTCTAAAGTGATGGGTCCACAAGTCAGAAAATATATCTTTATTATCTCCGAGAAATTACAGGAGAAACAAAAAGGTACATCATTGGGGAGGAGCAGTTAAATCCCTGATCTGTCACGCCAAAGCAGCCATCCTCTCATTCCTGGAGTTTAAAATATTGCTGCAAGCCTATTCCAGTCGTGCCTCGTCATCGCTGAAGCGAGGTATCTCGGACCGAGCATTAACAAAACTGGTGCGGATAACACCCGCATGTGCCAAGTTCTGCCGGGCTATCTCCACTTGGCCCTTCAGTACATCTCGAGCTGCCAACGTCTCGAGAGCCCGCTCCCTTGCCTGAGCGAGCTCAACTTCCAATTCTAAGACCCTCGCTTCATTCCCCTCATATTCGGCCTCACACTTGGCTAGTTGAGGAATAACCTCCACCAGGACAGCCTGCTCTTCATCCATCTCTTGCTGCTATTACTGGATGGATTTGTTCAGGGATTCCATCTGCTCAGCAAGTTTTGCAGTCAAGGAGTCATACTCAGCCTGAACCATATCGTCGACGTTGCCTCGAGAAAATTGCAAATATTCGTTAATGGGTTGTTCTAAACCATTAACTATTTGCTCTAGCGCATCAGCTCTTTCAGCGTCGTTGAAATTTCTAATCGGCGCTATCGTAAGCTGGCAGGACGTTTGTAGAGTACCAAAGCCTAAGTTCTTCTCCAGCACCATGGATATTAACTCCTTCAGAGTGAGGTAGAATATGCTAGTATATTGTTTAACTAGCGTGGCATAGATCGGATGTACGCTGGGAGTGGCTGCAATACCAATAAATCTTCCTCCAGGAATGAATACAGAGGACGTCACCACAGTCGTGGCATCCACAGATGGCACGACAAAAGAAGAGACACCAGCAACGGTTGGAATTACTGGCATACTCAACAAAAGAGGCACAATCGAGAGTATAGGCTCATCCTCCTCCGATGTTATTTGGACTACTATTGGCGAGACGGCACCCGAAAATATCGCGGATAAAGGATCGGCAACTTCGAAGTAGGCTTCTTCGATGTCGAACACCGCCGTTTCATCAGCCGGATCCGCACAAAATTCAGAGGCTGCATCAACTCCGCCCTCCCCGGAGATGTCTTCACCTGAAAAGAAGACAAGAGAAAGTTAATATCAATTTGATATTAATTTTCCTAAAAGAAGCATAAAGACAAGATTTACCCATAGCCGATGGTATGTATGTTGCGTCTGCAGCCTGTATAGCTAAATTATCTCTTAATGATTCTAGACAAGTTGTCATACCTGGAGAAGAGGGTGCACCAACTTACACTTGCGAGTAGTCATCCCAGTCTTCGCCCAGATCCACTCGAGGTTCATTGGGTGGAATCTCACTTGAGATATTTACAGAAAAAGGAGGGGCCAGGCCCATTATTTGTCTGGATGAAGATATATTGATTCTTAGTATGTTTGGCCTCGAAGGCGATCTCGAAGCACTACCAGTAGCGGTGGTAGCGACAGCAATCGCGGGCAAAGAATCTCCAGCACTGTTAGTTGGAACTATGGAGGTTCCCTCTCTAAAAGGCGAAGGACCTCTAATCAAAGAATCATCCCCAACAGGGGAAACAACAGGCTCACTCCTCGAGCCCCCTTGGTGGAAGCCCCTTTAGGACCTCTGACCGTCTTCTTCTTGCGGGGGGAAGGCTCTTTCAGAGTGGAAACCTTCCATTTATTGGAGATAATGAGAGCCTCTGCTGGTGGAGCTATCACGTCTCTCGGTATTATCAACAAAAACTCGTCTGCACCAGTAGGGTCTTCACCTTCATCAGATGAAACAGACGGTATCTCCTCCCTTCCAGTGGACCTATGGGAGGGCATTCAAAAACTTCTATGCACATCGAAATTATGATGGAAGGTGTTGATGGATGCATAAAACTGCGCGTACGAATGAAGAATGTGCAACTCCATAGAGAGAGAAGTCACGGGCACAGCAAAAAGTGTGCCAGTACAACCCGTGATGAAGTACCACCACCCTCGGGCTCCATCAATAAGTCCACCTTTGGACTTGAAGCTGGTTATGGGATTCCCCACATGCAACTGGTCGTACCCAAATTGCCTGGCGAACCGACTGGGCAGATACGGCTCCAAGTAGCAATGGTCTTCACTTCTGTACAGTAAGTGGGAAGGTCTAATGCAGACCAACCAGTAAATGGCTTCAGGAGAAAGGATGGTCCTCCCTTGACCTGTATCCTTGAGTTTTATCCCCTGTTGATTGATATGTGCGGGGGGACGATACGGAAGAGCTTCCAGCTATGGGCAAAATTTAATGCTCGTCGGCAATCTACGACGGTCGCCACATTCCAAAGAGAATTCTTGTAATTCAACAAGAAGTTATTTTTCGAACTGTTGGCGGGGCCAGGAGACATCACCCTGGTGTTGTGAAGGATTAACCATCCCATCAGGTATAGGAATGGTAATTCCACCATGGGAAATCCTTCACGCTGCGTATCATTAGCTAGCAGCCCATCAGTAAGGGCCCTCAAGCCAGCTTGTATTCTACAGACCATGGCAGGAAGCAGGCCCAGTCTTGCTCCAAATACCAACCGTACTACGGGCCATAAGGTATTACGGTGAATGCGATCCACAGACGCGATGCTAGGTACTACCCATCAGCGTAGCCAGACAGAGAGGAACCCAGCCAATTGAGCTTCCCTCGACAGAGCCTTGCGACAATGCCTCATATAACTGAAGCCTTTTGTGCCTGCAGGATAACCCCTGATCTCCTCATCCAGAACATAATCTGAAGCCCCTACGTCTTCAATGAGATCATCGACTATGTCGGCACTAAGCATGATCAGGAGGTTCAAGGGCTTATCTCTGCTATCTACAACCTTGTCCGACTTAGCATTTCTGGCCTGGTGGAAGAAGAGGTAGGATGCCCACTTATTGATATGAGCCAAATCAGAAGGCTCCTTGTAAAAGGTGGTACAGGCAAGATAATGGCACATAAGCTCCTGGTACACTGCCACTGCCCAAGGGTTTGTATCCCTCAGCTCCCTATTTGTGGGAACGTACTCTTCATGAAAGGCTAAACCCAACTCACCTAGCGGAGTAGCAAAAGTCCTAGTGAGCAAATTGTATCGCTCCATCAGGGCTAAAAACAAATTGGGATTGACAGGCAGCCCAACACTTGTAGCGCTCATGGCCGCGAATAAGCCAATACTTTCCATCTCAGTCTGGAACTGCTTCAGGGCCCAGGCCGTTAAACTGGCCCATCGAAGATTCCCCGGGCTAAGCCATCCACTGGTTCGAGGGTTGACCTTGGGGTACACTCCTCCCTGCCCCATAAAATCATTATAAAAAGTCGATATCTGAACCGGCTGGATCAATGAGGTGTCCTCACTCGGGATGCTACCCGGCAGTAATCCCCTAAAAGGCATAACTGGGCCTGAAGGTCTGCTCATAAAGGCTCCTTGGTTCAATCCTTTGTTGTACAAAATCTTCCCTGGGCGGCCATGAAGATCGGGAGTCAAAGTCCACACCATCTTCCTAGGATGTGTGGCATGGAAGAACGCAGAGATAGGGTAATCTCTGGGCATCCTGGGCAGATACATGACCGTGCCCTCAACAGTAAATACACAATCCTCCTTCTTGGGCTTAGTCTGGGATTGTTTGTCTATAACATCCCCGAACAAGAAATATGGTTTCTTATACTCCGTCCCATCTATATATGTCAGGGGCTCCCCACTGATCATACTCAACAGCATGCGTTCTTCTTGGGACGAGATCAGGGTTCCCCTTTCTTCAGGATAATTGGCTCCAGAGATGGGGAATGTCACATGGGACAAATCCTCCAAATAATTGGAGTTCAGCATTCCGGCAGCAGAGCCCATCACTTTAGCCAAAAGAGGGATCTACAAGTCCACTGCAAAATAAAAAAAACAAGTCAGTTTTTATGCTAGACGCTACACTCTTGCATTCTACGCCAAAAATCAACAGTTTGAGCTTTTATGCCAGACTGCAAAAACTTGAGTCTTATGCTGGAACCTATCTCCATTACGTAAAACTCAAGGTTGGCAGTATACGCCAAAATCTAACAGTCTGAGCTTTTTTTTGCCAGACTGCCAAAATTTGAGTTTTTACGCCGAAATTTACATCCAGCGCGTAAAACTCAAAGTTTGTAGTATACGCCAAATTTTGACAGTGTGAGTTTTTACGCCAGACTGCGAAAAGATGGAGTTTTTACGCTAACACATTAGAAATATGGGCGTATTGGTTCGCATACACGTACAACGTGTGCGGAGGGTTCTCTGCTTCTTCTCAAAATCTTTACCTGTAATATTCGGAGCACATCTCGACGGTGGGGCACTATATTCCGATCGAGGCTCGCTCACCCTAATGGGGGTTGCTCGTGCTTGAACAGAGGAGCGAGAGAAGGAAGCGACCTTCTTCCCCTTAGCAGTGGATGCCTGTTTAGGTTCCATGGCGAATCTGAGTTCTCAGGAAAGAGACGAAGAAGAAGGGTTTTTAGAAAGCTGGGGTTTTGCGAAGACAGATAAAGAGTTTCTCTCTCAAGACCTTGGGCTATTTATAGAGTTCGGATAACTCTTCGGATCCCTAACCGAACCCGATATTTAATAGTCGGTTATGATTTAGGACCACGTCAGCCTATCATTTGAAAAAGAAGACGGACAGTCAGTAGATCCAGATTTTACTCTCGAGAGGCTATAAATCTATGGTTTTACGCTCAGAAGCTTTTACGCTCAGAGGCTACAAATCTATGATTTTACGCTAAGAGACTTTTACGCTCAGAGGATATAAATCTACAATTTTACGCTCAGAAGCTTTTACGCTCAGAGGCTACGAATCTATGATTTTACGCTCAAAAGCTACAGATGGCCAATTACAAGGGTTTACGCAGAAAATGCTCCTTTTTAGCTACAAAATATTCCAAGTGCCTGAAATACACAGATTTTAGCATTGAAGATGACTCTTCTTCTTGGGCCATTGGAAGTTCATCCAGTCAGAATCTTTTTTCAAGTACATCCTGATTCGACGGACATTTCTCGCCCTATTTCAAGGGATTTTCGGGAAACCATTCTTGAAGATGATAGTCTGAACAGAAAATTCTTCGTATCAGAGAAGTGACAGTTCAGAAATTCTACGCGACTCCTCGTCCAAAACAGCATGACAGTTTGGATCTCCAAGATAACTTAAATGCTAAGGAGCTTTCTACGCATCTTCCATTATGCGTAAAAGACAGGATGTGATCAGATAATCGTTTATCAGAGTCAGCATAAAATTATTCAGACTTTCTCACAGCAAATATGGCAAATCATCAGATGCGTAAAAGAAGACAACTCTATTAATCATGATTATATATGATGAAAATCTAGTTTACAAAGGGTTTTTCATCTTCATAATTACATATGATGGAAATAATTTTTCTACAAAGGGTTTTCTCACTCTCATTTAAGCTCACATCGGGAATCTGTTGTGTCAGGTTCTCATATTGGTGTAGATCTTTTTTGTCTTCTATGGCACTTCATCGGCTTCTGCGGCCGATGAACAAGAAAATGATTAATGGCGGGAGGATACAGAACTGGGTATGCATTATTCAAGCCCACCCTCCATACGCCATGGCAGCTACATCCTAGAATTATGTTAGGGATTCAGACCCAACACAATACTGGAAGATAGGACCAAACTGCCTACCTTCGTCCAGCGCCATAATGGGAGAAAATACCGCTTGCAAGCTGCGTGGCCAATTGAGACCCTTCCTCTCCCCTGGACGAATCGCCATATGAAATTGCTGATTATCCCGAGCAAAGGAAGCTATGATATCCTTCTATGATCCATCGTTGCACAGGATATTTGCTCAAAGATGCCTCTTTTTATGGCTCCTTACATGCTGGAAGAACATGATCTTCTTCTTCCCCAGGTCAACCCAACGAATCTCGGCGACCATCTCTTTTTGGTGAAGGAAGTATGGAAAAATAGGTTCACTTACTTGCCTTTATATAGGCAGAAGAGACCATACCGAATCCCAACAACTTCTTAAAAAATTACCGAGAAATCGACCTCGCAGAACGAGTCAAATTTGATGTTTCATGCTTCATTCAAAGTATTTCAAATTACGAGGAATTTGAAAACTTTGAAGGGGGTCTTGTAGAAGCATGAAAAATACGCTAGGGAATTATACGCGTAAAACCCTCAACATGCATGAAGACCGCGTAAAACAGAGCTCCAACACTGTGTGGCATAAAATATGACTTCAGAGCCATTGGCGTACAACAGAGTTTCAACGCTATTCAGCGTAAAACAAAGCTCCAAAACAACCCGCGTAAAGCAGTACTTCCAGACTGCTTTGGCGTACAAAAGGTTGCTATATCGCCACTTCGGCGTAAAACCTGTCTGCTTTTAATACAGTGGAAAGATTGTACGAGGAACTCTTTGTATTTCTCGAATGAACCTGTTAGACGAAGCAGTGAACCTGAATCCTGACAAAAAGTACTACACGACGATCGATAGGACGACTGTAATAATGATTCTACACAGAGCACCAGACTGTCGTCTAGTGCCATAACCCTTGATATAAGATATCGTTTACGCATTCAAAGAATATACTGCCTATTCTACACAGGCAGAGATGAACTTTACGCTCAGGATGAGACAAAACCAACTGCCACGTCAAAAGCTGTTCTTCGGACAGAACTCGAGGCACGTTTCTGCAGTTAATATGCGAGATAGGGGCAGATCTCTGCATTTAATGCATGAGATTTGGTTCTAATTTTTATGACTGAGAGAGCTATAATTAGGGCTAATACGCTCACATCACCATCCCTGCATATTACGCCAACCAGGCTATTTTCAGCTATAGGAGTACGCTGTATGCTATCTTCTCGAAATATGCCAACTTGGCTATTTTCAACTATAGGAGTACGTCGTATGCTATTTCCTCGAAATATGCCAACTCAGGCTATATCTGCAAAGGCACGTGATAAGGCTATTTGGCCCAGAATACGCTCAAGACCTCAGTCATAAAGGATAATTGGCTAGTTTACGCTGGTTACCTACCTATACAACATCAAACTTTATGCAGAATTCAGCTTTTATGCCATCAAGACAGCTACTTGGCTTTTACGCCAACAGAACAGCTACTTGGCTTTTACGCCATCAAGACAACTACTTGGTTTTTACGCCAACAGGACAGCTATTTAGCTTTTACGCTAACGAGACAGTTATTTGGCTTTTATGCCAACCTTCTCTACGCAAGGGGCAGTTACCTACGTGGCTTGCATGCCATGATCTCCGATGAGCAATTATACGTGTTACCTCATAATGGGACACACGTCACACGCAGATTCAGGAGATCATTCAGACGTGGGTAGCAGTTATTATAACTGCCGCATAAAAGGTACAGCTCTCTCCACTGTTCGGTTTCTATGACGATTGGTCAGTTACTGTGACCGAACTGTATAAATAGAGACCTCCGGCCACAGGAGACAGGGGTCACATTCAGAGGTCAAGAACAGAGGTCAAAGTCAATATTAGAGAGAGAGCACATCCAGAGTGTATTGATTGACAACTTTGGCAACGAGAGTTCAATTCCTCCTGCAGTATTTGAAGCTTCTTCTCTGTCTTCTACAACACTTCTTCGTCATCGTGTGGTCCAAGGGACAAAGTGATCGACCGCAGATCAGACTCCTATAGCAATATTTCCCCAGAATTAATTTTTGTACTCAACATCCTCGTATAGGATTAATTGTACTTCTTTTTTTCTTGTTTGTAAACAAAGAAAGGGTTTCGTATAAACCTAATTTCATTTCTTTAGTTTATCATCAAACACAACGTCTTGTAAGAAAATCCTTTTTATCAGGATTCTATGTTAAAGATGCCATGTCAGGTCCATTTGCAGCCAAAGCTGTTTTGGCTGATTGGGACGCATGGACGTAGCCTTTTTGTGCCTTAGTACGGCTCTACGGCCTAATTTGAGCCTTATTTTTAGGGACGCACGGTTGTTGAACGCATGGACGCGTGCTGCCAAGTTGGCACTTTTAAGACTTGGCTCAATCATTTTGGGAAGCTTAACCGCCTTTTTGTATGCAGACTTCTTGGGAACTTAACCGTTGGTAGAATGCAGACTTCTCGTCGAATTCTCTCTTTCTAGGTTTATCATTGCGATTACTGTCGTCATGCGAACTGTTGCTCACTTTTTATAAATACCCCTGCCATGGTCCTTCATGTTCCTTGTTGTCCAAGAGATATTCTAGTTGGGAACCCTGGCCACTCGCTTCGCTTCCTCGTTGCCTTCTCCTGGCTGTCATGACATTTTTGCCTAGATGGAGGGCACGGGATGAGGGTGAGTTGTCTGCTGCTGAGAGCTTTTTGTCCTCGTTGGAGTTGTCTTTGGAGGCTCTTACTCGGCCGCTGGAGTCCACTCTAAATTTTTCCTTGCTGCCAGTAACTCCATAAGAAAGGAAAATGTTAGAATTGAGGGAAGGAATGTGCCACCAGTTTCATCGTGCGGCCATACGTTCTCTCCCGGATGTTGCTGTTTTGCTTCATGAGGCTTACGGCTCATCTGACCGATTGCGCCTTCCTCTTTTTGTTTTTATTTTGTATGTGCCTCGATGGCTACATGTTGTAACCCTCCTTTAGCAAATAGATTTTTGTCTTTATTTTGATTAATATTTCTTTTATGTGCCCTCCGTGCTCTGAGAATGATCAGGCCGCATGAGGGCCACCTATACGGTTGGTTGTTCTAGTTGTATTGGTCCCATGTGGCTCTGTGCGGCTTGCTTTCATATTGGGGGTGCAAGAGCTCTTATGCGGCCTGCATGATTTTTATGCTTCTACAAGACAGAGCATGTGGGTGCGTAGGTGTTGACTTTGCTTTCATATTGGAGGTGCATGAGCTCTTATACGGCCTGTATGATTTTTATGCTTTTACAAGACAGAGCACGTGGTTGCGTAGGTGTTGACTTTGCTTTCTGACCAGGGGTTCGTACAAGAACTTCTCCGAGGATGCTAATGGAAGACTCTTTAAACCGACCCTGTCCAATTACCAGTGTGGGCTGGACGCATGGGTAGGTTTTGTACAACTTTTTGTCAGGGGCATATATTACAGTTAGCGGCGCCTGCTGACGATCGATCGAATAAGAAATTGCTTGAGCTTGGCAAGCTCGTATTACCCTAGACTTCTTCGTCCTATGATGCGCCGATACGTAGTTTGAAGAGTCAAAGTTAACATCTTCGCCTTTCTCAGCATTGCGCATGGAGTCAACGCTGTGTGAGATTAGATCGAAGACAAAACTTATATTGCTGTCCTGGCCGCATGTGCCATCTGGCTGCGGCTATCGACTGGTGAAACATAGTCCTCCTTCAACGGCCTTTGACGTGGTCGCATGGAATGTATCTTAGCTCTCAAACTCCTAGCATTGTAGTATTTTTCTCTGCCATAGCTCAAGTGCTGAGCATCTTTCTTGTCAGAAGAGGCTGCCGCATAAAAGGTACCAGCTCGTGTGGACGCATAATGTGTATCCCCTGCGATAGGAAGAGAGACGGGACCGCATGATCCGTAGTTGGGTGAGGCACATCATCCTTTGTAACCCATGTCCTGTGGGTCTTCTTAGGCTTTGCCAGCCTTAGAGAAGCGCTACCCTCAGAGAGCATTTTCTCAAAGGCTTGCTGGTCAAAGCGTACAACCAGTATCCTCTGGGTCGAACCTAGCTTCGACGCATTGGACTGCGTCATAACCTTCTCATCGGAGGAGAAGGAAGTCCCTAGCAGATTCGTCACCTTGTTTGCCATTAAAGTAAGTTTGGAAAACTTTCGTTTAATAACAAACAAAAAGTACAAAAAAATCAAAGACAAAAAATCTAAGTACAATATTTTTTTATCTGGGTAATGTGACGATGGAGATCGAGTACTACATAGACTCTTGTACTCCGTTGACGATCTGATGAGGTGATGAGGGATGCTCTCTTCTCTTTTCTCTGCCTAGAGCTTATGTGCACATACGTAGCTCGCCTGTATAGGTATGGTCTCTGAAGCAAAAAAAACTAGCCCACCCTTGGAACGTCCAAGTTGCTCCTATTTATAGCCATCATGTTGGTGGGCTATAGGTGCCGCATATGCTTCTATTTGGTGGCAGCAGGGGGCTCCTTCAATAGAATACTGATGCAATTGTAGACACATACTATGGACAGGCTGTCATGTGTACATCCTTAACAAGATGTAGTTGAGTCCAGGCTGAGCTTCCATGTGGACGTTTGTTGTGATTTATTATTGCTGAAGATCTGGGCGGTTCTCGTCTTTTATTTGTGTGACTTAGTCAGTTTGACATGTGGCCTGTATTTAGTTGGAGACACGTGGACTGCATTTAGTTGGAGAGAATTACTTCAGTTGCGATAAGAAGATTTTGTCTCAGGAAACCCTGCCACGTTGGACGCATGGAGTCTGGGATGCAAGGGACGCATGGGACGCATGAAGTATGGAACGCATGGGGACAGAGTCGCATGGAACACATGGAGTCTAGAGTGCATGGGGCTAGAGATGCATAGATTCTGGGATGCATGTGACCTCGTATACGTGGTGCTACATGCATGTCAGGAGTAAAGTTTGTACTAACATGAGGTTCTGTCGTTTAGCGTGCTTACGTCTTTCGTGGCATTCAGAAAGTCATTTTTATCAGAATTCTGTGTTAGACATAATCTTCCTGTGAGGCCTTTATGTGGCCAATATTGGGGCACATAGAAGCTTGAGGGAGTAGTAGATCATGGCACTGCTGGCGCATGCAGACACTACTTACTAAGTGGCGAATGGCACTGCTGGCGCATGAGAACACTAGTTACTTAGTAGCGCATGGCACTGACGGCACACATGAACACTAATTATGAAGAGATCGATGCATGAAACTGGATTATTATGGCGCTGGGGGCTTGATCATTGCGGCGTATGGCTTTTGATTACTGTTGGTGTATTGTAGCTGCTTTTCTAGATCCCATAGTCATTCTGCGGCCTGATTTCTTCGGAGCCGATCTTGGGGCACATGTTTGTTGGGAGCATGGATCTAGATTTTCTATGCTTCTATTGTCCAGTGCCTCTTCCTCCACGTGCGTACCTCAGTCCAATCCCCTCCTCCTCCGTCCAGTCCCCTTCCCCATCTGTATTCCTCCGTCCAGTCCACTCCCCGTCTGGTCCGCCTCCCCTACTGTCTTCCTAAAATATGGTTGTATTATTGGTTGTAAAATAGTTGTAATAATTTATGGTTGTAATATTAGTATCTCAACAAATATTTTATATACGGTATAAATAATATATGGTTGTAATAATTTTTGGTTATAATATTTTATTATACAAAACTTATGGTATCTTTATTGGGATGGTCATATGTTAGGCAGATATATTATTGATTATCTTTTCTGTATCCTTAGGGTATTTTGTGAATTTTAACAATTCATAAAGTATATTTTGTGCATAAAAAAGATAATCAGTAGCCTTTCTTTCATGACATTTGAACATCCTAGTAAAGATAATAAAAGTACTATTTTTCATAAATATCGACATTCAGCGACGTCTTGCAACGTCCAGCGACGGGTATGTTTGTATCGCTAAAAGATAACAAGGACGTCACTAAGTGCCTGCTATGTCAGCGTTGTTATAACAAAACATCGCAGGTAATATCGCTGCTTTGGCGACATTTTACTACGGTGTATACTATCGCCGATGTACTAACGTCGAGCTGCTGAACATCGGTACTACGACGATGTTACCACGTCACAAATTTACGTTTCTATAGCGAAGAATAGTGACATTTTTGTTGTCAACGGCCATGGAATACGCGATAATGCAAAAATGTTGTTAAATATGTCGCTAATTAATATTAGCCACGTTTCCTTGCTAATTAGCTACGTATTTTGACGTCGCTAAAATATGGTATTATGGTAGTGTACATTCATCTAAACCAAGCAGGAAAAACGTTCAAGAAAAACTACAGTAAAAATGACTCGTTAAGAGAATCTTATATAGAGTTCACTCATTGAGACACAGTCCACTACATCTATGACTTATTCCAAAAGAAGTCAATCTAGAAGTTGGATATGATCTCATACTATAGTCTGAACGATTCGATGCCGAAGGGTTCTCTGAGACTAAGTTTCGACTGAGTCAGAATAGCCACAAGCCCATTAAAAAGTGCACCGCCCGGTCCGGAGCGGGATACTACATAATATACCAATGAGAAAAAGTCAGGAAAGCTTCAAATCTTAATGTCCAATGTAGGCTGCTTCAAATCTACTACTGTCTTGATCTTCTTCGGGTCAATCGAGACACCCTCAGCCTAGATAACATGCCCAAGGAATGATACGCTACTTATCCATAACTCACGCTTACTTAGCTTCACAAACAACTGGTGTTCTCATAAGATTTGTTGCATGATCCTCAAGTTTTCCATGTGCTCTTCTCTGTTCGTTGAGTAAATATAGATATTGTCGATGAACACGACTACGAACTTGTCTATAAAGGCCCGAAAGACTCAATTTATCATATCCATGAATTTTACAGGAGCGTTCGTTAAATTAAACGACATAACTAAGAATTCGTAATGCCCATATCTGGTTCTAAATGCTGACTTGGTCACATCTTCAGGCTTAATCTTTAGTTGATGATAGTCCAACCGGAGATTAATTTTAGAGAATACTATTTCTCCCTAAAGTTGATTGAACATGTCTTATATCCTCAATAACGAATACTTGTTTCACATTGTGGCCTTGTTTAATTCTCGATAGTCAATTCACAGCCACATTGATCCATCATTTTTTTTCACAAACAGCACTGGAGAACCCCATGGAGAAACGCTCGGGCAAATATATCCTCGATCCAGCAATTCTTATAATTGTACCTTTAGTTCTTTAAGCTTTGTTGGCGCCATCCTGTTTGGTGCCTTTGATATCAATCGAGTATCCAAAAAGGTGCCAAGGGTGAATTCTATCTCTTGATATGGTGGCATAATTCGGGCATCTTTTCTAGAAACACATCAAAGAATTCTGCCACGACAATAGTCTGAACTGAATCCATACCTTCCCTATGAGTGTCTCTAACAATAGCCAAATATCCTTCGCAGCCATAATAGAACATGCACCTTGTCGTTACTATTGATACCACCATTGTTGTCCTTGATGCTGTGCCACACAAAAAGAAGAACTCCTTTTCACCAAGTAGACAAAATATAACTCTCTTCTCTACACAGTCGATAGTTGCATGACATGTAGCTAACCAATCCATCCCCAAGATAATATCGTACTCCTTGATATCCAAAACAATGACATCTAAGGATATCTTCCATCCTCCATGTAGATGTAACAATCCCTACAAATTAAACTAGCAGGCATGTTAACTCCCGATGGAGATCTAATACGAAGTTTCATATCTAACAATGACATAGCTAATTTACTCTCCTCAGTAGATTCAGCAGATATAAAATTTTGTGTAGCACCTGAATCAAATAATACTCTAGTAGGTATATCTTTGTACAGTAATATACTTGTTACAACAGTGTTGGAAGCGAATGCCTTTTCCTAAGTGAAGCCAGAGACTTTATATTTTGCTCCATGATGCTGATTCTGCGGGTTCACCAGTACCACATTTGCGCCTTGTGCTAGATATGCCTGGTTCTGATTCAGGAAGTTTCTCGGAGGGTTTTGGTTCGCCCTTACCTCGTGACCAATATGCACCATGCGGCCTATGCAACCACACTTAAAGTATCCTCCCTGGTACTCAACTACCCTGTGCCCATTATTACTACACTTATGGCACTATAATCCTAGATAGGGACCCCTATGTTCAACCGTATTCTGACACTTGGGCACCTCGGATCCTCCCACGCCGTGAGGATGCTTGTTGAAAGTGTTACTGATGATTATCCCTGCCTTCCTCAAACTACGGCCAAAAATCCACTTTATATTCAAAGAGGCTTCATAACATTTCTGGTATGCCTAGCACTTTTAATTTATAGCATCCCTATATTGTTCGTCATTCAGGTCCTGCTCGAAATGATAACACCAGGACTTCTAATTATCTGGCAGAAAGGCCTCGACAAACTTTGCAAGCTTTACAAAAGCCGAGTTTTAGTCATCCATGGACATGCTTCCTTGCTTGAGAAGGAAGAACTCGTCATGCTTTTGCTAACGTACGACCCTGGGAATGTACTTCTCTAGGAAGACTTCCTTAAAGATTTCCATGAAATATTGCAATTCGAGTTGGCGTCATAGATTCCTTGCTTAGTGGCACCAGTCGTGCGCCCTTAACTCTAGTTGCACATCCGTGCACGCTACTCTCTTAGACCCCTTGATGTCAATGAGCTTAAACAGTCCCTTGAGCTTAGCTATCCATCCCATAACGACTTTTGGCTCGGCTATTCCATTGATTACTACTGGGTTTATCTTCTTGAACTCACCTGCCTTGTAAGAAGTTATTTTGACTGTGGGCTGGACTTATTCTTCTTCCTCTTCCTCCACTACGACTCTTGGCACAGACGCCATCATAGCCGTGTTGTTGTTGGGCACCAAAGATGTGATTATCTTCTGTCACGACCAACACCCGGTGAAGAGGCACGATTACGTGGGTACGTCCAGCTTATGTCGCAGCATCGACGGTAGAATAATGTCCAGGTCAACTATCTATAGCTAACAATCTCACACAATAATATATGTAACCTGTGAATGGTATCTCAATCCAAACGGACGACAATATGATAGTAATGTAATGATACTCAATCACGATAATCTATAAGGAAGAATGTCACGATATCAAATAAGAAAAGAAAGTCGCAAAGTCGCAAGTCGAGAATAGCTACAATAAAATCCCAAGTCTAAGAGTATAACAATAACAACATAAAGTCTAGGAGCAATAATAATACATTCCAAAGTCTAGATGCTGGAGACAAATCTAGTACAAAAGCTAAGTAAAGATAACTAGAATAACTGGCGACACTGGTCAGGCCTCTGCATCTACTCCCTCCTTTGGTTCATAGAAGGTTGGAAAAAAGTTCTCTAAATCATATGGAAAAATATATCCTGTCAGGATAGAATGAGCACACCTCTAACAACAGTTCCAGTTAATTGATAACGACTATAAAGAGTAAAAAAGAATGTAATACAAGACAAAAAAAATAGTAAACAGATAATATAAAGTAGCAATCAAGAGAGAGAGGTAATAGTTAGCTAATGTCATATGACATTATTTACTTGGCTATTGTCATACGACGTTGTTTACTCGATTAATGTCATACGACGTTGTTTACTTGGTTAATGTCATACGACATTGTTTACTTGGTTATTGTCATACGACGTTGTTTACTTGGTTAATGCCATACGACATTGTCTAATAAGTGGCTAATATCATACGATAATAAGAGGGGCAATAATTTGAATATGCAAGTAATATCTCATGACTGAAGGTCCATATGTGCACTAGCCCGTGTACCATCGTGTCAGAAATCAAGTAAAATATTTCTAAATATTTATATTATAGTAATTATCAAGAAATGGAAACTATGAGAGAATGTACTCGCCTGGAATCCCGATAAAGTATCAAACTATATCCATATCAGTGCCTCAAAGACCTAAATATGGGATATCATGTCAATACAGTGTTTTGGAATGATAATGTAGTTAAACTAGTTAATTTCTAGGTCTCCAAGCTACCTCTAGTTCAAACTAGGCCAAAATAGTCAAACTATGTCAACTAGGTCGATACATTGATTCTAGGTTCAAACTAGCTTCTAAATGGGTTAACAAGGCTAAACTAGCTAATACTAGGTGATACTAGGCTATAACTAGATTTCTAGGTCAATACTTTGAAGGTATTAGCTATAATAGCTAATATTACTAAGTATCTATATATATAGCTTATAAATATATTAGTTATATCTATTATTTAGTATTACCTTAGTTATAGGCTAATTACCTACACTATATAATTAATATCTTAACATACTATATGTAAGCCTTAATATTACCTTAGTCGTATACTCAATCCTAGTGTCTTAACTTATAGCTAGGCACTTACCTTGACTTAACCCAGTTCATCACATACCCTCAATTCTCATTTACACACAAAGTCACACTCATTCACATTACCCATCTTATGCCATTACCTATTTTGAACTTACATTAATACCTAGCACTAACCAATCTTGACTCTTAATATCTTATATTACTTGGACACTAACTCATCTGTGCACTCTAGTGCACAGACACGCACTACACCCCTACACAACACCTATACCCTCATCCCTAACAATTACCTTGGTATACCCTTATATGATACTCTAACCAACTGCACTTCAAGATCGGTTGCCATCCCTCATGGCTACACTAATACTCACTTCCAATGGCACGCTCAAAGTTAGATACACATTGGTATCCTAAACATTAACTGATGCACACTTACTAATTATGCATTGATCTTACCCTTCCCACCTGCTGCCAATGCAATACTCTTCCATACTACCAAACTCTCTTCCTCTCAACAACACACATGAACTCCATGGCACAACACTTATACCTATTACTCATACACTATGGTACCAGTCCCCCCTTACTCTCCTTAATAAACTTGCAATACTTCTCAACTCCAACCCAACTGCCTACAACTCAGAAATAATACACTGATACTCATAAAGAGTGCTAACTAACTCGAGCACACCCTCAAGTCCCTCAAGTCTGCAGTTACCTGCCTGCACTCAAGCATTTGCCTATAGTGAATCCTTTACACTGCTGCTGCATGCTCATCTTGAACACTTGGTGTGGTTTACTGCAGGAAGTGCTGACGCAAGCTCCCCTCTCCCATGTACACTTTATCCTCTGTTCTACCCAATGCAGTGCACTTTTGTGTACTGCAATCTCTCTACACAGCAGGTACCCTCAACTTCACTGCTTGAAATTGATAGTTCTCCCTACACCTAGAACACAACAGTAGGTACACTACATGCTACTACCCAATGCACTACAGCAAACAGTCACCAATATACCTTAAGCACACACCAGTGCAATGCACAAATGCACCTATATGCCCCTGATGAACCTCTCAATCATACCTTATTGTCACCATAAGTTTCCTCCTCCATTGCACTCATGCACCAACAATAGATCCACACAAATCACATACAACAACCTAACTTATAAACATATCATATATACATATATACTAATATATATGCATGCATATATACCCTCAAACCCAATTATCAACACTTAGTGTGCACACTAAAGAAACTCACCATCTACTCATGATACGCTTGTGATACACTATATATATATATATATATATATATATATATATATATATATATATATATATATATATATATATATATACATACCCTCAAACCCAATTATCAGTGCACACTAAAGAAACTCACCATCTACTCATGATACGCTTGTGATACACTCTCCAAACACCAAGATACTCTCCCAAACCTCAAGCAACACAACCACAATAATAAATATAATATATATAACATATATAATAGCTATGTTAATGCAATATTTTGAATTTGGCTTGCTATAGCCCAATACACATGAAAATACCCCTCATATGACTCCGTATCACAACATATCTTGATACACACCATTCGTATCCAATTATGGACACGTACACCCTTACAAATCATGAATCACAACCTAAAATTATAAGAAAGATTCCATCAAACACCTAATGGCCCAAACTCGGATTTTTCTCCAATTTGGCCACAAAAGTCAATGTAACTTCCACAATAGGCGTCATATATAAGAACCTAGTTCTTCTTCCTATGGGTAGTTCTTAGCCATGGAAGGGTTCCTATTAGTTTAATACATTAATTAGAATAGAAATTGATAGGGAGATAGAAATTTTACCTATTGGAAGGTGGATTCCTAATGTATCACTA
This sequence comes from Iris macrosiphon, assembly GCA_036927795.1. NCBI lineage: Eukaryota > Viridiplantae > Streptophyta > Magnoliopsida > Asparagales > Iridaceae > Iris > Iris macrosiphon. The sequence continues at coordinate 211,651,104 of JAYESA010000004.1, forward strand.
CCATATGGACACAAATGAAGGTTGGACACAATTTCTAGCCAATGCTTCCTTCCAAAGCTTCCTCTAGTAATGTCAAGCTCCTTAGTCTCTTTGAAAATTAAATGGGATGAGATTTAAGAGTGAATTGATTAGGGTTTTCTCTCAAATTTAGGGAAATTTGGGGATGAATTAATATAAAGAGAAATGAAGGCTATTATGGAATGAATGAGGCCTTATATATAGCCTAAAGGACCAGCCACCTCTTCTTAGGGTTAGGGTTAGGTCTTGGACAATTGGTTTGTCTTAAAGGCCCCTCTCTAATCTCTCATGAATATGATCCACTAATTCCTTAGGAAGAAATATTCTATTCTTAAGTCTAATTAATCCAATGAGTCAAATCATGGCTAATTTAATTAATTGAAACAATGGTCATATCAAGTCTAGTTTGGTCCACTTGGGCTCACTAGCACTAAGTCTATCCAATAGGCTAACTCACTAATCATATGGTCCATTCTAATTAGCTAGCTCACAACTAATACATATAATAATAAATATTATCATCACTAATATAATTACTAATAATTATTGAAATGATAAAAATATCCCTCTCCCAAAATTTGGTGGTTACATTTGCATCATAGTATCCATCTGCTTCTGCTACGCATCAAATTGGGCTTGAATATGCGACTGAAGTGCAACTTTTGGGCCACCGTTTGTTTCTGCGGTACCTCCATCAAGTGTAATATCTTTCCCATTGAATCGCTTGGACCTGCCCCTCCGGTCTCTTAGAAACTACTTGAGTCGCTCGGAGTACTACTAGGAGCAGCGACGGAAGTGTTCTTCTTAACCATCGCTACAAAAGAGAGTAAACCCTTTAGTACTTCGTAAAATATTTACGAGCTTACTGTATGAGACTATTATTTCATGCAGCATATATCAAAAAGCATTCAATTGAGAAATCACATCAAAATTTCCAAAACAAAATAATTTTGAAATCCGAAGAAGTGAAACATAGTGCTCTGAAACCACTTATCACGTCTCGATTCTGCAGAATCGCTAAGTCACCACCGGACGTGATGACATACAAGTCTAATATGCACTTGTACTAGGAAAGAACTTGCATTTTGGTAATTCTTTTGAACACAGATTAAAATCACATTGTAGCAGAAAAGTTGAACACATAGTATAGGAAAAAGCTAGCTTTTTCATTAATAACTTGCCATAGAAATTACATTGATTTGTCATCTCGACTACATTTATTAAAATAATAAAAATGAACCGGCTTCAAAATACTTCAAAATAGGAAGAGCTTTAAGTCACCTCTTTGAACTTCAGCTAGTACAGTGCACCCTTGAGGATTTTGACACCTGTAGAGTTGGGGATCAGTATACTTGGAAAAGCACTGGTGGGAGGGACGAACCCACTGGCCTAAACCAATACTGCTTATTATGGGAAGCATGCATTTAAAGTTATCTTATTATTTAAAACTGGTGAATTACAATTCATATCGTTAACATACTTAAAATTAGTAAATATTGAACCATATCACTTATCAGTAATAGCTTTCTAAGCGATGTGCCCGTCCATGCATAAACAGAGATGATACATACCGCCCATACAGAAGATAATATGTTAGCATGCAATCTATCTTATATGCGATTATTAGTGATATCGACACCATGAAGGACTATTTTATGGCATTACGACATGCCCTACCAATCCGGGTTGCAGGCCAAATGGGAGGTCTCGCAATGCCTCGTGCCGAAGAACGTTCCATATAATTTCCTCCTAGGTTGATTCGGTTCTAGCGTCCGGGATACCATTTCGAGGAAAGTCAAACCTTGTGCAAAAGTTGTCCATGGCCATGCAAATGCGTGAACAATTTAACTATAAAACATATGTATGTCACAGAACATAACAGAAAAGAAATAAGCAATATTAACTATATACTCATGCAGCAGTTCATTTTCCTCAAGGCCTTATATTCCGATTTGGTGACCCATAGATCCCAACATTTCCTAGGCACCATGCCATAACCAACATTTTGGATACCACACCCCTTTTAACAGTTTCGTGGTTTCGAACCACAACTTCTCGCTTCGCATACGAAGATTGTGTTATAGGTTTCGTGCATAAATATACTTGATAGTTACAGTTGTCCCATGTTCTATCCTTAGTGGTATAACATGCATTGTTATCAATTTACATTCTACCGGACATCATCGATAGGAACATTTTGGGCAGTAAGAATTCGTTTATGTGAATGAGTAGAAAATAGGGTTCTGAACCACCCAATGAGTTGAGAATATGTCAAGAGAAGGAGACCCGCTTTGCAATGATCATACTTCAGTTACACACATTCCTACAATAGCACCAACATCTTATTAGAATCCTTCTTCTAACCTTACTCTCAAAATTCTCAAAAATAAATGCAAAACTCGACGCGAAAGCACATTCATCAAAACCAAGTAGCAAAAATGTTCAAAAAAACCTACAGTAAAAAGGCCCCGTGAAGGAATTCTTATATAGAGTTTACTCGCTGAGACACAGTCCATTGCATCTAGGACTTATTACATCATAAGTCAATCCATGAGTTGAAAATGTTCTCATATTATTCGTCTGAATCGATTTGATGCCGAATGGTTCTCCGATACTAAGTTCCAACTGAGTCAGACTAGCCACAATCACATTACATAGTGCGCCACCCGGTCCGAAGTGGGGCACTACATATCCTGATGTTGCGGCTATTGGAATCCAAGAGTCATTTCGAGTTAGAACAGAGGTGACGGCGAGCGATCCGAAAGTTCTTTGTGAACTTGCTGGTTCTCGGAGCGGATCGTGTGAGGGAGAATCTTACTTTGAGCAACGTCGATCCTTATCACACCCAACAAGCTGTGTTTTTGTCTTCTTCTACTTCTCTCTTATTCTCATTGTAGTACGTTCTATCTCAAATGCAACTGTATTTACAAGGAAGAACGTATTCTGATTATCACCAGTTTGTAATCCAAAGATGTTGTAATATGATATATTATAGTATTCCGTTGGAATCGAGTTTCTTCAGGGAGCAAACTTGTTTGCATAAATCTCTGAGTCTCTACAACTTCAGGATCAAATAGAGAGCCGACTGCAAGGTCTTGCGTGAATCTTTGTTCCTGGCCACTGTTTGAACATCTTTGATCTACCTCGGGATTAATACCTCGGGATTAATATATGTAACACAAACCTCATGTGGTCTGTTTAATATTGAAATCTAAAACTGGTAATTAATGGCTTGAGATGCGTAACAAAGTCAGATTCAAATGCAAATAGGTCAATTGAAACTCCTATTATAATAGAGTATAGTGGCAACACATTCCTTACTCGAAACAACCCAATTAATGGACCACTTAACGTAAATCAATAGGTGGATCATAATGTTCCTATTCATATGAATTTATTAATTGGATTGATATTTTATAATTTTTCTATTCCTGTTAAACATTTAGTATTAATATATATTATATTTTCTGGATTATAAATATCTTAAAATCTTAATTCTGACCTAGAAAAAAAAATGGTTCGTACATAAGAAACCCGCACATGGAAATATAGAAAAACACAATATCCTTCATTAATACAACAATGGGCGAAAAGAATATGGAGGGGACAGCAGATCTGCTAGTGTTATGAAAATAGGACCCATGATGATAAGTAAACAGTATTTAGTAGCAAATAGCATCTGTAGTAGCACGTAACGTACAGAGAGACAGACACGCTTTAGAAATGAAAGCAAAGTGACTGATAATCCATAAATTGTCCTCAACTCCGGACGTGTGTGTTAGTTTGTCACCCTAGCACACCGGGTGATGGCCGTGCAGCCGCGGTTGTAGGGGTTGGCGCGCCCCTGGCTGTGGCAGTTGTAGTAGGACCTGCCTCGCCGGCTGCACGGCACGCTGTTCTTCTTGAGGGCACCGTAGCTGATGAACCTGCCCCTGCCGCGGCGGCCACGGCCTGTTAGGGAACGTCGTGCCGAGTCGGACTCCAGGCCGAGCTCCTCATCCTCGTCCACGTAGTCGCCGATCAGCCCGGCAGCAGCGCGGACGTTTGCAGCGTCAACACGCGTGAGGCCCCAGCTGGCGTCGGGGATGGCTCCTGCCGACGATTTGGCTGCGAGGGCCAGGACTAGTAGGAGGAGAATGGCTGACGAGCGAATATCCATCCTGTTATTCTTTTTCTCAAGGAAGGAAGGAGGGAGGGAGGGAGGGATGTTTTATTTATTCTTGAAATTAAAGGCTGGCTGGTCCCTTCCCTTCCTGAAGGAGGAGGAGGAGAAGAGAGAAGGGGAGGGAGAGCGTATAATAATGTTGGGGCAGATGGAGTGGCTTTTGGATATTGGAAGGAATTATGTCTTACATTTTGTTCGTTCGATCGTTCGTCCGTTCGTGGTGTGACCGTTTCTTCCTCCTTTTTTTGAGGTCGGGATAGGAGGAAAGCCACAGGAACAAACCGCTGTTAAAAGCGGTGCTAGCCCTAGGTCACGATAGTGGTCAATTGTTAGTAGGGGAAGAATGTGTTAAAATAGACTGTCAATGCATGTATGTACCAGGATCCTCGCCTAAAATCCAATATTGGGGCTCTTCCGAGATTGTTTCCCAAATTGTCTCAATTTTGAACCGATTTTCCAAAAATAAAATATTCCATAAGTTAGTTATTTTCAAGAAGAAAAGAAGCAAAAACGGCCACCGATAAGCAATCACCTAGCTGTCAGTCAATACTAAATTCACATGTAAAATTAAAAATGACTAATAAATGCACGTAAAATATTTTTTTATTTCTGATATTAATATAAAATTATTTAAATATATTTAGTTTAAAAATTATTATATATATTTTATATTTTAATTAGAATTTATTATATATTTGATTATATTTTAATTATAATTAGTTATGGAAATTTTTTATAAAGAGTGCTGAAATCGATTAGTTATGTAATATTATCTAATTATAAATGAAAATCTCTTGTAACTCATATGGTTAAGGTGAAAGGTATTCTTCCTGGTTAACTAAGTTTAAATTTTCCTAGTTTTACTTATAACATATTAAATTTTTTTAAATAATTTTTATGTAATATTATTTTTTTTTAAATAATTAAGGAAAATGGTTATTCGGGCTGGTCCGTTCGTCCGCGTGGCACAACCCCATTGCCCCCCCCCCCCCCCCCTAATTTGCATAGTCCCACCGTCGTTGACCTACCAATGAGATTGTGCCACGTGGCGGACTGGTTGATGATATATATATATATATATATATATATATATATATATATATATATATATATATATATATATATGACTTAGACGACTCATTTTTGAACCGTTTTGAAGCCTCATAATATTATGGAAGATATATAAAAGGAAAGAACTTTCAGGACTGTACGGAGAATGAAGAACGAATAAGATGGGAATTAGAATTAGATTGTGGAGGACAGATTGCCTGTTTCTCTTCAATTGAAAATTGAGTTCTATAACCCTTTACATAGCTTTCGGGAAGAACCTATTGGAACCAACCTGTGTCCATTTCCCAAATCACACCTTATATCATTAACTTTCGCACATCCATCTCATAATCCCATATCATATAAAATCCAAATAATAATGATATATCTAAAAAACAAATAAATACAACAAATAATTTATACTTAAATATAAATACTTAAATAAAATAAGGTTTAAACATTTTCATCTTTTGATATATTTCCACAGTCCCCCCCTCTACTATGTCCATAGTAGCTAGTTATGTAGCCTTGTAAAACTATTCGATTATCTATTAAATACAGATACACTGGGAGACAACTTCAAAATCATTAAATATGGGTTTGCACTTATTGAAAGGCCATGTTGTCATGATCAGCTCCCAAATAATTGGCTTCAAGTATGAGAATACGTCCAGCGTACGTCACGATAGTACTTTGTCTAAATCTCAAGTATTAAGTAACTTCTCGTTGCAAATATCTGTAATTTCTACCGGTAATTCAGTCGTATCCTATATTTTCTGTATCGTGTAATGATATAGTATCATATACCCTTACTATGCCTACCTGTACCTGATATGTATACCATGTCTAGTTGACCTCCTAAGTGTCTCTCGAGAATCGTACAGACAGATCGTCCGTAGTGTAATCGACTAGTCTAAATTAATTAGCTGACTTAAGTAACTTAATTGGATTTTTGTTTTTCTCAACAAGATAATACAAATGGAAGACCACCTAAACCTTTCGAAACTGTTGTCATTACCATGGACCCGTAAACCCATACATTGACAGGCGTACACATAACCCCTAAAATTTGGAAAATTTTATGAGCATGTAATATACATGCAGTATACTAGCAGTATACCAATGGTATACCACCTACAGTCTACTAAACAAGTCACCAATGTTGAATGGTCAAGCTGGTTACCCATGCATTGGGTAATTGTGTATCATGTGTATGCCCCGATTTGCTGGTGCCTTGGATTGGTGTGGCATCACCCATCCAATGGACACCCTAATCTATTTTTTCTCTCCTCTCCTTATATACCCTTTCATTTGAAGGACCGTAAGGCAACTCTAGAGGGGGGATGGGTGAATAGAGTGCAGCAGAATAATCTACCCAATTTAAGATTATCAGAATAAAGGCAGTTGCTAACTAACAGTGTATATAAAGACAGTAAAGTAGAGAGAGAAAGCAAATACAAATACCAAGAAGTATACTGGTTTTCCTTTGAGAGGACTAGTCCAGTCCCGAGAACTCAATCTCGAAATTTTATCCACTATAATCACCAATAGTGAATCACAAGATTTGATCCGAAGGCTTGCCACTTCTTTACACCATGAGATTTGATCCGAAGTCTCGCAACTTCACAACTTAGAGAGAGAGAGAGAGAGAGAGAGAGAGAGAGAGAGAGAGAGTAACTGATAGAACAAAGCTCTTTACAACTCATAAGACTTCTAGACCGAGATCGCACTTGGCACTAGGAAGGCTAAGGAGTTGCTCTTTGAGATGGAAAAGTTAAGGCTTTAGGGGTTTGCTCACAATAGGATAGAATACTTAATAATGGTTTAGTGTATAAGAATGAAGAATTCTAATCCTACTTATAGGGTGTAGGCAAACATAATTCGGCCAGAATTCAGATGTGGTTTAATTCAAATTTTCAACCGTTGGGCCAAGAAATCAGGAGCTTATTGAGCTAGTTGATTTTATACCAAAAGGGTAACCAAGTTCGGTCCGAGTTCCGCCCGAGTTCGGTCTCTTAGTCTGGTAGACTTTGTAAATGAATGTGGCCTGATTTGGTAGATAGGTTCTTTGGTTCATTTGAGTGGACTAGGTATCTGGGTATAGGTATTTGGGTTTGCCAATACGACTCAGCTTACATCAGTCCTAGACTCAAATAAATATAATGTTATATTTGAATAGACATAATACAGATGACATGTAATAGCAGTATTGATGCTTCAGATCATGACATATCAATGCATGGTTTAGTTAACTATCAAAATCAAGTGACTGAGACCGGATGGGCCAACAATCTCTCCCATTTTGATAATTGACAAACAATGAATGATACTGCAAGTCTTCGATATGCAAGGCTCTCCCGTAACTGTGGAGCAGTTGATATGCTGAAGACAACTCTATCAAGTATCATCTTGTATGCTAGTATCATGTATGTCTTTCTCTCCCGTTGTCATTTGATCGAAATGGCATGCTCTCCCAAAATCGGTGACATGACAAGAAAAATAAGAGAGTAAAGTGTATACAGGATAATATATAATGACAAAAGAAAAATTACATTAAACTATTCATATGAAAAGAAAATATACAAAAGCAGATATAGTAGAAACATCATATAGAGCATCTAAAAGTTAACTTTTTAAACATTTAAATCCATTGAGTAACTAGTTATCATTTTCTTTATCTTCATCATCAAGATTAATTATTCTGTTTGGATCAAAGAAGGCATCAGCTGGATCCAAATATCACTGAACATAGGGACGATCAATACGAAATCCTTGTTGATTTAGATTTCGGAGAGTTAAAAAAGGTCCGACTGGGTGCTTCGATAGGGTGTACTGGATGTCTATCAAAGTGTTGCCAAGAGCCTGAGTCTAAAGAGTTTGGCGATGATCAATAGCACGATTGTGTATATCTTCTTTGTGGAAGCAATCACGCAATAGATTGAAAATAGACTCTAAGGTTTGTGGTTGTTTATCAACAGGTGGGACAAAATCAACAAGATGAGTGTTAGAGTTTGATGATGAGTTATAAGGTAGAAGCATAGTTGGCTCAATTCTCCAAATTCTATTGAGGTATAAAGGTTCCTCAAGATTTGGATAAGTATCCAAAGTAATGTCAAAATATCTAAAAATGGTTGGCAAGTACATGGCGTATAGTAGTGGACGCCCTTTCTTGTGACATTGAACCATTTGAGATAAGATGGTCTGTGGAACATTGAAGTTAATGCCGAAATACAAGTGATATAAAGCTGATATTTCTAGATAAGAAACCTCATTAAAGTAAGTTTTCTTAGGTAAAAAAGTTGAAAAGATAATACGATGCATTTCAAAGAAGTGACCATTCAAATATCTAGCATGAAATTTACCAGGTGCACATTCAAGAGGGTGACAAAGGATATTCTTGAAAGAATTTAGGGTTAAGCCATGGTCGGATTGAACTTGCGTGATGTTGACTAAGGTTTGTCCATCAGCGATAATGCGTAGGATTTTACCCAAGTTATTCGCATCGAATTCAATTGGAATACCACGAACTCTAGATGAAATAGTGTCATGTTCATATGTTAAGTTACAATAGAATATTTGAATAACATTGGTATAAATATTGGTACGGGTCATAACAAATTCTTCAAGTTGAAGTTTTTAAAGAATAGGTAGATAGTCTATGTGTTGGGAAGAGAAATCAATAGGATGGCCAAAACAGACGTGTCTCTTGGAGAAGTCATTAAACTAATCATTTAAAATTTTGAGGCTTCGAAAGGTGAAACTGTCAAATTTTCCTAAGTTTGGCATAATGGGACAGAAGAGAGAGTCGAAAAAGAAATTTAGTTTCCTTTTAGGGGCCATTGGGAGAGAATGTAGGAGAAAAAACTAAGATTTATTTGTGGAGGAGGAATAATTTTCGTTGGTCTGAATGAATGAGCAACGAAATAATCTATATATAGAGTAGCGGAAACCTAATTTAGGAAGAGAATTAAATGACATAGCATATTCTGGAATTAAACTAACCGAGTTCGGTCCGAGCTCGGCCCGAGTTCGGTCCGAGCTCGGCCCGATTTCGGTCCGAATTCTGTTGACATTTATTTTCAGAATCTCAATGTAACTTTAATCGATATTATGCCTTTCTTAACTTAATATAAATACAGAATAATAAGTGTTGAACTTAAATCATACATTTTCAAGAGTTTAAATTATCTCAGAGTAGCTGTAGAGGCCGGATCCTAGCTAGCGGTGGTCCGAAGATACTTAAATACCGTGTCGCTTAAAGTTATTTACACATTTTTGACAGAAGGGCCATTTCGGCTTGTATCCAAAAAAATTAAAACTTTTAAAAAGTGTGACGATAAATTTGTAAAGCATCTTATGATTCTTATATTTTATCAGAATCAAAAAGACCTAATTCTCGACGGATAAAGTCGAATCGATCTTCAGCTAAAGGATTAGTAAAGATGTCTTCTAATTGATATTCCGTGTCCACATACTCTAAACAAATATCTCCGTGTAATTGATGATCCCTTAGAAAATGATGACGGATTTCTATGTGCTTAGTACGTGAGTGGCTACTGGATTTTTGGTCAGATTAATGGTGCTAGTGTTATCACAGAAAATATGAATGTTCTTATAGTGCAAATTGAAGTATTCTAGGGTTTGCTTCATCTACAAAATTTGAGCACAACACCGTCCTGCAGCGATATACTTTGCCTCAGTTGTTGATAATTCAACATAATTTTGTTTTTTGCTAAACCATGAGAGTAGAGACTTTCCTAGAAAATTACAGGTGTCGTTGGTGCTTTTTTGATCGACTTTGCATCCAACAAAATCAGCATCCGAGTAACCAGCAAGGTCAAAGGACATGGTTTTGGTTCTTTCCACTCACCAAGATCAATCGTCTTGTATTTCGATCGAAAAACTATTCGAGAAGGCTTCCGCTCAAGCCAGCTAAGAGATATCTCTTCTATATAGTGCCAACACGAAGGAGAGTTATGTCCCTCTGAGGACCTGATTCCTTTTCTAGATTTAGATGAGGCATATTACCCGACCGTGTAGGGCCCGGTTAGGAGAAGAGGTACGCGACTGAGAAGGAGCTGGAGGTGCTACCTTCAGAGTTACCCTGAGTCTTGGTAGGCCTACCACCTCAGACTTGATTATCTTATCTAGTCAGCGATGTTCTAGTCTAGTTATCTTATTTGACTTCTATAGTTTCATTCAATGTTGTATTCGTGGGTTTGTTCCCACCAGAATTATCTTTGGTTGTATATTATGACATTCAGAGTTTGCCTACTTATTTCCAATATTTACTTCTAACTATCTTGTATTTGTGCCGTGGATGAGATTAGATATTTACCTATTACATATTTAGTTTAGATGTGGACTTAGTCCATTTACACCGTAGTACATCTACATAGGGCCATTAAATTGGAAACATATTCTAGTCTGTATTAGCTAGCCTAGTCATGTGACAATTCTATTATAATTTGGGGCTGGGGTGTGACACTCCCCACCAGTGCATTCAATGTACTGATAACCCACTAGGTTGCTTGCAGAGTGCAGGAGAAGCTCGTTCGGTGTGGAGTATCCCTTCGTGCACGCTAAGGCGCGAAGTTTGCTCTGGAACTTTGGAGCGTCGCGTTTGGAATTGAAGCACTTATACAAGACATAATGTTGGAACATCGCCTATGTATCATTCTACGTTGTTTGCCACTTGGCACGCTTTTATTGTTAAGAGAGAGAGAGATTTTGTGCGACTTGTAATCTCGGTCTAGCGCTGCTTGCAATATTTATAATATCAATAAAGTTCTTATTTTACTTTCATACTTGTGTTATTCAATGCTTCTGCTCTGACGACTCTGTGAACTTGTTACCAATCGCCCGTTCGGTTCTTATTCTGCTGCATTCGGACTATCTGTGCGACTCTATGGCTTAGATATTTCATCGCCTATTCGGACCCCGGCCTTGCGTGGACGCAACTTGTGCTAGCGCGGCATCATGTCCTGATGGGAACAACCGTCCCGCAGGAGCACTGGCACGATAATTCGCATTCAGCAGGGACGGCCGATCCTGTGAAAGTCCGGGGCGTACAGCATGGGCCACCATAAAAACTATGTCACGTCCCAGTCTCAAAATACAAGGACTAGGCTACTTGGCAATGGCCAGCAGCATAACTCTAATGGACAAATCCAATTTAATGGACCCGTTAGAGTGCACTTAAGCTATACTATCTAAGTAATATAATAAAATATTGCTACATCTTAATCCACAAGGTCATAAAATATCATGAATGGACTACATATATCCTGGTGTGCACCCAATTCAATACTTGTCTGAATAGACTCGAAGAAATAAAAAGAGTATATAAAACTAGGTTATACCATATATGAGTAATCAACAAGAAAAGCTAAACATAACTAAGGTAGAAATGATAACAGTACCTTATTCCAATGCCAGCATGACGAGGTGATACACACCAGTAGCTCCAGAAAATGTCTCAACCATCTATGCTGCAAAACTGGCAAGGGACCAGGTCCTTAGAGGGACGTTACAAGGTACAAAAAATAGCATGCCAAAGTAAATAATAAAATAATAAGTAATGTGCTCAAAGGTATCTATCATAACCAGCTAAGTGGATGTACATGAGAACATCACTCGTATGCTAGACCACCAAAGTGTGAATCTGAAGATCTTAGAAGACATCACTACCAAAATTCGGCCAATTAGCGACGTTATTAGCGACGTCAAAAAATAACGTCTCTAATTTTCATAAATTTAGCAACTCCAAATAAAATGTCTCAATATGTCACAAATAGCGACATTTAACGACTTTCAGCGACTACTTTTCGTATTTAGGGAATAGACGTCGCTAGAAGTCATTGAACGTCGCTTATTTTTTATAAACAACGACGTTTAGTGACGTCGTTTAATATACGTCACCAAGTTATTTTAAATTTTTAAAAATAGTGACGTTTGGCGATCTATAACACGTCGCTAATTTTTATTTACTGCGACATTTAGCGATGTCCTTTTGAGACGTCGCTAAAATATTTTCATAAAGGGGGGTTGGTTTGGTCGTAGGGCCGGCCAGAAAGAGTGGAAAAGTTTTTGGAAAACAGTTTTTTCTACTCCCGAAAATCGACGTTATAAAGCAGGTTTTGAAAAAAAAAACAATTTCAAAAGAAATATTTGAAGTGAAGTCGGCAAAACAATGTTTCCATTGACTTTTGAGTTTAAAAGCAAAAAAAAAGTGTAATAAAGAGTAATCAAACACAGCCTTACTCTTTTCCATACATATCGAAAAAGATATAGTACCATGATTACTCCACCTCGATAACATCCCGTATATTGGAAAATTGTTGATGGTCCACATGAGTGACACTCTCATCTGAAAGTTCTTCTCCTTAAATATATCATAAGTTTGAACATCGAACTGTTGCAATTGTTTCAACTCATCCACCAACGGGTGTTAGTAGATATCAATGTTCTTCTTTGGATTTTCGGACCGGGTATGATAAATGTCAAGAACATGTAAGAGGTCTTTATGCACATCCACGGTGGTAGATTATAAAGGATCAAAATTATCGGCCAATAAGAGTACTGAGATACTGCTTGTCCTATCTAAATGAGTGGATCCATCATAACATAAAGCCAACCAAATATTCCTAAGGCTCCGTAGCAAATTCATGATGACACCGATCAAAATACTTCCAGCCTCTCCATCGGAAGGATGAGATAATTCTCCTTCATCCATCTTTCATTTTCTGCTATGCCATGTTATGTGTTGTATTATATTTGCCAACATATACATCCTCTGCAACCTCTTAGTGATCGTCAAAAACTGCATGTACTAGTAGGGACGCAAACTTTCTCGTGCAGTTGACTTTCATTTGCCTCGAATTGGCTTGCACCAATCCTCGTGACAGGAAATGCATATGTCACTATCGTTATTCTCCTTGTAGTACATCATATAACCGTTTTGACAATAATTTTTTTTTGTAGCCTAATCCGAGTTTTCGTATCATCATCTTTGACTTATATAAGTTTTCAGGAAAGTCCTTCGATCCTTTTGGCAACAACTCTCTAACAAACTAAATTATCCAGTCCTAGCATTCCGGCGGTAAATTAAAATCAGACTTGAGGTTCAACAGCTGCATCACCACAGACATGACAGAATGAGAATCACAACCTGGATATAACGAAGTATCAGCATCCTTGAATATATCATAGAACACATTTGCATCAGGATTCAGATCCTCCATATCAAAACTAGGATCAGTCGCAATAAATACCAACTCCCGTGCAAGATTTCTACTGATATTTGAAGTGATCTCCGAGAGTAAACTCTCCTACATCTATATTGAAGGACGACTGATATTGCGGAAACAAAGATTATCCTTGAGCCTTCCATTCCTTATGGTTCTGTACGAAATCTTTCTTGTAGAGATGCTCCCTTACGAGATCTACCTCTTTGAATGATCTATTATGACATTTGAAAAAAGGGCACAAGATGAGTATCCCATCCATGAAATAAGGTTGGCTATTGGCGTGTTTAAGAAATTCCTTAATGCCGACCTTAAAATTATCTGTCAAATCAATCAAGCTCTCATGTCACCGATTGTACATCTACGAACAATCAACTAAGTATTGGCTCATTGCTTTCTTATCCTTGAATGATTCTGCACGTACCATATATATTCAAATAATATGGATTAAATACAAGTGTCAAAAGAAAAAAATATAAAGCACTATGAATACCAATTTAGGATACTTGCTAAAAGAGTAGTTAGTTAGGACTACTGTACTATGAGTACCTATATAACATAACACTATAAAAGAAGCTAATGGAACTATGAGTACCTATGTAACATAATACTATAGAAGAAGCATATTAAATCTAATTAAGACTTCGATCTAAGACTAGTTAGGTTTATGTGTAACATAATATTATGACATGTATAGAGAGGAATTAAAATATCCCAAAGCATGTTGTCCACACATCTTCTATATTTCTTTTGTACCTCACAACCATACATCAATCTAGTTGACACATGATTGTTGTATACAAATAACAGGTTGGATTTTATACTACATAATATACATACATCAAAATTTTTATAAACATAAACAAAGCCAGCCTAACCAAATTTTAATCAAAGTTAATTCCTAGTAAAATTCTAAACCTAAAAACTCTAGCTCATCCATTGAAAGACCACCACCACCCAACTCTAAATTTAATCCAAGATGTCTCCTGTAAGAATATAATCTATTAATGCAAGATTTGCCGAAGGTCAATATGTGTTAATTTATTCCTATAACAACATTAAAAGAGCCGCCGCAGCCTCCTCCTCCTCCTCCTCCTCCTCATCTTGAAACACACTAAAAGTATCCATTTTAATCCAATCACAACAACTCAATGGCAAAATGACTGGCAAAATCGAAGTTTTAACCAAATTGCTAATGGATCACATACAAAGTGTTGAAGCTAAATTGTTTGCCACAATACACCTACTAATGCAAGGTCTGCCGAGGGTCTACGTGTTTGCAGTCTTACTCCCACTTAATAATGAGACTGTTTCCAAGACTTAACCCCACTTTCTCTCGGATGCAAGCAACAAAGCCTTCTTGCCATGGAAACCTATGCAGTCCCCACCACTCCCCACCCACCACCACCACCTCACCCACAAATGTAACTTTTGTTTAGCAACAAAGAGGCTCAAGTTTTATATAATCCCCAAGAAAAAAAACCAAAACCATAAAAAAAAATTCCCATTCCTTCCCAATTACAGAACTCAAAAAACAAAACTAAAGCTGACATTAAACTAATTGGGATCAAACATTGAGGAATCTCCTGCAACAGAGATACGTAGGCCTTCGACACATTTTTCTACCAATTACACATTTCTCTCCTGCAAGAGAGATACGGAGGCCTTCAGCACATTCTTCTCCCAAATAAAAAAAATTCTCCTGTAAGAGAGATACGGAGGCTCGTCAGAGAGAAAGGGTTGCGAGGAGGAGGGGTTGCTGGAGAGGGGGGTTCTCGTGAGGAGGAGGTGGTCGGGGTTCTCGCAAGGAGGAGAGATCCTTGAAATTTTTGAGAGTGTTTGGAGGAAAACGAAAATGATGAACAGTTGGAACTATTGGAAATAAAACGTTTCGTAGCGACAGAAACTACGTGTCACTAGTTCGTCGCTACGTTTACTCTGACGACTAAGTGATGGACTAGCAATAAAAATATGGACATTTTTTTTAGAAATACAGTATTGTGGCCGGTCTGTCGCTTATTAGTCGCTAACACAGCAACGAATCTTGTTTCGTCGCTGTGGTTAGTCGCTAATTTACTGTATTTTTATAATACTTGTACGTCGTATAAAGTAATTTACGAAACATATTGTATGCAGTAAAAACCCTTTTCCGATGTAGTGACTGTTTCTTAAGTTTGTCTTAAAGTACTATTGCCATATACCCGTCACAAAAGCAGGTTTAGTTTCCAACGTATTTAACTTTGGTGAAGTTACAAACAAAGGTATTCATACCCATCCCGTAACTTAACGTATACTAGTTTTTTTTTTTTTTCTCCTGTCAAAGATATTATACGTACTTGTGGATGAAATTGTTAGTAGTTGAAAGAGTTCACTGGACAGAATTAGATTACGCATGGCCAATTTAGGTGGGTGCTTATTCCACCAGTAATATATATTTGGGTGATGGGAAGCTATGAATGAAAGTTGGTACGTTTTTTCTTCTTCTTTTCTTTTTTCTTTTTTCTTTTTCTCTTTTTCTTTTTTTTGAGGTGGTCAAATGTGTTCTGAAAAAAAAAACCTGAGATTAGGCAGAAATTCCAGATTTATTGGATCACAGACACAGAGAAACGTGAAGCAAACTAGTGTTGCAACATATGTCCAATGTCCAAGAATAGGAAGCTATGTTGCAGAAAGAAAAAAGGCTGTTAATAAATAGATATAGAAGCCTGTGTTGTAAATGTGCATTCATAATTCTCCTTTTGTAAGTTGTGGCTTGTTATTCTATTAACAATTCTGCCAGAAGCCGTTGAGGAGAACAAGTTGTTCCTTTCTTTCTTTCTTTCTTTCTTTCTCGATTCATAGTGAAGAGAGAGAGAGAGAGAGAGAGAGAAAGAGAGAAAGAGAGAGACAGAGAGAGCGTGAAATTAAGAGATGGTAATGGGAGAGCAAGGACTTGTTTCTTCTGCCGGTGAAGCGTTTGACGATGATGGGAGACCCAAAAGAACAGGTAGGTATGGTATTACTAACGGTTCTAATCCAATTTTTATAACTTATGGAAAACGCGACGTCGTCATGTTCTGGAAGAATGAATGCCGCGGTGTCCTACTCTGTAGCAATGACACTTCAACTCCAAGAGGCAAGAGAGGCCAATGGGGTTTCAAATTAAATGAACCAATATATATATAGAAAACCGATGGAAGCAATAAGTTGGATATTGATGAATGTTGTGCGCGCATGCAGGAACGCTTTGGACAGCGAGTGCACATATCATAACAGCCGTTATCGGGTCCGGCGTTCTTTCGTTAGCATGGGCCATGGCTCAGCTGGGATGGATCGCAGGAACCGTGTCTCTCTTCCTTTTCGCGGTCGTCACCTTCTATACATCAAGCCTGCTAACCGATTGCTACCGGTCTCCCGATCCCGTGCACGGGAAGAGGAACTATACCTACATGGCTGCAGTCAATGCTAGCCTTGGGAAAACTCAAATTTTACTTTGTGGAGCCTGTCAGTACGTCAATCTTTTCGGAACCGGCATCGGCTACACGATCACCACGGCAGCAAGTTGTCAGTAAGTTATGGATAGATAGATAGATAGATAGATAGATACGAAACGAGCTGAGCTGAGCTGCTTCTACTTAGTAGATTATTTCCTAAATTGGTGCAGGGCCATAAGTGTGTCCAATTGCTACCATTTCAAGGGCCATGATGCCGACTGTAGTGATTCAGAAAGCAAATACATGATCATCTTCGGGATTATTCAGATTTTCTTCTCACAACTCCCCGACTTTCATCAATTATGGTGGCTCTCCATTGTTGCCGCGGTCATGTCTTTTGCTTATTCTACAATAGCCATAGGCCTTTCAACCAGCAAACTAGCATCAGGTACGTGCAACATCTTAACCAGTAAATTTTCCATTTGACAATCACTATAACATTGTGACATCCATGAATCTTGATATATATATATATATATATATATATGACCATGCAGGAACCACTAGAACCACCAGCCTGACAGGAGTTGAAATTGGCGTAGATGTCACTTCAGCTGAGAAGGTATGGAACTCATTTCAGGCGCTCGGAAATATTGCCTTTGCCTACTCCTACTCCATGATTTTGATCGAAATTCAGGTAATTATATATATAGCAAACCCAAAACATTGATCATAGCACAATAAATATACATATATATTTAACAATGAACTACGTACCTACGTATTTACTCAGGACACGCTGAAATCGAACCCAGCAGAGAACAAGGTTATGAGAAAGGCAAGCCTTGTTGGAGTGTTGACAACCACCGCATTCTATCTACTCTGTGGTTGTGTCGGTTATGCTGCCTTTGGAAACAATGCTCCAGGAAACATACTAACTGGCTTCGGCTATTTCGAACCATTCTGGTTGGTAGACTTCGCCAACATGTGCATCATAGTTCATCTGATTGGTGCTTATCAGGTAGGTACGTAGGTTCTCATAGTTAGAAAATTAGACGGTAAAGCTCCTGGCTTAGCTGAGAGCAGATATGCTGTTCAAAGCTAATTCTGTACAACCATGTCTCCTCCCTATTACATGTGGGTCCGGACAGATTTTGGAAGTAGATACGGAAATGGTGGCCTAGATATAATAATAGGAAGGACAGAATAGTACATATTCTGCTTGGGACAATAGATCTGTTCTCAGTACATCCTATATATTAGCAACTCAGTGTTTCCTAAGACTAATATATATATATATATATATATATATATATATATATATATACAGAAAAATTTCTGAATTATTGATGGTGAAACTTTAATCAAAGAGTTGCTTGCTATGACATATATATACACAATAAATCCGAAATATTTACCATGCATTTATAGTGACTATATTAAATGAGTGAACTGACTTCACAGGCATGAACTAATTATACCTAGCTAATTCTCGCCATAATAATCTCCAATATATATAACAGGTATTCAGTCAACCAATTTTCGCTGCAGTGGAGAAACTCGTGGCCCCAAGATGCGCAAACATGAAGGTTTTTCGCTTGGTTTGGAGAACAGTGTTCGTGGTAGTTACCACCCTCTTGGCACTAGTCATTCCTTTCTTCAATGATATACTCGGCTTCCTGGGTGCACTAGGATTCTGGCCGCTTACAGTCTACTTCCCAATAGAAATGTACATAGGTCAGAAGAAGATCCGCAACGGAACTCCAAAATGGATGCTGTTGAAGACCTTAAGCTTCCTCTGCTTCATTGTCACAATGGTTGCAGCTATCGGCTCCGTTCAAGGGATCATACAATCACTAGCTAAAAGATTTTAAAGCATTCATTAATTCCTGATAGTCATGGGCATACGTCATGGTTAAAGAAAACTAACTACACCATCCCTTGAGGGGAGGTTTGTCAGAAAGGCAGATTAATTGTACCACCCGATTACCCATACAATTAAATAGATTTCAAACAAATGGATGCATTTAGTTTCAAAAGAGATTATGCAATAGTTGTGAATTCTGCACACTACTCTTTCTGAATTTATGTTATGGAGTAAGTAAGCCCCTGTCCTGACCTGGCCTGCTCAGACCGAATTAAGCCCCAAGGCCTTCAATTGCTTGGACAACTGTATAACTATGTGTTGGATTGTATCTCGTTTCTAGTTGAGCGCTAGCTTAAAAGGGTGATGATAACGGAGTTGATAATTTAGTCCCACACGTGGTAGAAAGTGAGATCATGAGATGTAGATGATCATAATTGGCTCAGACCTTACAGGAGAATTCAATTTTTAAGGCATATGCGCCCAGTCTAATATCACACCTCATGGTCCAACTCCTGTTCGGATCACACTGTGTTCCCAACAAGTGTTATCAGAGCCAAGATTGTGAGGCTGGTCTGGGTGTCTCTCTTCTCAAGGTGGAGTTAGGAGTATCCTCAAGGTGGTCTGGGTGTCAGGCGAATCATACATAATGTTGATGATAACTACACGGATTGGTTTCAAAGGTGGGTGGGTTTGACACGTCTAAGGTGGAGCAAGACGTTGTGGTAGGCACATAGTGATGGTGTGAATCAAGATGACAATATATTGGATATCATGGGTGCTCGGCTGGTGGGAACGAGCACCCTGCTCGGCTGGCGGGAACGAACAAAAAGATAGTCCGAAAATAAGTTAAGGTGGAGATTGTTCAATTGTCTTATTTTTGGTTGAGCGCTCAAATGTGGTAATAATGGAGTTGATAATAGGTAAGATGTAGGATCATGAGGTGTAGATAATTGTGATTGGTTCAGGATTAACATAAAAAATATCCTTTTAAGATATATATATAGATCCAGTATAATATCATACCTCATGAACCTAGCTCTGATTCGAATTACACTACGTTCCCAATACTATGTAAGGAGGCAGAGGCTACACAATAATTTTACCTTATTTTCCATACTTATAAATATCTCCACTCCTAGTGTAAGGTAAGCACAACCTCTTTTACTCACTTTTCTTTTGACTCTCCTAGTGTAAGATTATGTCACCGAAGTGCCTATAGTTAGTCCAACACATGTTAGCTTCCGGACCATTACCAGGTCAGGTGTATATTTAGGATAATTTACACTAACTACTCCTAAATTTTGGATTTATTACACGGGATACCCCTATTTTTAAACTAATTATATAGACCATCCATATGTTTTATGTTTATTACACGAGGTACCCCTACTTTAAGATAAAAATAAAAATTATAACACTAACTACCCATATTTTTATTTTTATTTTTTCTAAAGGGAGGGGTGGTCGGGGTAATCAGTTTAAAAGTAGGGGTACCCCGTGTCATAAGTCCAAAACTTAGGGGTAGTTAGTGTATATAACCCTATATTTTATCATAACTGCTCATTTAAGTTGTGTAATGGGCCGGGCCGGCCCGAGGCATATGCTGACCAGGTTTGACAGGGTTCGGGCCGGGCCAGGCTAAGCCCTGGCGAGGAAACGGGCCAGACGGGATCGGAGAGAAAAATACGAAACTAGCCCGGACCCCATGACCCGGTAGGGAAAGAACTAGGCCGAACAAGTTTAGGGTTGGGTCCGGACCTGTCACGTCCCCATCCCAAGATACAGTGAGCCGGGTACGTAACTATATCTCCAGGCTACGCCCCATACGAATACTATCGTATCCGTATCAGCGATTGTCGCCTGTATAATTCTAGGATGGAATGCAAGTCATACTAAAATACTTCATTACTACAAACTATAATTATACAACACAGATTAAAGTACAACTATACAAATCTTTACAACAAAACTCCCTTAATTTACATAGTTCCAGCTATAATATATTGTTTCTTGTATTCCTGAAAACCACTTGAAGATCACTCCTCGACTTCGTCCACGTCATAAAAAGGTAACACCTCACCAGAAACTTCGTCTTCCCCTAGTGAATAATACTAGGTCGTCAGAACGACAACAAGTCCTCGGTCCAGAACGATAAAAGAACTGAAGATATGATTTGATAAAAGAATAGAATAATTGAAAGACATTTCCGTATAGTTGGATCTGAGTTTGATATAGTTAGAAGTATTATAGTTTAAAATTGTTATATATAACTCTAACTAAGATCTATTTTAGTGATCTCTTAGTGTCTAATCACAATAATCAATAAAACCTTAATTCATTACCATAATCACAAACAAGTTTCTTATATGATGATGCAATTTAAAAAAATATCTGGATCACATACATCGTATTTTCTCAGCAATAATCCCGTGACCAGGGATCAGGTTATGTCTCGGTTGCACGATGCTTAGAATCCGGCCCCTCCCGCGCAGGGAGTAAAACTTGTTAACTTCTAAACTCTTTAATTCTTGTTTTTAATACAAGAATTTCTGGAATCCAAAATCTCTCTTGGTGAGCTAAGCCTCACCCCCAACATCGTATGGCCTTACGATACGAAAAACTCTACTGATTAGTTTTGTTTATTTATTATATTACAGAGATTTTGGGTGTGATCCAGTTGTTCTCTCCCGTCCAATGCACTAACCTAAACCTACAAATAATTATATTATATTATCTTGCATTATGTTTCTGCTGGGTACGAGTATGAATCCAGATCTCGATTCATGTATGCCACGAATAACGAGCATAATTCAATATTTTCTACTTTTCACAAGGATCAAATTATCATACTGGAATCATGATTTTAAAACTTGTCCTTTCTTTGAAGGAATCAAAAATAGAAACACTGGATTCAAAATATATTCCCTTTCCAATTGAAACACATAATCTCAATATTTCGTTCTTATTTTATAATGAGGACGTAACAAAACACAGGATATTATTGAATTGAATAATTAAATTTTCTGCAGAAATACAGAATAATACAAAATTGAGTTTCGCTTGCGTGACTCGTGTCAGTGTCCTACGCATCCTAGACTCCAAATAATCGTCCCCTAAGCATGATTAATTTAAGGTTTATCGAAAGTTCGTCGCTACTTAAGATATAGTAGCCTATAAGTTAGGGATTTAATAAAAGCGTTAACTTCTGGATATCGAAAATTTAGTTAACTCCCAAAATTCTTAAAAAATTTGGCAGTCTCCTTTGTATTTCGAGCTCCAAAAATTTGACAGTTTATAATCAGACCCGGGGCAACCCTCCGTAGCTCTGCAAAATGCCTCGTATTCAGTGAAGATGACGAGCGTTAGCGCTTACGTCAGAGAGTCATGATTGCCTTCATCTGTATACAACTGTGCAATGCCAGCATACACATGACAAACCTCCATGCATCAAAACTCCCCAAAAGACCAAGCTCTCTATGCTCTCCATGTGCCACTACTCCCTCAAGCATCCACATGCGGCCTGAACAATCAAGTCACAGAGAAGCCATATGCGGCATGATCAATCAAGTTGCAGAGAAGCTGCATAGTATATTATATGCGATCTGATCGACCACAGAGCAGGGAGGCCGCATAAAACTCCTCTGACATAGATTTCAATGTCTGTCAGAAGCTCTAACACATCACTCATCACTCTGGGATGCTTCAAGTCTCGTAAAGACGATGGCTCAGGAAAAGACAACAAGTCACATCAGTGCATTAATTGCTTCTACAAACGTGCCATGCCACGTATCCTACGTATGCGACTATAAGACCCATGCGGCCTCGTCACCATATGGCTTAAGTGTCCATTCGACCAAAGCCCGATGAGAGCTCATATGCGGCCACAACACCAAGCGGCTTAAGTATCCATTCGACCAAAGCACGAAGAGAGCTCGCATGCAGCCACAATGCCATGCGACCAAAGTTTTTATTCGATCAAGGCCCAACGAGAGCGCGTATGCGGCTACGATGCCATGCGGCCATAGAAATACATATGCGACCAAGTTGCTATACGGCCTCCAGCTCACAAGATCTTTCTGTTACAACTGCAGAGATCTTCGCACAGTTGGTGCTAACTGCGTGTCCAGCTGACCAAGTCATGCCCACAACGCATTAATAACAACCGCGAGATCTCTTCAACATCATATCTCAACCAATACCACATGACAATCGGCCTATGGCATGCGGCGATAGTTGCAACCGCATTCTGTTGAAGGAGCTTTATGCGGCCACCAAACAGAGGCATATGCGACACCCATAGCCCATCAGCACGATGGCTATAAATAGGAGCAACTTAAATGTTCTGCCGGAGGGCTTTTCTTTTTCTACTTCAGAGAGAGAGCATACCACCCCCGGCCAAAATAGAAAGAGAGCATACCGAGATGAGTGAAGAGGGAACATAAGCTTCCTCTGTAAACCCCCAGAATTTGCAAGAAATTTTAAATTGGGATTTTCACAATTTTCTGGAATTTTTTGGGATTTTTCTGCAATTAAAATCAGGGTTTTAAATTATTAAATGATTTTTAATTGTTAATAAATAATATTAAAATATTATGAAAATAACATTTTTGGGTGTAAAATGGAAAACCGGACTTAGGGTAATTTTTCTGGATTTTTGGGCCTCAGACCTATTTTTAAATGCCTAAAAACTATTTTAATTATTTATTTATTTAATTAACTGATTTTATTATACTTATTATTATTATTATTATTATTATTTTTACTTTTTTCTGTTTTGGGCCAGCCTGGCCCAGTGGACAGCCCAGCCTGCCCAGCCCCAACCATTACCGGGTCGGGTCGGGTCAGACAACCCGACCCGCTAGCCGCCCGCACCCGCCGACCCGTTTCTCCCCCAGCACCCCCCACGACCCCTCCTGACCCGCTCCCCGCTCCGCTCTCGCCGGCCGCGCCGCCCGCCGCTCCACCCGGCTCGCCCCGCCGCAACCCTCGGCCCACGACCTCCTCTTCCCTCCGCCTCCCTCGGCCTCGAGCCACCACCCTCTCCCCTTTATAAACCCCGCTCCTCCTCCTCCTCCGATCTTCCCTCCCCGTCGACACCACCCCAGCCACCACCGGTCCGCCCCGCTGCCCAGCACCACTCCCCGCCGCCCTCGCCGAGCCAGCACCGCCGTCCTCCTCCGTCGGCCAGCCCCTACTTCCCCCTCCCCTCGTCGACGCAGCCGGCCGCAGCAGCAGCAGCTCCCCGCTGCCCAGCCGCCGTCGACGCAGCCAGCGCCGCCGCGAGCCCGGCCACCGCCTTGCCGTGCTGCCCCCGGCCCCCTCCGCCTCAGATTGGCCGCCCAGCTGCCGCCCTCCGCCGGAGCTCGTCCAATTCCCCTGAACCCTAACCCTAATTCTTCTTCTGTGTCCGGACACGTGTCGGACACGTGTCGGACACGTGTCAGACACGATTCGACCCCAGTTTTCGGGTCCCCTTCAGGTACTTGTAACTTTCACCTCGTAGCTCCGATTCCAATTTCGTAAATTGTGTTACGAAGCCTGTATGACCCTCTCGGTGCCCGGACAAACCGCTCGGGGCATCGCGTCCTGTGGTGATCGCACACCGCGATCCAAAAACAGGGGAAACATCGACCCGATTCACCCCGGAACTGAGTACGCCCCGCCAAACGGGACAACTTGGTCGCACGTGGTCTTCACAGATACGCGCACGTCATTGATACGGACGTGTGGGATTTCACAAAAGTTGATTCGGGTGTGCGTGCACACCAGGATCAACGCGTATCCGCGGACATCGTCCCGTATCTGACTTTTCTGCAATTTACCCTAACTTCTTGTACACACGTCGGATCGAGACGAAACTTGCACCATCGGACTCGTAGCGATACGCTGGTCCTGTGGGTCAAGTTTGGTTCGATTTTGAGAACGTTGACGAAATTGCGTGTCGTGGACCCCACAGGTCCCGCTCGACGGGCGATTTTGTGATCGGCTCATCGGAATCCAATTCTGGAAGTTTCGTTGGGTTCGTATTATCGTTCCTGACCTGTTGACACTAAGTTTGGTGAATTTGGAGACCTTTGACCCTGACACGTTTTTCGGTGCAAAGCGGGCCCACATGCGGACCCCGTTTTGACCCGAAACTGTCATTTTTGCCCTTGTCTCCAAATTGGACTCAAGGACAGGCATTTCTAGCTATTTGATATCTTCTGAGCATGATGGTAATATTTATTTCAGCATCTGGACTCATTTCTGGAAATTTTCCCCGAGAACATAACTATAATTGGATCCAAACATCAGGCAAGTACCTGCACTTCAAGTTTAATCTTTATATTGTGATTTTAGTACCATTGATGATTACACGTAGTGATAGAATACTGGATTTCATGTCTTGAATACTGGATTTCATGTCTTGCTTTTCGTGTCGGGTGGAAGAATACTCGAAGGCATGTAGTTTACCCTTCCCCCTGTCGTGACTGCTAGCTGTTGGTACGCGACTGTACCATCAGCCTGATTCCTGATTATTCCTGACTGCTAGTCGTCTATGACGGCCTAATTAGCCTTATAAATCCCTACATGCCAACTATGTATTCTAAAATAAACACAAATTCACGCACATAGTTCTTGTCGTGTTGCAGTTCTTGATGTCTTGTTTACAGTTACATTTCCTGTCTCATTTATTCCTGTTTTACCCTTATTCCTGGTTTATAGAAATTAATCATGTTTTACTTATAGTCCTGATTTATAGCATTAATTCTCAGTTAATCTTTACTATTTATTATGCATATTCTCAATATGATACTTTAGCAGTTCTTTTCTACTTTTCATAAATATATAGTTTAAGCCTTGTTGTGCATTGTGTACTTTGCTCCTTTCCTGACTGGATCTGTTATTTTAGGCGATGATGAGAACCTTGCCTCTACCTATTATGGCCCCTATGAGGTAGCAGGTGATACGGTTGAGAAGCCGGTTCCCACTCAGGAGACTACCCTTGAGGAGTAGTCAACCAGTTAGCTAGTTTTTCCTTTCAGCATAATACTCGGGTTTGTCCCCGATTTATCTTCTGGCTTTGTATTAACTGTGGATTTGGTTGTCACAGATTAAATATTATGAAATCTTAGCATTCATATTTTCCTGTGATTATTCTTGCCTGTTTATTATTGTGGATGAGATAGATTTTATTAATCCCAGAAAATGACCTAGACAGCGTACTACCGCCGACACTGCGGCATAGGCTGGACGTGCCCACGCACTCGTGCCTGAATATCCGGGTGCGGGTCGTGACATCCTCACCCTGCATCGGATCATCCACGAAGTAAAAGAGACGCCATAGCACTCCTTGTCCTTCGCCATACCCCAGAATCAAAAATATTGTACTTAGATTGTCCGTCTTGGACCTCTTTGTACTTTCTTTTGTTTGTTAGTTAAATCAAGCTCTTTTAGAACTTCTGAATTTAATGGTAAATAAGATGGCGACTCTGCTGGGGACGTCTTTCTCCTCTAATGAGCAAACTGTGGCACAATCTGATGCAGCCAAGCTCGGGTCCACTCAAAAGATGCTGGTAGTCCACTTCGACTAGCTAGCTTTCGAGGACATGCCCTCCGGGGACAGCGCGAGTCCTTCTCCGAGGCAAGAAAAACCCAAGAAGACCCACAGGATGCGGGTAGCAAATGCTACCGTGCCTCACCCAACTACGGAGCAGGCACTCCTCATCTCTCTTTCTCTTTCTCTCTCTCTGCCAGAGGGATCACACATCATGCGTCCACTGCTTATGCGACAGCCTCTTCCAACAAGAAGGGTGCTCACCACTCAAAGACCCGTAGGACATGGGTAGTAAAGGCTATCGCGCCTCTCCCAACTAAAAAGCTCGCGCTCCTCACCTCTCTCCCTATTGCTAAAGGCGCTCGCCAGGTGTCCCCTTAGGTTGTCCATGCGGCATCCTCGCTTGACATAGAAAATGCTCAGCACCCAAACTCTGGCAGAGGAAAATACTACGATGCCAAAAGTTTGGGTGCTGATGAAAACTCTATGCGGACAAGGAGGAGGCCCCATAAGACTCACTATACGGCATAGGTTGACGGTAGCAAGCTGATGGCCGCATGCGACTCTAGCAGCTGTCGAACCTCTATTTTTGACCTAATCTCATGCAGCGCTGACCCTATGCGCCATGCTGAGAATAGTGAAAACCCAAACTTGGACTCTTCGTACTATGTGCCTACGGGTGACAAGTCGAAGAAGCCTGGGGTAGTGCGAGCTCGTCATGCTCAAACATCTATCCATTCGGCTGACCGTCGAAGAGCACCGCTAACTGTTATGTGGGCCCCTGATGGAAAGCTGTATAAGACTGACCCATGCATCCAGCCCTCAGCGGCCAATGGACAGGGACCATCTCAAAATTCTTTTACTGACGATCTGGGAAAAGTTCTTGTATGAACCCTAGATCAA
The DNA here is from genome assembly GCA_036927795.1 of Iris macrosiphon. Taxonomy (NCBI): domain Eukaryota; kingdom Viridiplantae; phylum Streptophyta; class Magnoliopsida; order Asparagales; family Iridaceae; genus Iris; species Iris macrosiphon. The sequence continues at coordinate 211,678,303 of JAYESA010000004.1, forward strand.
GGAGCAAAAACAACACCAATGCACCTGTGCGCTCGGTATACCCGTGCTCACGAAAAGGGTGCAAAGGTGATTCAGCCCTCACCTGACTTGTGCAATATGATCAATCACAAGCACAAGGCGAGGGAGGCAGCTACGGTATGTGAAGTATCCTCCACAGGACATCACTGTGCCAAAATTATCATTAACTGTTGCAACAAAGTGGTAGTACCTACAAGCAGGCAGTCGATATTCCAACGACTGCACCCGATGGCACCTATCCGACACCAATCCAAGGATCAGGTACAAACACCCGAGGAGGATGAGATACCATTGGTCTCATATTATTATGCTCAAAAAGGCCCTTCCAATTTGGGAGGGAAAAAGTCTAGTACCTCCAGTCCGTCAATATCAACCAGTGCATTGAGAAGGCGATGACCAAGAGGACCAGCAGCGGGACCTGTGGAAGGAGTTTTCCAGAGCACCCTCTCTAAGAAGAAGCTTTTAACTGCTGGGGGTAGCTCTTCCTCAAAAACCCTGGGGGTTACACAAGCTGGGGGTAGTAATCCCCCGTACCTATATGACAATCCAGCGTTCCGAGGAGATAAGGATTCCCAAGGAAAGGATGTTGAAGTCCCTGGGGGTAGCCACCCTCAGAAAGAATATGCCACCTCCTATGTTGGGGGTAGTACTCCCTCTGAGTCCGAACAGGATGCGATACTGCCAACCTTTCCTGATGACTATTCGTTGAAAGAGTCCGAAGCAGAAAGTGCTATGTCTACTATCCCGTCCATCTCTTCTCATGCAAGAATAGCATACATGGCGGGGAACGAGCATGAAGGACCTCGAGGCCATGATGCAGACCATGAGCAAATTAATACAAGCCTTGACCCAAGCAGTACTAGACATCAAGGCAAGTGTTGCCTCCCAACCAGCGAGGGCTTCTGGATAAGCAAGCTTGGACCCTGGGACCAACGCGGACTCTGACGCAACCGCTCCGACCATAGTCGGAAATCACCCTATGTCTGGTTCATCTGCCCCTTCCATGGGAGATGAAGCCAAAGAAGCAATAAGGGAAATCCAGGAACTCCGGGCTCGCCCAGATTCTATGGGCAGCAGGGATTCACTGCGCGAGCTCGGGATACGACAACCGTAACCCCCACGAGTATAGGGATGTTCCATACCCGCCAAAGTACAAGCGCTTCAACCTGAACCCATTCGACGGGAAGACTTATCTCCGTCAATACATGAGCTATTTTGAGACTGCTACGGGGCACCTACCTCGTAGTGATACACTCCTCACCAAGCTCTTTATGGGGACATTGCCCGGGGTCGCATTCGACTAGTTTTGTAACCTACAAGACAACTGTATCTCGTCGTTTGGTGACTTCAAGAGTCTTTTTCTCAAAAGATTCTATGAAGGAGGAAGCGACATGATGATGTCTTCCCTGATGGATGTCACCCAGGGGGAAGGGAACTCGCCCAAAATTATATCGATTATTTCCGCCAAGAAGCACTGAGGTTGTCTCCAGGCAATCATGAGTCCATACTCATGGACATGTGCTGCAGGAACCTACTTCTGGTAATCAACCACTTGATGGGAGACAGTCAATTCAAAGACTGGACATCGTTCATCATCAACGATGTCGGTGCTGAAAAGAAGGTCAAAGATGCTCGGCTTCTGGGAATACAGATCCATGTCGTAGATGACAGGGGTAAACGTCCCAATAATAACAACAGTGACAACAACAACCGCGAAGGAAAAGGGAAGCAAGCCCTGGTGGCCAACTTAATCAAGAAGTCCAAGCAAAAGTTGGCTGAGGTTCCAAAGCCCCAAGAGACTAACTCCTTCAAAGATGTCGATGTCATGCCCATCTTCGACGTATTAATGAAGGGTGGTAAACTTCGTCTCCCCGACGTCAAATGCCCCATAGAGGCAGCCGAGATGAACAATCCAAAATACTTCCAATACCATTGCTACATCCACCATACAACGAATGATTGCTACACCCTCAAGCGGTACATCCAATGCATGTTTGACACCAAGGCTCTTACCTTGGACTTCGATGACAAGACAGTAGCCGCCAACATGGTGTCCCTCCAGTTCGAAAACTTTCCTGCGATGGAAGCCTAGGATAGAGTCATCCGATCCCGAGGGCAACAAAGGAGGTAGTCAATCTTCCACCAGCTCGCGACCAAGCAGCAGGGATGATACCTCTTACTATACCTCGGGGCGAGATCATGTGGGTCCACCCGGATCTTGTCCTAGACTTGATGCAACAAGCAGCGCCTTCCGCCATCAACCCTAAAGCACGAAAAAACAAGTCCTGCTACATAGTTTTTTCTACCGCTGAGGAGGTCTGGGCAGGGGCAACCAGGTCGGGCCTTACCTACCAGAAAGATTACGAGGCTTCCGACGTCAAAACACCTTCAACGACCAGGTCAAAGGAAAAGAAATGCAGGCTGGGCCGCATGATCCTTTCCTCGAAAAATATAAATTGTAGACTTTGGATGCTCAGCACAGCTCAACAAGTCTTCCCGTGCACAAGAGCCAAATCTCAAATGACTCATCAGCAATGGCGCATGATAAGTAGCATTCTATTATATGCATCCGAGCAAGTCTTCAACGCAAGGACGTATCACACTTCATGCGCACACGATAGTACTTCTCTACGTAACAAATTCTTATGGGCGATAGGCAGTGATCCTAAGCGCATAACTCAGCCAACTCTCTTGTGTATACGTGGCAGTATTCATGTGCACAGAGCTTCTTATTCTGCACAAGCTAAGTCATCAACAATATTCAATGCAATAAATTATGAGCTGTCATAGTTCCATCATTACAGCCAACAATCACTCCGTCTCATGCAAAAGATGTACTATGACCTCCAAAAAGCTGAAGGTCTGAACTTTGGTAAAGGACGGTATATTCTTTTATAATCCGACAGTTATTACAATAGCACTCCCACAGGGCTAGGATATGAAGATGCTAGTATGTGATGTTGGAGTGAAGTACTATGTCTGAGCTAGACTTTTACTCCTCTTATCCCCAGCAGGACAACCCAGATGTACATCTCTACACACTTGGTTCTTCATCCCCAACAAGTGCCTATATGCAACTTTTTCTCCTTCTTTACAAATTCTCATGAAATCTATTTTTTGTATTCAGGAGTCCTGGATACGCAACAGATGATGGATCCTCAAAGCTCCCTAGCGGAGCAGTACTCAGGTCTAGTTGCGCACTCCTGCGGTAACCACTCAAACAAATCTCGTTAGGCGCTAGCCAGGGAGATTTGCTTCAATTGCTTGTCTCTTGCCCTGAGCATACCGCATGACGAATCTGACCTATGAGATGGCTTGAACCGGGCTTTCTACTAAATCAAAGAAGCCATGTTCATATTTACCTCTGAGCTATCATCCTAACAATCTCTCCAGTGGAGCAATCCTCAGGTCTATCTTCATTTTCGGATAGACCACGCCTAACAAATTACTCCTCAGTGAGTTTCTCGGACATTGGTTCACGTCCATATTACCTCTGAACTACTGTCCTAATATTTCTCTCCAGCTGAGTTTGCCACATCCATATTACCTTTGAGCAAATCTCCCAGATCTTGGATATTGATCACTACGTCCATATTACCTCTAATATCGGTTATCGGTTGCCATCCCCACTTATCACCCGTACTCACCAAGGTACACCAGCGGTATTAAGTTCATAAAAACTGCCACATCCATATCACCTCTGGCAGATCTTGTCTCAAACCTATTACTTGCACTAACATGTGCAAAAATTAATGGGTCCACAAAAACTGCCATGTCCATATCACCTCTGGCAGGGCTTATCTCAAACCTATTACTTGTACTAACATGCACAAAAATTAATGGGTCCACAAAAACTGTTACGTCCATATCACCCCTGGCAGGGCTTGTCTCAAACATATAACTTGCACTAGCATGCGCAAAAAATAATGGGTCCATAAAACCTATCACATCCATATTACCTCTGATAGAGATTATTTTTGAACTTATTACTTGCACCCTAGTGCGCAAAAAGTAATAAGTCCACCAAAAGTCTCTCAGTGGGATGTCCTTAATGGAAGCAAATAGTTCACGTCCATATCACCTCTAAACTATGAGCTGCCCCTGTTCTCCATCCAAAGAAAATAGCCATGTTCATATTACCTCTGGCTCATTTTTCTTTTCCTTCCACCAAAAATATTGGGATCATGCCTAACCTCTCGGTACGACTATCGATCGGCTTACGTCTACGTTACCTCTGAGCTATCATTCTTACCTCCTCTCCGCTAGGGTTTGCCATGTCATTCGCACCTCTGAGCAAATCTTCCAGGTTTGGCTATCGATCATCACGTCCACAGTACCTCTGATATCGATCTCCGTCTAAACTTATCACCTGTACTTAAATTTAAGTTCTCCAACGATATTAAGTCCACCAAAATTGCCACTACCCCTGACAATGCCTATTTTGAACTTATTACTTGAACTAACGTGCACAAGAAGTAATAAGTCCCCCAAAGATCCCACAGTGGAATATCCTCAAAAACTATGATATCTTACCACGTTCACATTACCTCTGAGTAAGATATTTTAAGAACTTTGTCATGTCCACATTACCTCTGAGTAACGTTCTGTCCATCGACTTTCTACTATCACGTTCGTATAACCCTGATAGTGTTAGTCATTTCAACTTGTTATCCATACCCAGTCTTGGGTACGCCATGGGTAATAAGTCTACTAAAATTTTCTAAGGGAATGGTATGTCCTACCATGTCCATATCACCTCTAGTAGGATATTCCTTCCCATATCAGAGGCTTTTTCCATGCTTCTTTCAAAGTATTTTAAAACTTGTTAAAGTTTTAAAAACTTTGAAGGGGGACTTGTAAAAGCATGAAAAATCTTTATGTTTATGCGCCCGAGCAGCCATGAGCCTAAGGGACCGATTCAGTAAAAGTCAGGCCACATACAACGTAGGCGGCAATCCACGAGGCAATAATCCTCCAGCTCAGGCAATGTTCGACCAAAGACAGTACTTCCAAGGTCAGTGAGGAGGCCGCATAAGACTCTCTTATGCGTCACAAAATACGTCTTCGTCCATGCGGCACAGGAAATGATCCTAAAGACATATGGCGGGCATTTTAGACGCAGACAAGCTAGCCGCGGGGTATCACCTCCATCAGTCACAACTTTAATGACTCTGACAACATTAATTACTCCATAAAATACCTCATATTTAGTGAAGACAGCGAGCGTTAGCGCTTACGTCAGAGAGTCATGATTGCCTTTGTCTGTATACAACTGTTTAATGCTACGCGTACACACGACAAACCTCCATGCATCAAAACTCTCCAAAAGACCAAGCTCTATATGCTCTCCATGCACCACTACTCCCTCAAGCAGCCACATGCAGCCTTAACAATCAAGTCAAAGATAAGTCATATGCAACCTGATCAACCAAGTCACAGAGAAGCCGCATAGTATACTATATATGTCCTGAACGACCACAGAGCAGGAAGGCCGCATAAAACCCCTCGGACACAGATTTTGATGTCCGTCAGAAGCTCTGACACATTACTCATCACTCTGAGACACTTCGAGACTCATGAAGACGATGGCTCGGGAAACGATAATAAGTCACATTAGTAAATTAATTACTTTGACAAACTTGCCATGCCACGTGTCCTACGTATGCGGCTACAAGACCCATGCAGCCTCGTCACCATGTGGCTTAAGTGTCCATTCGACCAAAGCCCGACGAGAGCTCACATGCGGCTATAATACTATGCGACTTAAGTGTCCCTTCGAACAAAGCCCAAAAAAATCTCGCATGCGGCCACAACGCCATGCGGCCAAAGTGTCCATTTGACCAAGTCCCAATGAGAGCGCATATGCGGCTACGATGCCATGCGGCCACAGAAAGACACATGCGGCCAAGTTGCTATGCGGCCACCAGCTCACAAGATATTTCCTTTATAACTGTAGAGATCTTCGCACAGTTGGTGCTGACTACGTGTCCAGCTGATCAAATCATGCCCACAGCGCGTTGATAACAACCCCGAGATCTCTTCAACAGCATATCTCAACCAAGACCACGTAGAAATTGGCCCATGGCATGTGGTGACAGTTGCAACCATATTCTGTTGAATGAGCCTTATGCGGCCAACAAACAGAGGCATATATGTCACCCATATCCCATCAGCACGATGGCTACAAATATGAGCTACTTGAACGTTCTGCCGGTGGGCTTTTCTTTTTCTGCTTCAGAGAGAGAGCATACCACCCCCGGCCAATACAGAGAGAGAGAGCCTACTGAGATGATCGAAGAGGGAACGTAAGCTTTATTACCCTACATTGGATCGTCCACAGAGTAAATGAGGCACCATAGCACTCCTTGTCCATCGCCATACCCCAGAATCAAAAAATATTGTACTTAGATTATCCGTCCAGGACCTCTTTGTACTTTCTTTTGTTTGTTAGTTAAATCAAGCTCGTTTAGAAATTTTGAATTTAATGAAGAACACACCCTTCATTAGCACGTCAAAGATAGGCATGACATCGTCATCTTCGAAGGAGTAAGTCTCCTTGAGCTTTGGAACCTCGGCCGGTTTTTGCTCGGGCTTCTTAGTTAAGTTGGCCACCAAGGATTGCTTCCCTTTCCCATCGCGGCTGCTATTGCCACAGTTATTATATTGGAACATTTTTCCCTATCATCGGCGACAGACATCTATATTCCTAAGAGCCTGGCGTCTTGACCTTCATCTCAGTGTTGACAGCGCTTATGATGAACGTTGTCTAGCATTTAAACTGACCGTTGCCCATATAGAGGCTGAATGCTGGAAGTTAGTTTATGTGGCACTTGTCCATCTGTGTCGACTCGGGATTGCCTGGGGGCAACCTCAGTGCTGCTTGTCGAAAATGCTTGATATAATTTCGGGCGAGTTCCCTTTTCCCCTAGGTAACATCTATCAGGGAGGACATCGTCATGTCGCTTCCTCCATCATATAATCTTTTAAAAAAAAGACTCTTGAAGTTGTCAAATAATGAGATGCAGTTATCTTGTAGGTTACAAAACCAGTCGAATGTTATCCCGGATAATGCCCCCATAAAGATCTTGGTGAGGAGTGCGTCACAGCGAGGTAGGTTCCATATTACAGTCTCAAAATAACTCATGTATTGACGAAGGGAAGTCTTCCCGTCAAATGGGTTCAAGTTAAAGGGATTGTACTTGGGCGGGTATGAAATATTCCTCCACTCGTGAGGGTATGGTTGTCGTATCCCGAGCTCGGGCAGTAAGTCCCGACTGCCCATGGAATCTAGGTGAGCCCGGAGTTCCTAGACTTCCCTCATTTCTTCTCTGGCTTCGTCTTCGGCAGAAGGGGGAGATGACCCAGGCAGAGGGTGATTACCGCCTATGGGCGGAGCGGTTGTGTTGGAGTCTGCATTGGTCCCAGGGTCCAAGCTTGCTTGTCTAGAAGCCCTTACTGGTTGGAAAGCCATATTTTTTTTAATTTCCAGCATCGCCTGGGTCAGGGCTTGCATTGATGAACTCACCGTCTGCATCATGACCTCAAGAGCCTCAAGGTATTGTCGGTCGCTGGGGCCTTCATGATCGTCCCCTGCCATGTATACAGTCCTTGTAAACCCCCTCGACCAGATTCCAGTATTTTAGGAATATTTTTCACAATTTAGGATTTGTTGCAATATTTTAATTTATTTTGCTTACATATCCTATTGATTTGTGCACCTGTCCATCACCTAATTATTTGGAGCTTTACCTTGACTATTATCCCCGAACAAAGTTTACATATCTCTTCTAGACATGCCAGTCTACTATCCTGCACTTTGTGCAACTCCCAGATACTCAGTTTTGAGCCTCGTATGAGACGCACAAATATCATTACAAAAGTCCGTATTTATTTCCTATTTTATTTCTTGCTCTTTACCCATCTCTGTACCCCTAGAGATTTGAGGCCAACATGCACCTGTTTTGCCCAAACAAAAATATGTTAATTTTCTACACTGAGTATACTACATTTAGTATATTGACACCGTAGAAAAATTATGACCCTACCTGCCTCTAAATAATTAGAGAACACCGTGCGCAGTATTTATTAATTAATAAATACGGTGACCCGTATCACCCAGAAACCAGGCCCAACCCCTGCCCAGACTCACCCCCATTCTCCCAGGACCCTCGTGCAGCTTTTCCCTTTAATCCTGTGAATTTTAGTATTTTTCGGAATCGGGTGTTTTCCCAGACAATTTCGTAATTGAGCAATTTTCCAAAATAGGACCTTTACGCAATTTATGAAATTATAGGGACTTTTCTGCAAATTTCGTGTGAGGTGTCAGTCCTCTATTGGCCGGTGAACCTGCACCGTCCATTTGGCGACGGGACCCACCCGAAAAGATCCCGGAAATATCTCAGAAATATCCTGAAAATATCTACAAAATATCTTGTAAAATATCTTTAGATATTTTTACATATTATATTAATATAATTTTCTATAAAAGAAAAATAAGAAAAATAAATAAAAATCCCTAACCCCCTACAGCCGCAGACCTCCCCCCCCCGCCGCCGGTGCCGAGCCCCGCCCGCCGGAGTCTCCCCCCCGGCCCCCCCGCGGCAGCTCCTCCTCCTCCTCCTTCTCAATCTCCTCCTCCTCCTCCCCAGCTCCTCCTCCTCCTCCTCGACTCCGCCACCCCCATCACCAGTCACCACCACCACCACCACCATCATCATCACCACTCCTCTCCTCCTCCTCCACTCTACCCTAATCGCCGGCTACCCCCCCCCCCCCGACCACCCCACTCCATCACAGCCCCCCCTCAACCCGACGCCGCCTCCCCTCTCTCTACTTCTTCCCCGAGTCCCTCACCCGACGCCGCCCTAGCCACCGCTCCGCCCGACGCTACCACCGCCGCCTGCCCAGTCCCGACCCCACGCCTCCTTCCCGCAGCTGCCCGCCGGCCGTCGACGCCGCAGGCCCGAGCTCCAGAAGCGAGCCCTAGCAGCCGCAGCAGCCCGGCCTCCCGCGCTCCACGATGCCGCCTCCGGCCGCCTGCCGCGCGCCGCCGCCTCCAGCCAGCGCCGCTCCAGCCTCCCTCCGGCATCAACTCGAAACCCTAGCAGTAGGGTTGGATTCGATTCGGACACGTGTCGGACACGAGAAACGCAGTTTTTCGAAGCCCTGTTCAGGTACTCATATCTCTCTCCTCGTGTTTTTGTTTTCATTTTTGTCAGTTGCGTCGCATAGACGGTATGACCCTCTCGGTGTCCGTGCAAACCGCTCGGAGCATCGCGTCCTGTGGCGATCTCGAACCGCGATCCAAATACAGGAAAAACAACGACCCGATTCACCCCAGAACTGAGTATGTTCCGCCAAACGGGACGACTTGGTCGCACGCGGTCTTTACCGAAATGTGCGCGCCGTTGATACGGACGTGCGGGATTTCGCAGAAGTTGATTTGGATGTGCGTGCACACCGGAATCAACGCGTATCCGCCGACACCGCCCCGTATCCGTCAGTTCTGAATTATGCTGTAACTTTGTGTACACATGTCGGATTAAGACGAAACTTATGCCATCGGACTCGTAGCAATACGCTGGTCCTATGATCCAAGTTTGGTTCAATTCTGAGAACGTTGGCAAAATCCCGTATCGTGGGCCCCACAAGCTCCACTTGACGGGCGATTTTGTGACCGGCTCATCGGAATCCAATTCTGGAAGTTCCGTTGGGTTCGTATCATCGTTCCTGACTTGTTGACACTAAGTTTGGCAAATTTGGAAACCTTTGACCCTGACACGTTTTTCGGTACAAAGCGGCCCACATGTGGACCCATTTTGACCGGAAACTGTCATTTTTGCCCCTGTGTCCAAATTGGACTTAAGGACAGGCGTTTTTAGCTATTTGATATTTTCTGTGGCTGTTAGTAATGTTTATTTCAGTATCCGGAGATATTTATTCTGAGGCCATAGTTCTAACACTTGGTATTTGACATCTGGATATTATATTTGCAGCTCTCCCGCCAGGCAAGTATACCTTGCCTTGTTGTACTATTTAAATTCAGTATTTGTTAGTTACATGTTTATTTATTATATAAATATGCACGTCCGAGAAAACTCGAGTGCAGTCAACGATGGCGTTGACGTTAGGACTTGTGTCTGACCTAGTGTCTAGTGGACCCACCTAAAGTTATGAAGTTATTGATATAACTTCCCAGGCCTTGACACGTATCATTACACGTCACAGAGTGAGTTCATGTAGGGACGCGTACCTCATACTCGACTGGCCATCGGTGTGAGCTACACGTGTAACGGTATTTAGCTTAGTTGATTATTTTATTGTGACTTGCATCATAGTAGGAGGTGTCCACGTCGTTTTCACGACTTGTATATCTACATTGGGCGGGAAAGATACTAGTGGACGTATGGGACACCCCCTCCTTATATATTCCCATGGTATTCCTGTTTTATCCTTCGTCCATGCTCTGCAGGGATGGACGATTGCAGAGTGCCCTTGAGTCAGGGGGCATATGACACATATACTAGCCAGTCCCGACGATTGGTGAATTACGTCAGCATATGTCTAGCAACATATTCCCATGCGCACTACAAGGTCTTTAAATTGCATTCACTTAGATGGTTAGCACACCCCATTTATTTATTCAGTATTTACATTATGGCATATTCTTTTTCTGTATCTTGCTATGTCCCTCTGAGGACCTGGTCCCCTGCTAGGTGTATATGTTTTTTGAGTATTCGCAGGAGCACAGATCCGGACATGTTACGTATATTCCGAGGAAGTCTTCTCTTCGAGTCTCTTGATTGTCAGAGGTGTTCTTATATGGTGTGTCTCTGGTTCCTTTTATATTCTATTTCGGCAGTGGATTTGTTTCCATCCGACTATCATTCTTTAGGTACTTTATTTTGAGTTCTAGTTACTTGGCTATTAGTTATTCATGTATATTTGACTCTGTGGATGAGATTTAGATATTACCCTGTGACTTGTAATTAGTTTTACCACTTATGAATTATTGTTCAATATACAGCGTACGCACGTATATATGGTTTCCATATATTGGAGTTGCCATATATACGGGCCAGCTGGCATGGTTACGTGACCTAGTCCTACGTATTTTGGGACTGGGGCGTGACAGTCCTCACATGGGGATAGATGGACGGGACAGTGGATGCCGCACTTTCCGTCTCAGATTTATACCGGGAGTAGTCATTAGGTAGCATCGCCTCCTCCTTGGGTTCAGAGATAATACTACCCCCAACCTAGGAGGCTACGTCATCTTGACGAGGGTGGCCACCCCAGGGACATCGAAGTCTATTCCTTGGGAATCACCGCCTTCTCATAACGTCGGGTTGTTGTATAGGTCCGGGGATCACTACCCCCAGCTTGTGTAACCCCCAGGGGTCCTGAGAAAGAATTACCCCCAGTGGCTGATAGCTTTTTCTTCGAGCAGGTACCTTGGAAAACACCTTTCGCAGGTCCCATCGCTAGTTCCCTTGGTAGTCATCTTCTCAATGCACTGGTTGAGAGTGATGGACTGGAGGTGCTGGGCTTCCTTCCTTGCATGGTGGAAGGGTCCTTCCGAGTAGAGTAATATGAGGCGAATGGTAGCTCTTCCTCCTCTAGTATTTGTACCTAATTTCTGAGTTATTGCCGGCTAGGTACCTTCGGATGCAGTCGTTGGAATGTCAACTGCATATTTATGGGAACTGACACTTTGTTGCAGCAGCAATTGATAATAATTTTGGTGTAGTGATATCTTGGGGAGGACACTCCACGTGACGTAGTGGTCTCCCTCATCTTGCACTTGTGATTGATTATATCGTGCAAGTCAGGCAAGGACTGATTCACCATTGCACCCTTTTAGTGAGCACGGGTAGACCAAGCGCACGGGTGTGTGGCTGCTACCTTTGCTCTATGATCTAGGGTTCGTACAAGAAATTTCCCTAGATCGTTAGTGGAAGACTTTTGAGAAGGACCCTGCCTATTTTTTGTTGTGGGCTGGACGCACAGGGCGGTCTTATATAGCTTTCCATCAGGGGACCTAATAAATGTTAGCGGTGCCCCCTGACGGCCAGCCAAATGGGTAGTTGCTTGAGCTTGACGAGCTTGTACTGCCCTAAACTTCTTTGACTTAGCACATGCAGACGCATAGTACGAAGAGTCCAAGTTTTGATTTTCCTCAAAGCGGCATATGGAAGCATGGTCGGATGAGATTTTGTCAAAGACAGAGCTTCTGGGGGTGTCAGAGACACATGAGGCTGAGCTAGAAGCCGCATACTGCTTTCTTCTTTGCAACCTTTGTTGTGGCCGCATGGGCTATGCATCAACCCTGAAACTCTTGGCATCGTATTATTTTTCTCTGCCAGAGTTCGGGTGCTGAACATTCTCCTTTTTAAGCAAGGAGGCCGCATGAGCGGGGACAGCCTGAGTGGACGCATCTTGTACATATTCAGCATCAGAGAGAGACAGGGAGCACATGCTCCATAGTTGGGTAGGGCACAACGGCATTTGCTATCCATGTCCTGCAGATCTTCTTGGGCTTTGCTAGCCATAACGAAGGACTAGCGCTTCCCTCCGAGAGCATATCCTCGAAAGCCTACTGGTCGAAGCAGACCACCAGCATCCTTTGAGTTGATCCGAGCTTGGCTGAGTTGGATTGCGTCACAACTTTCTCATCAGAGGATAAAGAGGTCCCCAGCAGAGTCGACATCTTGCTCGCCATTAAATGAGTTATTGCAAACTTTGTATTTAAGGAATGAAAAAGATTATAAAGATTCCTAAAGAGAATTATCTAAGTATAATATTTTGATCTGGGGCATGACGATGGAGATTAAGAAGTACAACGATCTCAGGATTTTGTCCCCCCCTCCAATGCTCTATATGTTTTAGTTGCCTAGTTAACCCTATGGTTAGCTGGAATCACATGGCTTGGTCACATGTTACTCCACTTATATATCGTACCGTATTACGGGAACGCTAGATACGAATCTACTTTGTCACTTGATAGTTTAATTTGGATTCACCCGAGAGTGATGCAACAATCAAACAATGCCTATCCATACTTGGTTATTGACCAACTATCATGTCAATGCTGGAGGAAAATTGTATCATATACGTAGGTACACCTCGGTGTAAAATATGTAATATAATCACATAGGAATACTTAGCATGTAGGAATACATAGCACATAGTAAGTGTATCAGCACGGATACCAATAGCCGGGTCAAGTTACCAATCATTGGTAAATCACATAATTTCTAGCATATGGCAACACATAGGCTAAGTCAGGCACATAGGTAGTCATAGTCACTTTGCGCATGGTCTATCTCTACACATAGTCGGGTCAGGCGCATAGTCAGATCCAATATATAGTCATCTAGTTCTCATACACTTACAATCATTAAGATCACACATAAAATTAAAAAATCTAATAAAACATCCAAACTAAGCAAATCAATAATATGTATACATCAAGAAGCCTGGGATTGTTGCATCATGCTTCGGTGTAAAACATGTAACATAATTACGTAGGAATACTTAGCACGTAGAAACTCATTTAATGATGCAATCCCAGGCTTCTTGGGCTTTGCTAGACTTAACGAAGGACTAGATCTTCCCTTTGAGAGCATCTCCTCGAAAGCCTACTGGTCGAAGCGGACCATCAGCATCCTTTGAGTTAATCCGAGCTTGGCTGCATCGGATTGCGTCATAACTTTCTCATCAGAGGAGAAAGAGATCCCCAGCAGAGTCACCATCTTGTTCACTATTAAATGAGTTCTTGCAAACTTTGTATTTAAGGAATAAAAAAGAGTACAAAAATCCTAAACAGAATTATCTAAGTATAATATTTTGATCTGGAGTGTGACGATGGAGATTGAGAAGTACATCGACTCTTTTGCTCCGTTGATGATCCGATACAGGGTGAAGAAGCTTATGTTCTCTCTTTGCTCGTCTATGTATGTTCTCTCTCTGTGTTGTTGACCCCTGTGTGTCCGTCCTCCTGTTTGGGCAGGCCATCCGAGTATATATAGTCATCCTTGGGCTCACATATATTGGGCCGAATGGATGCTAGAGATGGGTGCCACGTGTACCTTCTTAACAGGGTGCAGCTGTAACCGTGAGTGGACCTGGCTGTCACGTGGGCGTGACTTGGTCAGCTTGACACATAGTCCATACTTTGTTGGAGAGAATCACTCATGTTATAACAGCAAGATTTGGTCTTCATGGAGTCTGAAATACATGTGGCCAGAGATGCATAGGACGCATAGAGTCTGAGATGCATGGGGCCAAAGACGCATAGAACGCATGGATCCTGGGATGCATGGGGCCAGAGATGCATGGGACGCATGGAGTCTAGGACGCATGGGGACATAGATACATGGAACGCGTAGATTCTGGGAAGCATGGGGCCAGAGACGCATGGAACTCATGGAGTTTGGGACACATGGGGCCAGAGACGCATGGAATACATAGAGTCTAGGACGTATGGCATCCTTGTTGTATTGTACAAGTCGTACTGCATATCCATCGAGAGTGAAGTTCTGTGCTAACATGAGACTTCTGTCCTTTAGTGTGTTTACGTCTTTTGAGGCATTCAAAAAATCCTCTTTGTCAGGATTCTGTTTCAGAGATAATCTCATTGCTAGGATGCCATGTCAGGTCCATCTGTGACCAAAGCTGCTTCGGCTGATTGGGGCGCATGGATATCGCCTTATTGGGCCACAGGGTGATTCTGTGGCCCAATCTCTTATGAGTTTTACTTTGAGGTGCATGGTTGTTGGACGCATGTATGCATATTTTTATGCTTCTATAGTGTCATCCAGGTGATATCGTCCGGTCAAAAGGAGTTATGGTTAGAGGCTTGTATTTAGGTGGATAGACGACCTTACGCCATTCAAGCGGGAAAGTGTCACGCCTCAGTATCGGAATACGGATATAGACATGGCCAACTATCTCGTACAAGGTATAGTACATCGTACGGCGATCGCGGTTGTAACTAGACAAGGGGTGCATACTACAAGTAAGTCACTTAGGGCCAAACAGAACATCTATTATCTCAATCATTCATGTAAGTACAATAAATACATAACATATATGACAAAGAAGTAAGGCGTCCCAAACGCTCTGCCAAAATATTTTGGAAACCAGCTGTATAAAATGAGAAGCTGGCAGAGTAACAAAAGTACATGATTATCTACAGTCTGATTAATTATAATCATGTAAGAAAACTAAATGTCCATATTTATGGCTAACAAGCGCCGTGGCTAAATGCCAAAAAGAGAAAAATATACAATAATGAGCAGTGATTAAGAAACTCACTCGTGTCCCTCAACGGACATCCATCTGGTGCACGCCATTATTCAGGGAAAAGTAAGCTAGATCATCAGGTGCTGGCTCTAAACCTAGCCATGCAAAACCAGTGGGGTTATACCCCAAATAGCAAGTACCACAAAGGAAGCACGAATGAAGAAACAAAACCAGAGAGAATATATATACCCTCTCAAAAGATTCCACTAGTTAGTCAAATATTCTTTGACTGGGTGTCCTTGAGGTATTTCCTCTGGAACCTCTTTCTCTACGAGGGAGTCTCAAAGCCATATAGACCAGAGGCAAAAGTAACTCCTCATTGTCTTCTTGTTTGTCAACTTTTTTCTTAAAATGTTGTCTAGTAGGCAAAGTGTAACTCAAACGGTCGAACACAGACCGTTTAAAAGAGGGTTCAACTATCTTAGTACAACAACAATTGATTACAACTTGATGACAACTACAATAGTGCTCATTTGGAAGCACCTTTATAGAAAGTGGGTTCTCTCTCCTTACGCCTATGTACAAGAATTTTACGTAAATCAGGAGAAGGAATAGTAGAAGAAGAAGGAAGACTCTGCCTTTTTACATCATATATATTGTATTTTGCATACATATTTTTGATACGCTGTGTATAGAGTGAAGTACTAGCTTGAATGGAACTTTCTCCAGGAGCGCGCATTTTCTGTCTCTACGTGCATAATTTTGCATGTAGATCTTGGGTTTTAGGTGCACAATATTGATCTTCAAAAGTAATGGCACACAACTTTGCTCCAACTGTGTGCCTTATTTAGAGCTGCTGCAGGGAGGTTTCTTTCTCAAGCTTCTTTTGTGCGCACAAGAAGTCTTTCCGTGGATGGCGCGGTTGTTAAGCGACTTCCTTGCCAAGTGTTTTGAATATGGCAGAGAGTGTGCCAGCGCTTTGGGTATAAAAGTTCCTATTGAATCTGCCCCGTGCGTTGCATTGGGTTCGTATAGAATGGGCAGCATGAGGATAAACAATTTCTTTGGCATCATAATGAGTTCCTCTGCCAAGGAAAGATTGGTTCATCCCTAGCTTGTTGTTGCGCGGATGTCATAATTTGTATTCCTTATTATCATACTGGCGTGGCTAGGGGGAGTGTCCACCAAGTTATAAACTAGGAATAAATGATTAGTATCCACCAAGTCACAGACTGGGGATGGGGAATCAATGAGGGAATCATCGTTAGTAGAAGTCAGCACCTTCTTTCCTTTGTTAACAGCAACATCGGAGTAGAAAGAGCGGGGCTTGGGTAGCCAAGTCTTGCAGACCTTCTTGGATTTGGCTGCAGTTGAGAGGTTAGCACTACCCCCTGCAAGCATCTCTTTGTAGGCCTTCTGGTCGAACTTTACAACCTAAGTCTTCTATATTGTGCCAACCAACGCAGTGCCGTGATGAGATATCACATTCTCATCAAAAGAGAAGGCATTCCCTAGCAGATTCGCCATTTTATTTGCCATAAACAAAAAGTTATACGAACTTTTGTATTACAAACTCAAAAGAAAAGAAAAGTACAATAAATCCTATAAAAGAATCTAAAATATAAGGATTCTAGGGAAGTATAGCTATGGAGATCTGATCTGCGGTCGATCACTTTACTCCTTGGACCACTAGACACAAAGAAGAAATGCTAGAACACTTGAAAACTCGGAGAACATGAGCAACAAAGCCTCGGCAACACCGACACGTAGATCTTCTGCCCTTCTCTCCCCGTGCGTCCCCATGTAGGATGAACTGACCCTGTATTTATGGCACTCAGGAACGGTTATAGGAGTATGCGCGCACTTTAGGCAATTTGTATTGTGTTTGTCGTTGGGCGCGCACTTTTGAGAGTTTTCACAGCCCACGTTCTGCTGGGTGGGTGCACAACATGCTGCTTGCTTAAAACGTAGCTTCCTTATACAAAGAAAGTTTAGGTCATGGGGACAATTATTTGTGCATGTCTTATGAGAAATAAGAAATGAAGGACACGTAATCATAACCGCTCACTGTCGGTTAAAGTCTTCAGCGCACAATTAAAGAAGTTCAGCGATGTCGGCACGTTCTGATAGATTTTAAGGACAATGACCTTACTGGCGCACTTCGATGAGATTTGGAGATAGTGGTTGTAACGGCGCACTCTGTTAGAGTTTGGCACAATGGCAGACTATGATAGATTTTGGCACAATGGCGCACTCTATTAGAGTTTGGCCGGACAGATCACTAAATGATAATTTGGGTCTGCGTGCTGAAAATTGCTTGCCATAATGACTCTGATCTTCTCGACTGCTATGCCAGTCTGTCATATTCATTGTATTAAATATGGGAGGAATGTAAGAATTGTGCGCATGTCTCTGTAAAGATGAACCAAGGCGCGCCTCTATTCTATTTTTGAAGAAAGTGTGCTATCATCTGAAACATTGATGAAGTGAGCCACTCTTCTTGCTAGTTCATTTTATGAAGGGGTATGACATTCTTCCTTTGGATTTACCATTCTATGGAGGCATACTTTTTATGCTTCTACTGCTGTATCAAAACCACTGTATGATAAGTGAAACCCTTCCTTTAGATTCAGACGATGACTTAGAGGACTGGTATCCGACATATTACGGACCACAGGAGGGGATAGCAACCATGGGCCCTGACAGTCAGAAGTGATTGTCGGAAGGTCTAGCTGGAATCACTAGTTATCCTAGTTAGTTTTCATTAGCATTTTTGCTACCGGATTTGTTTTCGGCTTATATTTGAGACTTATATATTGTTGTTGTTATTGGATATTGTTGATGTTTAGATTTTGTGGTTATATTAGACTTCTTTGATATCTTATCTTGCTTTAAATATGTGATTGAGTATTGTGTTGCTTTAATTATCTTGTCCTCCTTATGGAGTTGAGATATTATTTACTATTAAGTTTTATATTGTGTGAGATGTTATATAGTTAGTGATGACCTAGACAACGTTCTACCTTCGATGCAGCGACGTAGGCTGTACGTACCCACGTACTCGTGCCCTTTCACCGGATGTGGGTCGTGACACATTTTTGTGGTAGCCCATGCAGGTCATGCTTCGCAACTAGTGTGATATCGTGGTAGTACAACAGCTTAGTTGTACTAGTACGAGCCTGCGATAGGATATAGGATATAGAATACTAGGATGAGAGAGGATACTCAATCACAACTAGGAAAAACTTTTAATCTATTTATTTTACTATCGCTATTCGTTCTGAATATTGTTTCTTTGAATATTATTGTCCTCCTTTGATGATATCGTATCTTGTGCCTTATTAACTTCTTTTATTTTGATCTATCTTCAAGATGCCGCCGAAGACTAGATCCCATCGCTCTGGAGCAGCTTCTGTGAGGTCGGTTACTTCTTCACCTCCGATGCGGGCAGCAGCTGATACCGTTCCGCATTCTCCAGTTCAGAGGGTTGCCTCACCAGTTCAGGTTGGGGCCTCGGCCGCTTTTGGGGGTGCTACTCCTCCAGTTCAGAGAGCTGTACTAGTTGTTTCTGAGGAACTTCCACCACCTCCAGTACCAGTCGATGTTGTGCAGATGTTTGCGCTCTTCCGGAAGATGATGGAGGTCCAAAGGACCCAGGCGGAGGCACAGTATTGCCAGTCATACGTGATAAGGTAGGGTATCGAGAATGCCCATCAGTTAGCACTCGCAGTCATTGAGAGGTGGCACTAGTTCAGCCACAGATTGTTCTACCCCATTCCGTCCCGCAGTAGCCGAGGCCAGGAACTATTGTTGATTTCAAGAGGATGCTGCCCAAGGATTTTAAGGGCACTGAGGGGATATTGTACGCAAAGGACTGGATAGAGGACATTAAGAGGATCTTGCGATTAATGTAGATCCTAGAGAGTTTACAGATAGAGGGGGCAGGAAGTCAAATATTCGATATAGCCTTACATGGTTTCGCACAGATCCGAGGATTTTGACACCTGAATTGACTTGGAGATATTTCAAAGAACTTTTCAAGGAAAAGTTCTTCCCAGATGTGGCTCTGAGTGCCCTGGAGAACCAGTTTCAGAACCTTGTCCAGGGGAGTATGTCGGTGGACGAGTACGCCACTAAGTTTTATCGATTAGACAGAATTATGAAGGTACATAAACCATTGGTAAGAGCGAGGAAGTTCAGGAAGGGTTTGATTATGGAAATCAAATATCACACCAGGGGTCACCACACTACGACATTCGAGGAGAATTTGGCGGATGCCCAAATAGCAAAGGACGACTTGGAGCTCAAGTCCAAGAGGGGGAGAGATATATCGGGGAGAGCTAGCAATAGTGTCGGTCCAGCTAAGCGACCCCAGTTTCAGCAGCAGAGGGTGTTTCAGCTGCAGCAGTATCAGGCGCTGATTCGTGCTCCAGTTTAAACTCTGGTACAACAAATGCAACAACAGCCTTAGAGGCAGGTGCAGCGGGCTCCTTAATGCACCTATTCTAGAAGGACTGGGCACACTTGGAAGGTGTACATGAAGAGGCTAGGAGTGTGCTTGCATTGTGGATCAACGGAGCATCTGGAGAAGGATTATCTCTTAACCCTTCATCATCCAGGCTAGTGTGTAGATCGAGAGCAGAGAGGTAGAGTTAGGCCACCTGTGACACCGCAGATTCTCAGCACCCGTAGAGGGAGCCACCCCAGCAGGGCAGGGCATTTGTAATGACGGTGGAGGAGGCCGACGCTACAGGTGATTGTCACGCCCCAGTCCCAAAATACCGAGGGACTAGACACGTGGCAATGGCCAGCAGCACACACCGATGGACAAACCTAATTTAATAGATCCATCGGGGCATACTTAATCTGTAATGTAACAATAAGTAGGTCCAATAATACAAGTCACAGTCTATACTAATCTCATCTACAACAGATAATCACAGATCAAATGCCAGAAATAATGCAAATAAAATAACTCTGGGTGGATCTCGTCTGCCAATCCTGGTTCTGCTCCAATGTAGGCACCTGCTTCTGCTCCTGCTAATGCTCCTGTACTGTATAACTCTGGGTGGATCTCGTCTGCCAATCCTGGGGACATAATCCGGATCCAGGTCCTCAGGGGACATAGCAAGGTACAAAATAACTCAAGCCAAATAATGCAGTGCAGGGAATAAATGAATGAATATAAGTAAAATATGTAACCATCTGTGTGTAATGCAAGAGAGAGAGCATCAATAGTACTCAGGTTGAAACAACTACAAGCTCTGTGTAGGGGAGCCGGGAGCAGTAATATCATGAGGTGGTCTAGCTCAGCGGGAGACTGAGTAGCCGGCATAATATATAATCAACCTGTAGCCTATGTGACTCTCCAGCAATAAATGAAATAATAGGGTAAACTATATAACCAGCTAAGTGATATGCAAGATGAGAGCAGCACTAGAACTTAGGCTGAAGCCACTACAAGCTCTGTGTCGGGGAGCCGGTAGCAGTAATAATGAGTAATGGGCCAAGCTCGGGCTTCAGAGTCTTGTACCTCACAATAATAGAGGGTATATATATATGATCAGCCTGTAGCCTGTGTGTCTCTCCCCACCCAATGTAATCACACATCTCATGTCCATGATGTCTCATGTCCATGTCACGCACAATCATATCTAATGCACAAGTCATATAATAGCTAAGAATATAATATTTATGTCAAGTCCTGTATCCTATACAGAATCACCATGAATATCTCAGGAAGATCCTGTCTCATGAATGGTGTCAAGTGTCCTGGGTCATATGGTACTTGATAAGACAAGTACGAGAAGCTAAAGTATCACGAATGTCCATCTCTAGATGACAGTACCCAACACCGCGTACGGTGTCGGCACCCGACTAATAATCGGACGCTAAGTATGTCACACGGTCCTAGGTTAAGCATGCACAGCAATATAATGAAGCAAGAAAAATATGTAACAATACTGCAGAGTTTGGCAAGGTACACTTGCCTAGGGTCCTGGCTCCAACTGTAGCTCTGGTCTCAGTGTGATCTGCAGGTACTACTCCGGTTGCTGAAATAAACATTACCATTGGATTCAGAAAATATCAAATAGCTAGAAACGCCTGTCCTTGAGTCCAATTTGGACACAAGGACAAAAATAACATGTCCGGCCCAAAGCGGGGTCCACATGTGGGCCACTTTGCACCAAAAAGTGTGTCAGGGTCAAAGGTCTCCAAATCTGTCCAACTTAGTGTCAACAAGTCAGGAACGATGACACGAACCCAACGAAACTTCCAGAATTGGATTCCGATGAGCCGGTCACAAAATCGCCCGTCAAGTAGAGCCGGTGGGGCCCACGATACGCAATTTTATCAACGTTCTCAGAATCGAACCAAACTTGGGTCACAGGACCAGCGTATTGCTACGAGTCCGTGGGAGAAAGTTTCGTCTCGATCCGACGTGTGTACACAAAGTTATAGCGTGTTCCAGAACATACGGATACGAGACGATGTCGTCGGATACGCCGGTGTGCACGCACATCCGAATCGACTTCTGCGAAATCCCACACGTCCGTATCAACGACGCGCACGTATCGGTGAAGACCGCGTACGACCAAGTCGTCCCGTTTGGCTGGGCGCACTCAGTTTCGGGGTGAAACGGGGTATTGATTTTCCTATTTTTGGATCGCGGTTCGCGATCACCACATGACGCGATGCACCGAGCGGGTTGCACAGGCACCGAGAGGGTCATACAGTCTATGCGTCGCAACTGACGGAATTAAAAACAGAATCACAAGGTGAGAGGAAACGTTACCTGAACAGGGCTCCGTGAAGACTAATTTTTACGTGTCTGAGTCATGTCCAAGTCGACCGAGGCACTGTGTCCTGTGTCCGAACTAGGGTTAGGGCTGTGGTTCGCCGGAGATTCGTTGGAGGGACTCGCTGGGGTGGTGCTGGGCTCGCCGAGGCTTCACCGTGGTGGCTCGAACTACGCCGGAGGGGACGGCTTCGACGGAGGCGGCTAGGGCATCACGACAGAGGAGATGCCGAGGTTGGGGGCGAGTGCTGGAGGGAGACGGCGGGTCAGGGGAGGCCGACGATGGGCTCTGCTGTCACGACCCGATTCCGTAGAATCGTTAAGGCGTCCCCCAAATCGTGACCGCCGAGCGGGCCTGGGGTTACGCCCGCACAAGGCTTTAATGATTTGCATAGCAAGCACATATTCAAAGTACACAGATAAATTGAAACACATATTTGAAACATGGAAAAGTTCTCTTTATTGATAATGAACATCTATTACAAACTCTTGAACGAGTTAGCTAATATGCCGCACGGGCTTACAAAAGTGTTGACTCAAAATGAGATAGCAGTCCTGTACATTACATCCCTTTATAACTTCAGAATATATAGACCTCCAGGCTGGAGGACGGCTTTGCCACGGAGCTGCATTTGTGTATGAAGAGTTGCAAGCTCCTGGTTCCAAAAGGCTTCAAGGGCGGCGCGATCAGGATGCGCCAACAGCTGGACTGGATCGGGAAGACGACTTTGGCTCCTCGCTCGGTTTGCCTTAGTGCGGAGAACCTGTTTCAACGAGGGTCAGCATGTCGAAACATACTGGTGAAGGCGAGCTAACCGAACTATACCAATCAACACGTTGTTTAATGAAGCATGCATATTTTATGGGTTTCTATCTTGCCTTAGTTCATTTACAAGTAAGCAGCATATAGGAATTTACTGAAATGAACTAGCCACCGTTCGATAGATTTTACCTGCCCGTCTGAACTACCTGTACAATACTTACCTTGCCTTCCCTGCCATGAAGACACAAGTTAGTTTGCAACAGGTTTAAATATACAGTGGATCACTGGCGGGATGCCATAATGGACGATTTAGTCTTGAACGAGGATGGAATGCAGCAAGGATTCAGTAGTGGCTACAAACCATCCCGTTCAGATGCAGTAGACTACAGTGAGTTCCGTCCAGATCGGATCGGTGCCAGTGCCCCAGCGACCGTCCGCAGGAACCAGTGACCTTGTGCACAAGTTGTCCGTGATCGAATCGGTATCGTTTCATTAAGTTAACAGTTCATGCAGTTGAGGCAAATACCGGTGTAAACTCCCTCGACCAGATTTCAGTAATTTAGGATTAGTTTTGACTAATTAGAATTATTGCAACTTTTTAAAATTTTATTTATTATATATTCTATTGATTGTGCACCTGTTCATTACACAATTAATTAGGGCATTTCACTAGCTGTTAAACCTAAGCAAAATTTCATATCCCTGCTCTAGACTTGTTAGACTACTTTTTCTGTATTTTGTGCAACTCCCAGAAACCTTGTTTGGTGCTTCGTTTTAGTCGCACAAATATCATTACAGACGTCCGTATTTATTCCCTATTTAAATTTCTGCTCTTTATCCATCCCTGTACCCTAGGGATTTGAGGACCAGTAGGCACCTGTTTTGCCCAAACAAAAATACGATAATATTCTACTCTAATTATATTACAATTATCGTATTGACACCGTAGAAAAATTATGACCCTACCTGCCTCTAATTAATTAGTGAACATCGTGCGCAGTATTTATTAATTAATAAATACGAGGATCTGTATCACTCAGAATCAGACCCTGACACTGTCCAGACTCACCCCCACCCTGTCCAAAATATTTCCCCAGCTGATTTCCCTCAATTCTGAACAATTCATTATTTCGAGAAATCAGTATTTAAAATCAGGTAAATTGTAAAATTACGCAAAATATCAAATTCATGCTTTTATGCAATTTATGAAAAGTTAGGGGTTTTATGCAAAAATGCATGCAAGGTGGCATAATCCTATTGGTTAGTGAATAGGTGTATGGGACCCACCGAAAACACCCAGAAAAATCCAGGAGAAATATCCCAAAAACTTGAATTACCAAAATAAACCTGAATTTCCCAATATTTACGAAAATGCCATTCACCCAAACCCTATATAAACCCTAACCCTCTCCCCTTTCAAACTCCACAGCTCTTCCCTCCGACCACCGCCGGCCGCACAACTCCGGCCAGCCCTCCGCCCTGACCCCCTCTCCCCTCAGGCCAAGCCCCACCGCCTGCACCACCCTGCTCCGCCGTGAACAGCCCCCGCAACCTCCCCACACCCTCACTGCCCACAGCAGCCACCACCACCCGAACCACCCCCTGCGCCACCCTCCACCACCGTGCACCGCCAACAACCCCACCACTCGACTCGCCACCTTCCCCTTCACCGGACCACCACCCCTCACCGCCCCACGACGCCGCCTCCGCCGGTCAGAGCCCCCGCAGCTCCTCCCCACTTCCCTAATCCAAACCAACCTCTCCACCTCCGACGGCCTCTAGCCGCCACCACCGCCGTCGTGGACCTCCGCCACCACCACCAACCTGACCGCCCCTCCTTCCTCCGTCGATTCCGTACCCTGCCCGGCCACCTCCGCCACTCCTCCGCCGCCGGCAGCCCCCGCACTCAACTGCTGCTGCTGCTGCTAACAGCTGCTGCTGCTAGCAGCTACTGCTGCTGTTCCTGCTCCTCCGGCCGCCTCCGGCCATCTCCGCCGCCGTCCTCCCGGCGTCGACGACGTGTGGACCCCACCTATCAGAGGGTATAACCCTAAACCCTAATATATACGTATTTATATATATATACTTATATGTTTACTCATATATATATATATGTATATATATATATGTATTATATTATATATATATATTATATACTGTTAATATTATTATTATACATATGTATATATTTATATATATATCTATGAATATTATATATATATTTATTAATATATATAACATATTTATATATATGTATTATATAGTTACTATTATAATTATAGTATATATGTATGTATATATACTATGCATTTTCTTTTATTTATTTATATGCATTTAATTATATATATGATTACTATCATAGTACTGGATATACAGTACATATGTATTTATAAATATATATTTATTTTCTGCACTTATTATATATGTATATATATACATATCTATATATATATATATTATCTATATATATTATATATATTATTTTGCTGGATATTACAACCTATATATATTATGTACATTTATATTTCAAGCACTGTCATTTCATTTTATATTTATATATATATATACATCAGTGGATATACCCTGATAATATTATATTATTATATATCAGTGGATACACCCTGATAATATTATATTATTATAGCAGTGGATATACCCTGCTACTATTATAATTGCTATATATATACCTGCATTTTTCTGTTCTTTATATGCTATATATATACTGCTATATATATTATATATATACATACTATATATATATATCTATATTATATATATAAGCATATATATATACACTTTATATTACAACCATGATATTCACGAACCCTGTCTGTTTTAACAGAAACCAACTCCAGCACAGCCAGTGACCTCCTGTCACAAGCACCCTCAACCCTGACTGTGAGATCAGGTTTTCAGTACTATCAGGGAGTAGGCAAGTATACCTTGCCAAGTTTATTGTTTAAATTCAAATATTGTTATATGCTCTTGTTTCTGAGTACCTGAGATTGCCTCGGGTACAGTCAACTGATACGTTGATATTTAGCATAATTAGCTTAGTCGTACAGACTCACCAACAACTGTGAGGATATCCTGATATTCTCCTAGACCCTATCACGGAAACACGCAACAAGGTTGCAATACATATTGGGATGCGAGCTGCGTATCTGATTAGCTACCAATACGTGTGACCCGCATCACGGATTAGCATAAATAAGGAAAACTAGGACTTGACATTTAGTTACATTGGGTTGGGAAAGATAACTGGTAGACGTATGGGACACCCCCTCCTTAAATATTTTATACCTTCGTACCATGATGGTCGATTGCAGAGTGCCCTTGAGTCAGGGGGCATATGACGCATATACTAGCCAGTCACCACGATTGGTGAATTACGTCAGCATATGTCTAGCCGACACATTCCCATGCGTACTACAAGGTCTTTACTTGCATTTCACTTAGATGGTTAGCACCCTGTATTTATTATTTATTTATTCAGTCTTTACATTACATGGCATGTCATTTTCCTGTATCTTGTTACGTCCCACTGAGGACCTGGTTCCCTGCCAGATCTAGACGAGACTTTCGACCCCACTGTGTACGGCCCTGATCAGGAGGCTAGATGTGCTACCGAGGAAGAGCTCGAGGAGACACCCTCAGAGTATGCTTGACCCTAGAGGCCTGCCACCTGGAGATGGAAATATTTTTCTCAGATAGACGCTGCTTAGTCTATCTGATTTTTCTGCGCTATTATCAGTTTTTGTAGTAGGCTTGTATTCTCACCAGTTGTGTACTGTATCAGACTCAGTTTTTATATATATTCAGCACTTATTTCCCTGGTATTTTATTGTGGATGAGATAGATTTACCTGTTTTATACTAGTAGTATTTTAGGACAGCGTAGCACGTTCCTTTGGGTCCATTCAAAATGGATTAAGCCCTTAGTGACGTATCAGCTGGCCAGTGACACGTGGCCTAGTTCCTGACATTTTGGGACTGGGGCGTGACACGATTTTAGTGGTGGCCCATGCAGGTCGAGTTTTTATTGCTAGTGGTATGATGACATGCCCAGCAAGCCTGCAATAGGATAGGAATACTAGGACTCATCCACACTGACACCATCTCTACAATTTTTATTATTGCATCTTACTTGATTATCATCTATTATCTCCTTTGTGTTTTCTAATTATTCTATTTTTTTCAGAAATATGGACATACCCGGGAAACCTGCGAATGATGGGGCTGACCAAGCCACAAACACCTCGCCAAGTGTCCAAGGAACCCTGTACAATTACCAAAATTCTGGCCAGGAGACGACACCAACACAGCAGGCGGAGACACCTTTGCCTCCACCTCCAGCCTTGCCTATCCTAATGCCACAACTTGAGGGTCAACCTTAAATGTTGCAGTTCCTCCAAACGATGTTGCAGAACCAGTGGCAGCAGACTGAGGCCCTGAGACAGTCTCAATGGCAGCAGACTGAAGCCCTGCGACAGACTTTGATGACGGCCTTGGAGAGAACTACTACTCCGACACCAGAACTTTTTCAACCAGTGGGCACAGTCAGAGGCTTCCGCCAAATGAGCCCGAGGAACTTCAAAGGCAGCAAAACTCCCGAGGAGATCTCCGACTGGATCTCCAACACCGAAATGCTACTGGAAGGATCGCAACTCACTCCTGACCTATGGATGACCGCTGTGAGGGCCCAACTTCTCGGCAACACCCATCACTGGTGGGAATCCATAGAGCACAGCGTCGACAAGGATCAGACCTGGGAACAGTTCCTGGAGCACTTCAACGCCAAGTACTTCCCAGCTACGGTCCGGAATGCCTTGTATTCCCAGTTCCTGCACCTGGAACAAGGGAATATGACGGTAGATGCCTACGACGCGGAGTTTAGCCGACTGAGTCATTTCGGTGCTGTTCTGATACCGAACGAGCTGGAGAAGGCTAGAAGATTCCACCATGGCCTTAACCACGAACTTCAGAGGTACACCACAACGCAGTCAAGAATCTCCTACAACGAGGTTCTTACAGAAGCGAGGGAGCAGGAAGCAATTGGTCGAGGAGCCAGACGCTCAAATCCAACCTTCTCGGCCAAGAACCAGCAAGGAGCAGGAGGACCTATACGTCGTCCCCAATATCAGACTCAGCAGACGACGGGGCCCTACCAAAAGAAGGAGCTCCCGACTTGTCACTTTTGTGGCAAGAAAGGACATTGGGCCAGTGACTGCAGAAAGAAGCTGGGATTATGCCTGCTATGTGGAGCTAAAAATCATATGGCCAGAGACTGCCCACAACGCAGAGATGCAGCACCTCAGCAAGGGCAGAAGCCAGGAGCACAAGCCCAGAAGATGCTACCCTCCACATCAGGAGGATATCAGAGAGGAGCACCTTTGCCTACTCAGGAGGCCCAGTTCAAGGCCAGACAACAAGACGGAGGGCAAAGGCATGGACAAGCCTTTGCGTTAGCTGCCGTTGCAGAAGAGCCTGAAGGGGAAACTATAACAGGTACCATTTTAGTTGCATCATTATCTGCAACTGTATTATTCGATTTTGGGGCTACTTTGTCTTTCATATCCAGTAGTTTCGTAGCCATGCACAAGCTAGTCACTTCTCCACTACCTAAGTGTTGGAAAATACTTACCGGAGGAGGCATTGTTCCAGTTACCAACATTATTGAAACATGCCCGGTAATCGTTTGTAGTAGAGGACTAAGAGCGCAATTTTTGGTACTCCCAATGCCAAATTTTGACGTTGTCTTAGGCATGGACTGGCTAAGCCAGAACGATGCTATCTTAGACTGCCGAAAGGGTAGTGTTATCTTTAGACCCCTAGATCACCCGGAGTTCGAATATGTCCGAGGTACCATCGAGCAAGGAGTAGGCCAGACTCCTAGAGCTTACATGGCGATGGAGACAGCACTTCCATCAGTTGTAGCAGAGTTCGCAGACGTATTTCCAGAAGAATTGCCAGGCCTACCGCCTGACAGAGAAGTGGAGTTCATTATTGAGCTAATACCTGGAGCTGCACCAGTATCCTCCAATGTATACCGACTGGCGAAGAAGGAGCTTGACGAGCTGAAGCTTCAACTGGAGGAACTACAGATCAAGGGATTTGTTCGTCCTAGTGCATCACCCTGGGGAGCACCAGTGCTGTTTGTACCAAAGAAGGACGGAACATATCGCATGTGTATTGATTACAGAGCCCTCAACGCTCTGACAATCAAAAACAAGTATCCCTTGCCGAGAATTGACGACCTGTTCGATCAACTAACAGGAGCCGTGGTATTCTCGAAAATAGACTTGAGATCAGGCTATCATCAGGTCAAGGTACGGAGAGAAGACATTCCAAAGACAGCATTTAGGACTCATTATGGTCACTACGAGTTCCTGGTGATGCCGTTTGGACTGACTAATGCACCTGCTGTATTCATGAACCTGATAAACCGAGTCTTCCACCAATATCTAGACCAGTTCGTGGTAGTCTTCATCGACGACATTCTGGTGTACTCGAAGAGCCACGAGGAGCATGAAGAGCACTTAAGACTGGTACTAGAGACGCTGAGACGGGAGAGCCTTTATGCTAAGATGAGCAAGTGTGAATTCTTCCTTGATCGTGTCGCTTTTCTTGGACACGTTATCACAGGAGAAGGCATCTCGGTGGACCCAGCAAAGATTTCATCTGTGGAGACATGGCCAACCCCGACCAATGTCTCAGAGGTGAGAAGCCTTCTAGGACTTGCCGGATATTATTGGAGGTTCGTCGAAAACTTTGCAAGAATTACGGAACCAATTACCCGCCTTACCCGTAAAGAGCAGGAGTTCATATGGACTGAAGAATGCCAGACAGCTTTTGATGAGTTGAAGAAGCGTCTGACTACAGCCCCCATCTTGACTATACCATCTGGATCTGGAGGTTTCATAATCTATAGCGATGCATCCGGAAAAGGATTTGGTTGTGTTTTAATGCAACATGGGAAGGTTGTAGCTTATGCCTCAAGACAGCTGAGGACTCATGAGAAGAATTATCCCACTCACGACCTGGAGCTTGCCGCAGTCATCTTCGTCCTGAAGCTATGGAGACACTATCTATACGGCGAACGAGTGGAGATTTTCACCGATCACAAGAGCTTGAAATATGTCTACACTCAAAAAGATTTAAATCTGAGACAAAGACGATGGCTCGAAGTGATGACGAATTTCGAGATTGATCTACAGTACCATCCTGGAAAAGCAAATATGGTAGCAGATGCTCTAAGCAGAAGACCCTCGTCGTTCTTTATGATCACCCAACCAGATCTACTGAGAGATCTAGAAAAGTTGGGAATAGAGGTCATTATGCCAGGACTTGACGGCCAATTATCAAACTATCAGCTGCAATCAACCTTGGTGGAAAGAATTAAAGCTGCTCTACCAGCAGATGCAAGATTTCAGAGGCTTCGTCAAAGAACAGAGGCTGGACTCCAGACAGGATATCGCATACACGAAGATGGGACTCTAAGATGTGGTGATCGTCTTTATGTTCCAAATGGAGAACTTCGTAATGAGCTGATGTCAGAAGCTCATAGGTCAACATACTCTATCCATCCAGGAGGCACAAAGATGTACAGAGATCTGCGATAATACTACTGGTGGCATGGAATGAAGCGGGAGATAGCACACTTTGTGGCTAAATGCCTGGTGTGTCAGCAAGTCAAGGCTGAGCATCAGAGATCTGTCGGTCTACTTCAACCCCTCCCAATACCCGAGTGGAAATGGGAACACATTACGATGGACTTTGTTACGGGCTTCCCAAGAAGTCCTAGTGGTCGTAATGCTGTATGGGTGATTGTAGACAGACTCACCAAGGCTGCTCATTTCCTACCCTTCAGAGTCAGGCAATCTACAGAAGTCTTCGCAGATATGTACATGAAGGAGATAGTGCGTCTGCATGGAGTACCAGTCAGCATAATATCTGACCGGGATACGAGGTTTACGTCTTACTTTTGGCGAAGTATGCAAGAAAGTCTTGGTACCCGCCTCAAGTTCAGCACCTCGTATCATCCACAGACAGATGGCCAGTCAGAGCGCACCATCCAGACCCTAGAAGATATGCTGAGAGCCTGCATGCTTGATTTCAGCGGATCCTGGGAAGATCACTTACACCTGGTAGAATTTTCCTACAACAACAGCTATCAAGCGAGCATCCAAATGGCTCCCTTTGAAGCTTTGTATGGAAGGAAATGTCGTTCCCCAGTATGCTGGAGTGATATTGGCGAGAGACAGATCTTGGGACCAGAACTGATTATTCGTACGGTGGAGAAAGTAAAGAAGATCCAGGGACACCTACGAGCTGCACAAGACAGACAGAAGCACTGGGCCAACATTCATCGCCGACCTCTAGAGTTCCAAGTGGGAGAGCATGTGTTCTTGAAGATCTCACCTACTCGAGGTACTATCAGATTTGGAGGAAGAGGGAAGCTAAGTCCAAGGTACATTGGACCCTTCGACGTGCTAGATCGCGTCGAAGAAGTTGCTTACAGGCTAGCTCTACCTCAGAATTTGGAGGGAGTACATGATGTCTTCCACGTATCTCAGCTGAGGAGGTACATTCCAGACCCGAGTCATGTGCTGGACTATTCAGAGATCACCAACGGGCCGAGCTTATCATACCAGGAGGAGCCTGTAGAGATCCTGGACCGTAGCGAGAAAGTATTACGGGGTCAGACTATTCCTCTTGTTCGTGTTGCATGGAGACATCATGCACCAGGTGAATCCACCTTGGAACGAGAAGAGAATATTCGACAGCGTTATCCCCATCTATTTCCAAACCAGGGTATGTCCAATATTTCAAACTCAATCATTTTATGTCTTAAATCAATCTTTCATTCTCATTATATGTTTATTTTTATTTCGAGGACGAAATATTCTAAGGAGGGTAGATTGTAAACTCCCTCGAAAAGATTTCAGTAATTTAGGATTAGTTTTGACTAATTAGAATTATTGCAACTTTTTAAAATTTTATTTATTATATATTGATTGTGCACCTGTTCATTACACAATTAATTAGGCCATTTTACTAGCTGTTAAACCTAAGCAAAATTTCACATCCCTGCTCTAGACTTGTTAGACTACTTTTTCTGTATTTTGTGCAACTCCCAGAAACCTTGTTTGGTGCTTCGTTTTAGTCGCACAAATATCATTACAGACGTACGTATTTATTCCCTATTTAAATTTTTGCTCTTTACCCATCCCTGTACCCTAGGGATTTGAGGACCAATAGGCACCTGTTTTGCCCAAACAAAAATACGATAATATTCTACTCTAATTATATTACAATTATCGTATTGACATCGTAGAAAAATTATGACCCTACATGCCTCTAATTAATTAGTGAACATCGTGCGCAGTATTTATTAATTAATAAATACGAGGATCTGTATCACTCAGAATCAGACCCTGACACTGTCCAGACTCACTCCCACCCTGTCCAAAACATTTCCCCAGCTGATTTCCCTCAATTCTGAACAATTCAGTATTTCGAGAAATCAGTATTTGAAATCAGGTAAATTATGAAATTACGCAAAATATCAAATTTATGCTTTTATTCAATTTATGAAAAGTTAGGGGGTTTTATGCAAAAATGCATGCAAGGTGGCATAATCCTATTGGTTAGTGAATAGGTGTATGGGACCCACCCAAAACACCCAGAAAAATCCAGGAGAAATATCCCAAAAACTTGAATTACCAAAATAAACCTGAATTTCCCAATATTTACGAAAATGCCATTCACCCAAACCCTATATAAACCCTAACCCTCTCCCCTTTCAAACTCCACAGCTCTTCCCTCCGACCACCGCCGGCCGCACAACTCCGGCCAGCCCTCCGCCCTGACCCCCTCTCCCCTCAGGCCAAGCCCCACCGCCTGCACCACCCTGCTCCGCCGTGAACAGCCCCCGCAACCTCCCCACACCCTCACTGCCCACAGCAGCCACCACCACCCGAACCACCCCCTGCGCCACCCTCCACCACCGTGCACCGCCAACAACCCCACCACTCGACTCGCCACCTTCCCCTTCACCGGACCACCACCCCTCACCGCCCCACGACGCCGCCTCCGCCGGTCAGAGCCCCTGCAGCTCCTCCCCACTTCCCTAATCCTAACCAACCTCTCCACTCCGACGGCCTCTAGCCGCCACCACCGCCGTCGTGGACCTCCGCCACCACCACCAACCTGACCGCCCCTCCTTCCTCCGTCGATTCCGTACCCTGCCCGGCCACCTCCGCCACTCCTCCGCCGCCGGCAGCCCCCGCACTCAACTGCTGCTGCTGCTGCTAACAGCTGCTGCTGCTAGCAGCTACTGCTGCTGTTCCTGCTCCTCCGGCCATCTCCGCCGCCGTCCTCCCGGCGTCGACGACGTGTGGACCCCACCTATCAGAGGGTATAACCCTAAACCCTAATATATACGTATTTATATATATATACTTATATGTTTACTCATATATATATATATATGTATATATATATATGTATTATATTATATATATATATTATATACTGTTAATATTATTATTATACATATGTATATATTTATATATATATCTATGAATATTATATATATATTTATTAATATATATAACATATTTATATATATGTATTATATAGTTACTATTATAATTATAGTATATATGTATGTATATATACTATGCATTTTCTTTTATTTATTTATATGCATTTAATTATATATATGATTACTATCATAGTACTGGATATACAGTACATATGTATTTATAAATATATATTTATTTTCTGCACTTATTATATATGTATATATATACATATCTATATATATATATATTATCTATATATATTATATATATTATTTTGCTGGATATTACAACCTATATATATTATGTACATTTACATTTCAAGCACTGTCATTTCATTTTATATTTATATATATATACATCAGTGGATATACCCTGATAATATTATATTATTATATATCAGTGGATACACCCTGATAATATTATATTATTATAGCAGTGGATATACCCTGCTACTATTATAATTGCTATATATATACCTGCATTTTTCTGTTCTTTATATGCTATATATATACTGCTATATATATTAAATATATACATACTATATATATATCTATATTATATATATAAGTATATATATATACACTTTATATTACAACCATGATATTCACGAACCCTGTCTGTTTTAACAGAAACCAACTCCAGCACAGCCAGTGACCTCCTGTCACAAGCACCCTCAACCCTGACTGTGAGATCAGGTTTTCAGTACTATCAGGGAGTAGGCAAGTATACCTTGCCAAGTTTATTGTTTAAATTCAAATATTGTTATATGCTCTTGTTTCTGAGTACCTGAGACTGCCTCGGGTACAGTCAACTGATACGTTGATATTTAGCATAATTAGCTTAGTCGTACAGACTCACCAACAACTGTGAGGATATCCTGATATTCTCCTAGACCCTATCACGGAAACACGCAACAAGGTTGCAATACATATTGGGATGCGAGCTGCGTATCTGATTAGCTACCAATACATGTGACCCGCATCACGGATTAGCATAAATAAGGAAAACTAGGACTTGACATTTAGTTACATTGGGTTGGGAAAGATAACTGGTAGACGTATGGGACACCCCCTCCTTAAATATTTTATACCTTCGTACCATGATGGTCGATTGCAGAGTGCCCTTGAGTCAGGGGGCATATGACGCATATACTAGCCAGTCACCACGATTGGTGAATTACGTCAGCATATGTCTAGCCGACACATTCTCATGCGTACTACAAGGTCTTTACTTGCATTTCACTTAGATGGTTAGCACCCTGTATTTATTATTTATTTATTCAGTCTTTACATTACATGGCATGTCATTTTCCTGTATCTTGTTACGTCCCACTGAGGACCTGGTTCCCTGCCAGATCTAGACGAGACTTTCGATCCCACTGTGTACGGCCCTGATCAGGAGGCTAGATGTGCTACCGAGGAAGAGCTCGAGGAGACACCCTCAGAGTATGCTTGACCCTAGAGGCCTGCCACCTGGAGATGGAAATATTTTTCTCAGATAGACGCTGCTTAGTCTATCTGATTTTTCTGCGCTATTATCAGTTTTTGTAGTAGGCTTGTATTCTCACCAGTTGTGTACTGTATCAGACTCAGTTTTTATATATATTCAGCACTTATTTCCCTGGCATTTTATTGTGGATGAGATAGATTTACCTGTTTTATACTAGTAGTATTTTAGGACAGCGTAGCACGTTCCTTTGGGTCCATTCAAAATGGATTAAGCCCTTAGTGACGTATCAGCTGGCCAGTGACACGTGGCCTAGTTCCTGACATTTTGGGACTGGGGCGTGACACGATTTTAGTGGTGGCCCATGCAGGTCGAGTTTTTATTGCTAGTGGTATGATGACATGCCCAGCAAGCCTGCAATAGGATAGGAATACTAGGACTCATCCACACTGACACCATCTCTACAATTTTTATTATTGCATCTTACTTGATTATCATCTATTATCTCCTTTGTGTTTTCTAATTATTCTATTTTTTTCAGAAATATGGACATACCCGGGAAACCTGCGAATGATGGGGCTGACCAAGCCACAAACACCTCGCCAAGTGTCCAAGGAACCCTGTACAATTACCAAAATTCTGGCCAGGAGACGACACCAACACAGCAGGCGGAGACACCTTTGCCTCCACCTCCAGCCTTGCCTATCCTAATGCCACAACTTGAGGGTCAACCTTAAATGTTGCAGTTCCTCCAAACGATGTTGCAGAACCAGTGGCAGCAGACTGAGGCCCTGAGACAGTCTCAATGGCAGCAGACTGAAGCCCTGCGACAGACTTTGATGACGGCCTTGGAGAGAACTATTACTCCGACACCAGAACTTTTTCAACCAGTGGGCACAGTCAGAGGCTTCCGCCAAATGAGCCCGAGGAACTTCAAAGGCAGCAAAACTCCCGAGGAGATCTCCGACTGGATCTCCAACACCGAAATGCTACTGGAAGGATCGCAACTCACTCCTGACCTATGGATGACCGCTGTGAGGGCCCAACTTCTCGGCAACACCCATCACTGGTGGGAATCCATAGAGCACAGCGTCGACAAGGATCAGACCTGGGAACAGTTCCTGGAGCACTTCAACGCCAAGTACTTCCCAGCTACGGTCCGGAATGCCTTGTATTCCCAGTTCCTGCACCTGGAACAAGGGAATATGACGGTAGATGCCTACGACGCGGAGTTTAGCCGACTGAGTCATTTCGGTGCTGTTCTGATACCGAACGAGCTGGAGAAGGCTAGAAGATTCCACCATGGCCTTAACCACGAACTTCAGAGGTACACCACAACGCAGTCAAGAATCTCCTACAACGAGGTTCTTACAGAAGCGAGGGAGCAGGAAGCAATTGGTCGAGGAGCCAGACGCTCAAATCCAACCTTCTCGGCCAAGAACCAGCAAGGAGCAGGAGGACCTATACGTCGTCCCCAATATCAGACTCAGCAGACGACGGGGCCCTACCAGAAGAAGGAGCTCCCGACTTGTCACTTTTGTGGCAAGAAAGGACATTGGGCCAGTGACTGCAGAAAGAAGCTGGGATTATGCCTGCTATGTGGAGCTAAAAATCATATGGCCAGAGACTGCCCACAACGCAGAGATGCAGCACCTCAGCAAGGGCAGAAGCCAGGAGCACAAGCCCAGAAGATGCTACCCTCCACATCAGGAGGATATCAGAGAGGAGCACCTTTGCCTACTCAGGAGGCCCAGTTCAAGGCCAGACAACAAGACGGAGGGCAAAGGCATGGACAAGCCTTTGCGTTAGCTGCCGTTGCAGAAGAGCCTGAAGGGGAAACTATAACAGGTACCATTTTAGTTGCATCATTATCTGCAACTGTATTATTCGATTTTGGGGCTACTTTGTCTTTCATATCCAGTAGTTTCGTAGCCATGCACAAGCTAGTCACTTCTCCACTACCTAAGTGTTGGAAAATACTTACCGGAGGAGGCATTGTTCCAGTTACCAACATTATTGAAACATGCCCGGTAATCGTTTGTAGTAGAGGACTAAGAGCGCAATTTTTGGTACTCCCAATGCCAAATTTTGACGTTGTCTTAGGCATGGACTGGCTAAGCCAGAACGATGCTATCTTAGACTGCCGAAAGGGTAGTGTTATCTTTAGACCCCTAGATCACCCGGAGTTCGAATATGTCCGAGGTACCATCGAGCAAGGAGTAGGCCAGACTCCTAGAGCTTACATGGCGATGGAGACAGCACTTCCATCAGTTGTAGCAGAGTTCGCAGACGTATTTCCAGAAGAATTGCCAGGCCTACCGCCTGACAGAGAAGTGGAGTTCATTATTGAGCTAATACCTGGAGCTGCACCAGTATCCTCCAATGTATACCGACTGGCGAAGAAGGAGCTTGACGAGCTGAAGCTTCAACTGGAGGAACTACAGATCAAGGGATTTGTTCGTCCTAGTGCATCACCCTGGGGAGCACCAGTGCTGTTTGTACCAAAGAAGGACGGAACATATCGCATGTGTATTGATTACAGAGCCCTCAACGCTCTGACAATCAAAAACAAGTATCCCTTGCCGAGAATTGACGACCTGTTCGATCAACTAACAGGAGCCGTGGTATTCTCGAAAATAGACTTGAGATCAGGCTATCATCAGGTCAAGGTACGGAGAGAAGACATTCCAAAGACAGCATTTAGGACTCATTATGGTCACTACGAGTTCCTGGTGATGCCGTTTGGACTGACTAATGCACCTGCTGTATTCATGAACCTGATAAACCGAGTCTTCCACCAATATCTAGACCAGTTCGTGGTAGTCTTCATCGACGACATTCTGGTGTACTCGAAGAGCCACGAGGAGCATGAAGAGCACTTAAGACTGGTACTAGAGACGCTGAGACGGGAGAGCCTTTATGCTAAGATGAGCAAGTGTGAATTCTTCCTTGATCGTGTCGCTTTTCTTGGACACGTTATCACAGGAGAAGGCATCTCGGTGGACCCAGCAAAGATTTCATCTGTGGAGACATGGCCAACCCCGACCAATGTCTCAGAGGTGAGAAGCTTTCTAGGACTTGCCGGATATTATTGGAGGTTCGTCGAAAACTTTGCAAGAATTACGGAACCAATTACCCGCCTTACCCGTAAAGAGCAGGAGTTCATATGGACTGAAGAATGCCAGACAGCTTTTGATGAGTTGAAGAAGCGTCTGACTACAGCCCCCATCTTGACTATACCATCTGGATCTGGAGGTTTCATAATCTATAGCGATGCATCCGGAAAAGGATTTGGTTGTGTTTTAATGCAACATGGGAAGGTTGTAGCTTATGCCTCAAGACAGCTGAGGACTCATGAGAAGAATTATCCCACTCACGACCTGGAGCTTGCCGCAGTCATCTTCGTCCTGAAGCTATGGAGACACTATCTATACGGCGAACGAGTGGAGATTTTCACCGATCACAAGAGCTTGAAATATGTCTACACTCAAAAAGATTTAAATCTGAGACAAAGACGATGGCTCGAAGTGATGACGAATTTCGAGATTGATCTACAGTACCATCCTGGAAAAGCAAATATGGTAGCAGATGCTCTAAGCAGAAGACCCTCGTCGTTCTTTATGATCACCCAACCAGATCTACTGAGAGATCTAGAAAAGTTGGGAATAGAGGTCATTATGCCAGGACTTGACGGCCAATTATCAAACTATCAGCTGCAATCAACCTTGGTGGAAAGAATTAAAGCTGCTCTACCAGCAGATGCAAGATTTCAGAGGCTTCGTCAAAGAACAGAGGCTGGACTCCAGACAGGATATCGCATACACGAAGATGGGACTCTAAGATGTGGTGATCGTCTTTATGTTCCAAATGGAGAACTTCGTAATGAGCTGATGTCAGAAGCTCATAGGTCAACATACTCTATCCATCCAGGAGGCACAAAGATGTACAGAGATCTGCGATAATACTACTGGTGGCATGGAATGAAGCGGGAGATAGCACACTTTGTGGCTAAATGCCTGGTGTGTCAGCAAGTCAAGGCTGAGCATCAGAGATCTGTCGGTCTACTTCAACCCCTCCCAATACCCGAGTGGAAATGGGAACACATTACGATGGACTTTGTTACGGGCTTCCCAAGAAGTCCTAGTGGTCGTAATGCTGTATGGGTGATTGTAGACAGACTCACCAAGGCTGCTCATTTCCTACCCTTCAGAGTCAGGCAATCTACAGAAGTCTTC
Source organism: Iris macrosiphon (assembly GCA_036927795.1). Classification (NCBI taxonomy): domain Eukaryota; kingdom Viridiplantae; phylum Streptophyta; class Magnoliopsida; order Asparagales; family Iridaceae; genus Iris; species Iris macrosiphon. The sequence goes on from JAYESA010000004.1 coordinate 211,717,398, forward strand.
GCAGATATGTACATGAAGGAGATAGTGCGTCTGCATGGAGTACCAGTCAGCATAATATCTGACCGGGATACGAGGTTTACGTCTTACTTTTGGCGAAGTATACAAGAAAGTCTTGGTACCCGCCTCAAGTTCAGCACCTCGTATCATCCACAGACAGATGGCCAGTCAGAGCGCACCATCCAGACCCTAGAAGATATGCTGAGAGCCTGCATGCTTGATTTCAGCGGATCCTGGGAAGATCACTTACACCTGGTAGAATTTTCCTACAACAACAGCTATCAAGCGAGCATCCAAATGGCTCCCTTTGAAGCTTTGTATGGAAGGAAATGTCGTTCCCCAGTATGCTGGAGTGATATTGGCGAGAGACAGATCTTGGGACCAGAACTGATTATTCGTACGGTGGAGAAAGTAAAGAAGATCCAGGGACACCTACGAGCTGCACAAGACAGACAGAAGCACTGGGCCAACATTCATCGCCGACCTCTAGAGTTCCAAGTGGGAGAGCATGTGTTCTTGAAGATCTCACCTACTCGAGGTACTATCAGATTTGGAGGAAGAGGGAAGCTAAGTCCAAGGTACATTGGACCCTTCGACGTGCTAGATCGCGTCGAAGAAGTTGCTTACAGGCTAGCTCTACCTCAGAATTTGGAGGGAGTACATGATGTCTTCCACGTATCTCAGCTGAGGAGGTACATTCCAGACCCGAGTCATGTGCTGGACTATTCAGAGATCACCAACGGGCCGAGCTTATCATACCAGGAGGAGCCTGTAGAGATCCTGGACCGTAGCGAGAAAGTATTACGGGGTCAGACTATTCCTCTTGTTCGTGTTGCATGGAGACATCATGCACCAGGTGAATCCACCTTGGAACGAGAAGAGAATATTCGACAGCGTTATCCCCATCTATTTCCAAACCAGGGTATGTCCAATATTTCAAACTCAATCATTTTATGTCTTAAATCAATCTTTCATTCTCATTATATGTTTGTTTTTATTTCGAGGACGAAATATTCTAAGGAGGGTAGATTGTAAACTCCCTCGACCAGATTTCAGTAATTTAGGATTAGTTTTGACTAATTAGAATTATTGCAACTTTTTAAAATTTTATTTATTATATATTGATTGTGCACCTGTTCATTACACAATTAATTAGGCCATTTTACTAGCTGTTAAACCTAAGCAAAATTTCACATCCCTGCTCTAGACTTGTTAGACTACTTTTTCTGTATTTTGTGCAACTCCCAGAAACCTTGTTTGGTGCTTCGTTTTAGTCGCACAAATATCATTACAGACGTACGTATTTATTCCCTATTTAAATTTCTGCTCTTTACCCATCCCTGTACCCTAGGGATTTGAGGACCAGTAGGCACCTGTTTTGCCCAAACAAAAATACGATAATATTCTACTCTAATTATATTACAATTATCGTATTGACATCGTAGAAAAATTATGACCCTACATGCCTCTAATTAATTAGTGAACATCGTTAGCAGTATTTATTAATTAATAAATACGAGGATCTGTATCACTCAGAATCAGACCCTGACACTGTCCAGACTCACTCCCACCCTGTCCAAAACATTTCCCCAGCTGATTTCCCTCAATTCTGAACAATTCAGTATTTCGAGAAATCAGTATTTGAAATCAGGTAAATTATGAAATTACGCAAAATATCAAATTTATGCTTTTATTCAATTTATGAAAAGTTAGGGGTTTTTATGCAAAAATGCATGCAAGGTGGCATAATCCTATTGGTCAGTGAATAGGTGTATGGGACCCACCCAAAACACCCAGAAAAATCCAAGAGTAATATCCCAAAAACTTGAATTACCAAAATAAACCTGAATTTTCCAATATTTACGAAAATGCCATTCACCCAAACCCTATATAAACCCTAACCCTCTCCCCTTTCAAACTCCACAGCTCTTCCCTCCGACCACCGCCGGCCGCCCAACTCCGGCCAGCCCTCGGCCCTAACCCCCTCTCCCCTCCGACCAAGCCCCACCGCCTGCACCACCCTGCTCCGCCGTGAACAGCCCCCGCAACCTCCCCACACCCTCACTGCCCACAGCAGCCACCACCACCCGAACCACCCCCTGCGCCACCCTCCGCCACCGTGCACCGCCACCAACCCCACCACTCGACTCGCCACCTTCCCCTTCACCGGACCACCACCCCTCACCGCCCCATGACGCCGCCTCCGCCGGCCAGAGCCCCCGCAGCTCCTCCCCACTTCCCTAACCCTAACCGACCTCTCCACCTCCGACGGCCTATAGCCGCCACCACCGCCGTCGTGGACCTCCGCCACCACCACCAACCTGACCGCCACTCCTTCCTCCGTCGATTCCGCACCCTGCCCGGCCACCTCCGCCACTCCTCCGCCGTCGGCAGCCCCCGCACTCAACTGCTGCTGCTGCTAGCAGCTACTGCTGCTGTTCCTGCTCCTCCGGCCGCCTCCGGCCATCTCCGCCGCCGTCCTCCCGGCGTCGACGACGTGTGGACCCCACCTATCAGAGGGTATAACCCTAAACCCTAATATATACGTATTTATATATATATACTTATATGTTTACTCATATATATATATATGTATATATATATGTATATAAATATGTATTTATATGTATATTTATATATATATGTATTATATTATATATATATATATATATATATATATTATATACTGTTAATATTATTATTATACATATGTATATATTTATATATATATCTATGAATATTATATATATATTTATTAATATATATAACATATTTATATATATGTATTATATAGTTACTATTATAATTATAGTATATATGTATGTATATATACTATGCATTTTTTTTTATATGCATTTAATTATATATATGATTACTATCATAGTACTGGATATACAGTACATATGTATTTATAAATATATATTTATTTCCTGCACTTATTATATATGTATATATATACATATCTATATATATATATATATATTATCTATATATATTATATATATTATTGTGCTGGATATTACAACCTATATATATTATGAACATTTACATTTCAAGCACTGTCATTTCATTTTATATTTATATATATATATACATCAGTGGATATACCCTGATAATATTATATTATTATATATCAGTGGATACACCCTGATAATATTATATTATTATAGCAATGGATATACCCTGCTACTATTATAATTGCTATATATATACCTGTATTTTTCTGTTCTTTATATGCTATATATATACTGCTATATATATTATATATATACATACTATATATATATATATCTATATTATATATATAAGTATATATATATATATATACTTTATATTACAACCATGATATTCACGAACCCTGTCTGTTTTAACAGAAACCAACTCCAGCACAGCCAGTGACCCCCTATCACAAGCACCCTCAACCCTGACTGTGAGATCAGGTTTTCAGTACTATCAGGGAGTAGGCAAGTATACCTTGCCAAGTTTATTGTTTAAATTCAAATATTGTTATATGCTCTTATTTCTGAGTACCTGAGACTGCCTCGGGTACAGTCAACTAATACGTTGACATTTAGCATAATTAGCTTAGTCGTACAGACTCACCAACAACTGTGAGGATATCCTGATATTCTCCTAGACCCTATCACGGAAACACGCAACAAGGTTGCAATACATATTGGGATGCTAGCTGCGTATCTGATTAGCTACCAATACGTGTGACCCGTATCACGGATTAGCATAAATAAGGAAAACTAGGACTTGACATTTAGTTACATTGGGTTGGGAAAGATAACTGGTAGACGTATGGGACACCCCCTCCTTAAATGTTTTATACCTTCGTACCATGATGGTCGATTGCAGAGTGCCCTTGAGTCAGGGGGCATATGACGCATATACTAGCCAGTCACCACGATTGGTGAATTACGTCAGCATATGTCTAGCCGACACATTCCCATGCGTACTACAAGGTCTTTACTTGCATTTCACTTAGATGGTTAGCACCCTGTATTTATTATTTATTTATTCAGTCTTTACATTACATGGCATGTCATTTTCCTGTATCTTGTTACATCCCACTGAGGACCTGGTTCCCTGCCAGATCTAGACGAGGCTTTCTACCCCACTGTGTACGGCCCTGATCAGGAGGCTAGATGTGCTACCGAGGAAGAGCTCGAGGAGACACCCTCAGAGTATGCTTGACCCTAGAGGCCTGCCACCTGGAGATGGAGATGTTTTTCTCAGATAGACGCTGCTTAGTCTATATGATTTTTCTGCGCTATTATCAATTTTTGTAGTAGGCTTGTATTCTCACCAGTTGTGTACTGTATCAGACTCAGTTTTTATATATATTCAGCACTTATTTCCCTGGCATTTTATTGTGGATGAGATAGATTTACCTGTTTTATACTAGTAGTATTTTAGGACAGCGTAGCACGTTTCTTTGGGTCCATTCAAAATGGATTAAGCCCTTAATGACGTGTCAGCTGGCCAGTGACACATGGCCTAGTTCCTGACATTTTGGGACTGGGGCGTGACAGCCGGTACAAGACAAGCAGTGTTTCATGATTCAGTTGCATAGCCTCTCGGTTCAGTGTATTGCATTTAGTATAAGCTCTTTGCATAGCACAATTTAAAGAAAAGCAACATTCTAACTTGTATTTATGCATATGATAAATATTCCAAACGAACAAGCATACAAGTAAGTAACCGTTCACAAGTTTAATTGACAAGCAGTATTAACCAAGTCTATTCTCTTTTATCTTGGTATCTTTTATTATTACTTGGTATCGTTTGATCGGGGCAAAGAATAGTTCAAGCTTTTAGGGTGTGAAGCTTGGAAGCAGGCTAGCTAATCGGGATAGTAGCCACTCACTTAGATTTTAGAAGGGAGAAGGAAAGAGGCGCTTCACGACTCCGCTCTCAAGCCGCCAACTGCTCGTTCACCTGTATTACGAACAGCTCGATCAATACCTCTTCCACTTTTCCAATCTCGGAATTGAAGTACAGTTCAATGAACGAAAACAATGAAAACCATCGAAACCGTTCAAGAAAAATAAGCAAATCCCAAAACCAACTCAAAGCACGAAAGCAACAAGCGACATCGAAAACCGAGACAATAAAAGATAGCAGCGGAGAGGTCCCTCCTGACTCTGCCGCTAAGTCGATCCCGAGGGCACGGTCCACTGAATATGGGAATCGATTCCGAAGAAACAAATCCATAACGAGGACGAGTTCTTAATTCAATCTATCCCGATCGAACGATACCGTCTAGTATTTCTTAGCCGCGCTCTCCGCACCGGGAGAATGGGGCGCTACATCTGCGAGGTCGGCCGGTGCTGCGGGATGCTGCGGGAGGCAGTCGCGGTTCACTGGTGGAGGCGGCTCGGGGAGCTCGAGGGAGGGAAGCTCTGGGAGGCGGAGGAGAGGTCGGAGGCGATAGGGAAGCCGGGGCTGCGGGGTGGTGCTCCAGGAGGCTGGAGGAGAGGGTTCGGGCTGAGGGGTCGCACAGGCGGGTCACCGGCGGAGGGCAGCGGGGAGGAAGGAGGAGGAGAGGGCGGTGGCTCCGGGGAGGAACTGCTGGAGGAAACATCGCGCGGGGAGGCTCGCTGGGCGGAGCAGCGTCGGGGTCGAGGTTTCCGGCGGGGGAAGGATTCTGGACGGAAAAGATGGGTCGATGAGGGGTCTGGGGGCTGCTCGAGGCTGGGCGGCGCCGGAGAGGGGTCGGCAGAGGGTGGCGGCTTAGGGTTAGGGTTAGGTTAGGATTTAGGGATTTATTTCTTTTATTTTCTTTTTCTTTTTATTTTGTGGAGAAAAACTAGGAGAAGTATGTATTTATACATACGGAAATTTGGACTAGGGTTTAACCTAGGATTTGGGCTGGGTCAACGCTCCTTGGGCTTGGCTTCGGCTCTCATGGGGATGTTGGGCATGTGGCATGGGTTTAATTCGATTTAATTCTACATCGGTTTTCAGGACTTTAAACGGGTTTTCGGAGTCCAATAAATCCGTAAAAAATTATCCTGTGTCTGGTTTTCCATTTTACACCATAAAATATTATTTCCATAATATTTTAATATGAATTAACCGCATTTAAAAATCATTTAATTACCAAACACCTAGGTTTTAATCATCAGAAAATTCCTGAAAATTCCAAAAAAATCCAAATTAATAATTACTGAAAATCAGGGGGCTTACAGTGATGGGTGAGCAATATATGTTCTTTCTTCCTGTCCTTTTTCCATCTATTTATTTGATTTCTTCCTTAGTACCTTAAAGATTGCTTGTGCTGTAGTATAGTTAGTGTAGTTAGTAGTATACCCTGACAGAGACAGCAATATCATGATAGATAGATACCTTAATAATGTATATGACCATAATTAGTGATTTCTTTAAATTGCATGCTTGTATGATTAGGTTGGATTGGTGGTTTGACTTAGAAGGGGGTATGACCATCTTTAAATTTCGAGGATAAAATTTTTCTAAGGGGTAGGATTATAACTACCACTTTCCTGGAGAGGAATATTATTATCATTTTGTATATATATTTATTATTGTTATATTTTTATTTCAAAATATTTAGAATTGTTGTGTATATATAAATATTGGATATAGTTAGTGGTTAGTGTGTTAGTCCATTAGTTTGACTTAGTGCTAGTGAGCCCAAGAGGACCCAACTAGACTTGACTTGACCTATTGATTCAATTAAATAGTTAATCATGGTTTGACTCATTGGTTTAGGAGAATGAATTAGTTATTGGGTTAGACTATTTGACTTGAGTCATTAGTTAGTTATGACTAGATTAAGTCTATTAAACATATTTAGACTCAAGAATAGAATATTCCTTTTATAGGATTAGTTGATCATATTCATGAGAGAATGAGAGGGGCCTTTGAGTCAATTCAAATATTCCTCAACCTAACCCTAACCCTATTAGGAGGCTATATAAGCCTTTTTATTCATGAATAGCCTCAATTTGCTTTCCTAATTAGTTCATCTCCAAATTGAGAAGAAAACCCTAATCAATCCATTCAAAATCTCATATCTCTCATTTTTATTTTCCAATGAGGCTAAGTAGCTTGTCATTGCTAGAGGAAGCTTGAAGAGGAGTCAAAATATTGAGGATTGTGTCCGCTTCATCTTTCTCTTGTCCAAATTCGAAGTTTTTTAAGGAGGTCACTCAAAACTTAGATAATTCTCTATTTTCTACTCTATTTATGGTTAATAACACATATTAGACCTATAGAAACTCTTTCTTGGCTAAGGACTACCCATATGAGGAAGAACTAGGTTCATAGGAGCTATATTGTGTTAGCTACATTGAGTTTTATTTCCAATTTGGGGAAAATCCGAGATTGGTGCACCAAGTGTTTGTCATTTGGTCTACGGTATTCATTTGGACTTAGATTGGTTATTTTGGGGTAGTTACGTGTCCAAAAATGGATACAAGTAGGTTGTATCGTGATACGGCATGATACGAATGATATTTGGGGGGGTGTCCAATCACTATGAATTCCTTTATATTTGCATCATATTTAGCATTATTATTCCTATCCTAATATAATTAGATCAAGGTGATGTTATTAGCCATTGCTTTGAGTGGTGTATCATGGTGCATCTTAATGCACTATTGGTGTTTGTGGAAATGGTTATATTAGTGTTGTGTTATGGGAATGTCATAGTATCAAGGGATATTGATAGCATGCGGTGTTGATTAAGTGTTATGTTATATTTGTGTTATATAGCTAATGAAAATAGGGTGGTGACTGTGTTGTGGGTGAGGGGTTCCTGGCAATGCAGATCTGAGAACACATTGCAGAGATGTGTAATGTGCAGGGGACTATGGGGATCGGGTTTTGTACAGGTGATAGAGGATAAGTGTATAAGAAAAGGGGAGTTGGTGTCAGTGAGTGCCAGTCAGTCAAGGGTGGAGTGAATGTGAGTATTAGGAGTAATAATTACAGTAGGTACTAGTATAGTGTCAAATTAGGAGTTAGTGTGCACAAGTCAGTTTGTAGACTTGGGTTGTATGCTCAAGAGTGAACCTGTGAAAGGGTGATGGACATGAGCTATGGGTATTACAATAGGTAATGGTGAACCTATGTGATACCTACCTAGATGACTTACCAAATAGATGCAGAATGGGTACTAAGGTTTGTGTGACAGTGTCTCAAGTATGGTTGGGTATAATTCAAGTTATGGAATGAGAGTTAGTATCATGGGATACTTAGGGTACCTATGAGTTGAGGTATTGGTTTAGGTAAGATATTGAGTTAGGGTGATATATATTAGTATAAGTATCGAGAAGTACCAAGGTGAGAATGTTGAGGTACTAGAGTAAAGAATATGAGGTAATTAGAATTGGTATCAAGTAAGAGTCTGTGAAGGCCAGAGTTTAAGAAAAAGCAATATCATAGAGCAGTAGCAGGTCTGTTAAGAGAGCATAATCGGGTTTGTGCACTTGGAGCAGTGCCCAAGTGACTGAGCAGAGCCCTGCACTGGACTACAGCAGTAGCCATTTGCTGCAGTCACTTGCACAACAAGTGCACTTGTTGGCACTGCAAGTTTGACTGCAATAAGGTGCAATCGGGTTCAGATTTTGGGAGAGGGAATGACAGTAGTATCAATGGGTGTTAGGTGATAAAGATGTGCACATGAGTGTAGGATCTCTATGATGTGAGGGTGTAAATTTGGACACATAGAAGTGTAAATTCAGATGTTAGCAACTGAAGGTATGTTAGATATTTTATCTAGTATAGTGTTTGAGTTATGATGCATTGTGTGTACCTATGTATCAGTGGTGAATGAGAGTATCAGGTGAATAGGTGTGCAAGGAATAGAATGTGTGTCTTTGTGCCAATATGTTTGCCCGAGTAAGGAGTGCACTGTGGAGTGACGACTTTGATAAGGTAATATGCATATCTAGTAAATCTGTGATAATTACATATCTGGGGTAGTGTATTCTGTGAGTGTGTGGATTGAGGGCTTTGTATAGCTAAGTGTTAGCGATAGTGGGGTATTATGGGCATTTTATTAGTATTGTGCAACGGCTTGTGAGTCAGTAGGTAGAGGCAAGTGCAGGTAATGTATGGGCTTGAGTTGCAGTAATGGGGGAGAAGTTAGTGCAGGTATTGGAGATGGGTATGGTGTCAGGTATTTGAGAGTAAGTGTGAGGGGTGCTAGTTAAGAATAGATAAGTGAGGTTATCTAGGAGTATGTCCATGTGAAATTATGTGAGTAAAGTGTGTCAGTTAGTGTATGTTGTATGGTGTATCAGTGGTTAAGGGTATTTGAATAGGTGTGTGTGTACAGGAAGTTCATGAGGGAATTTAGGCCTGTGGGAGTATCCAGGATGTGCTCAGATGTAAGGTAAGTGTTATAAGTTAGGTGTGGGTAATTAGTCTAGATACTAAGGTAATGTTATTTAGTAAATATAACTATTATATCATACTAACTAGTATATATATATATATATATACTTGATGATATTAGCTAGAATAACTAGTATTGGACCTAGAAACCTAGGTATAGCCTAGTTTTGACTAGTGTTGACTAGTTTGACCCTAAAAGTCAACCCTTTAGGTAGTTTGACCTAGTTTGACCAATATGACCTAGTCTTGACCTAGAAAACCATATTTAGCTTATTTAAACTTGTTTATCACTTTATTACACCAAATGACATGCAATCTTGTATATAGGTTTGTGTGACACCAGTTTGGACATCGAGTCACATCATTTGCTCAGGACCACAAGCGAGTATATTCTGTGATAGTTTTCATTATTTGATCATTATTATAATTTAAGTATTTAGAAATATTACTTATGATTCTTAACACGATGGTACATGGATTGGTATTGACATTGGATCTTCAGTGATGATATTTTACCTTGACTCATCGCAATGATATCGAATACTGCTCATCGTTTGGTATTGGATAGCATTGGATAATATTGGTCGTTTGGTATTGGGTAACATTGGATAATATTGGTTAACATTGGATATATTGGCTAGTAACGTGTCATGGTTGGATCCATCGTATCAGTTAGGGCAAGAGAAATACTAGCTAGATATGTGATCAAGAACTATTGGCAAGTAGTGTAAATCATCGGCTACTAGCTAATCATACACTTCGCGTATGGTTGAGCTAGCTTATCCTTAATATAAATTATTGAATCTCCCAAGCCAATCACATATCATTTAGTATTTTAAAACACATTATATGTTGTAGTTTTCATATTTAGTTCATAGATTATATTGTCTTGTACCTGATATTATAGTTCCTTCTCTTTTATTTTATATATGCACTGGCTATACCATATTGCTTACATTGTCTGTCTCCCTTTACTATTGCCATTGTATCAGTTTATTGTTCTCATTGTATATAGCATCCTCTATTTACTGTTTTATAGTCTTTGTCAATTAATTGAAACTACTATTGGGTGTACTTTGCTCCAATCCTGACTGGATATATTTTCAGACGACTTAGAGGACTGGTGTCCGATATATTATGAACCACATGAGGGGATAGCAACCATGGGCCCTGACACTCAGGAGTGATTATCGGGAGATCTAGCCGGAATCACTAGTTATTGTAGTTAGTTTTTATTAGCATTTTTGGCATCGAATTTATTTTTGGCTTATATTTGAGACTTGGATAATGTTGCTGTTATTGGATGTTGTTGCTGTTATTGGATGTTGTTGATGTTTAGATTTTGTGGTTATATTAGACTTCTTTGATATCTTATTGTAATGCCCTGCAATCGCACGGTGCATTATGCTGAGTCGGATTGAATGAGACAATGGTTGGTTATAATTCGATTGTGGGATTTTGGAGCAAGTATTGATTTGAGTTGGTTTCATGTGTAGATCACAAGCGGAGTTCAATGGAATCAAGTATTCGTTCAGAGCAGGAGTGGGATAGTTGGATTGGAGTGATAATACCGTCTTTCTTAGTCCGATCGATCGGATAATTTGGAGAGCACGGCCTGCTCGCACGGTCATACCAATTGAGTAGATCGTGCTTTGCATCGGACCATGGGTTCAAGGGATCGGCCGTATCGGCAAGGCAGGGTGCTTAACAGAATCAGACTTGGTGAGTGGGCTCTGTTCCTTCTCCTCTACTCCTTCATGCCTAATAATATGGAACACATAATGGCTTGAACACTTGGACTGGAACATAGAAATTACTATATTGTGGCGCGCATAGAGTGTACGTCGTTTGGTTGGATATAATTTATGGCTTGAGTTAGTTTTACTTTTGGGTAGTTGGAGCTTGAGTGGATCATCTTGGTTGGAACATCTAGGCACTTCGGGCGGGCGAGCGTGCGTGCATCCGTGTACGAGTATCAAGTTGGGCGCTTTGTCAAGCAACGCATGCCGTTGTGGTTCGAAACAAGAAACTGCATCGGTGAGGGCATTGTGCTACTGTTAGGGCATTGTACCACAAAACTTTTGGAGCGAGGGGTGTTGCACCAATTGGAATATTGTGTCAAAGTGGCATAGTGCCTATGGGGATAACTTGAGATGGTGCTTGGAATATAAGTTGGAGAATGGTTATGGATAGTTGGTTGGATTGAGGCGAGTATCGTTTGGTGGGGCGAGAAGGCTTGATTCTCTCGTCATACCTACTTGGTATTTACATTAGTCACGGACAACATGTTGTGTACAGGGTTTGGTTTTCTCGAACGGGATATGCTCTGGGGCACCGGTACCGTTCAGCCATGGAGGAGACAAACGGTAACGTGCCTTGGACGCGGTGCTGATAGTTTGATACGACCAGGAGGGCTAGCTACTCAGTGCTGGATCGGATAGAACTGCAGTTGATTAGTCCTTTATGGTTTTGCCAATGACTTAATATAGATAAGAGTTGGTTTGCTTTATTTTGGTTTGGTTTGTGCTTTTCGTATAGGCGACGGCCACCTTGCCTAGGGCAAAAGTGTGCATATCGATGATTAGATATTGAGGCTTGGATTATGGCATGGTTTGAGGATGGATATTGAGGCTTGGATTGTGGTTCGATAGGTTCATGCGTTGTTTGGGTTTGAGTAGAACGGTTTGCATGCTAGTTTACTTTGAGTTGGATATATCTTCTCGTATATTTGCTTGAGTTGAATGCTTGCATGTTTAACCTGCTTTACAATTTTTTTTAACATGTCATACCTCTGCCATAAAATGAATCTAGAATTCAAGTAGAAAGATCACCATATAACTGTTTGCATTCACTATTCTACTTAGTATCTGTCACGCCCCGATCTTCCGCAGGCTAAACGGCCGTCCCGCTAGGAGGGAATAACTGCGCCAGCGCTCCCGCACGAGCGTAAACCGCGCCCATGCAAGGCCATAGTTCATTGGCTGGCGGTAAGAGATCTAAGCCACAGAGTCGCACAGATTGTCTGAGTGCAGTGGAATGTATAAACGCATGAGCGAATGGTAACAAGTTCACTGAGTCGACAGTAGCGGAAGCAAAGATTGAGTACACAAGTATAGAAGTAAAGAAACTCTTTTATAAATATTTAAACAAGTGTTATAGGCGGCGTATAGCCGAGATTACAAGTCGCTCGAGCACTCTCTCTCTGAAACATAAAAGCGTGCCAAGTGGCTACATTTGTGGAATGATTGAATAGGCGATGTTCCAACATTATGTCTTGTATATGTGCATCAGTTTCGGACGCAGCGCTCCAAGGCTCCAGAGTTGAACTCCACGCCTTAGCACACACGAAGGAGGCATCCGCACCGAACGAGGTTCTCCCGCACCCTGCAAGTAACCTGGTGGGTTATCAGTACATGAATGCACTGGTGGGGAGGCTACTCGTCCGCTCGACAAATCCAAACACGTAATATAGGTTCCGTGCACCAACTATTATATTATCTTTCTAGTAATGCCTTAGGATCAGTTTCATGGCATAGATGAATAGCCTATCTCGTGTGGCAGTGTGCCGTGCGATATAGGAGAAAACACGGCGAGACTTACCAACTTACCAATTCTTCTTCCCTGTCCAAGTATAAACCAAGTTAACTCAAGCACAAGCATTATAAACATTCAAGGGCAATATCGTATGCAACACGAGTGTCTCAAGCTAGATCTCATATCGGGTGCCACTAATGGGTTCTAAATTAGATGCACAAGTTATACTTTTAAACTATAGAACACAAGTATGGTTATTACTCAGATGCAGGAATGATCCACAGATTTGTAGCTCTACTATCAGGATACTTGGATTCAGATTCATAGATGCAATACAATGACTCGTACGCGGATTGCCGCTAAGCGAGTATGATCATATAAATGCACTGGAGTCGCTGGCGTAACCATTTATGGACATAGTCGCAATAAGACGGTAGTCCCGATGCCCCGACAACCCGACCGAACTTATCCGTGCAAGGAACAAGCTAGCGCGACTACCGGATCTTCCCCCTAGGCCGGACCGGTCCCGGTGCCCCAAACCGAGGAGATCAAACTTGTGTACAAGCGTTTGCGACTGGATGAATGAGTTCTTGTTGTTCTTTCATATTCTGAGTAAACGACAATGGTTGTAGGCGCAGGTCATGATCTACGCTACAAGCCATCCCAGGTCGTTCCTGACTTAGTGGTTCATTTGTTATGAATTTCACACAAGTTGATAAGGCAATCCATGATTCATTATTCAGATACAACTTGACATGATGCGTTCCCCTGGTTCGGGGATTGCCTTAGCGACCTTAAGGTCCCGGATACTTCCAATGTTCATACTTTCACTAAACGACTATTAGATAGTCTTCCAGTGGGTTTAGATGAAAACGAGGCCAGCTAGCTTCACATTAGATACTGGCATGCAATTATAAGACAAGCACTGAATCGAGGCAATACTTAAGCAGGTAAGCATGCATTTATACAACATAAGCTCTCACACTGACTCGGGCCCGAAGGCAAGCCGAGTAGTAAAATCGTACGGAGACTTCTCCGAGCGACATGATATAGACTCGTGCAGTGTAACCAAGTGAACAACGCATTAAGAAGGGCATATACATATCGATCTATCGAGGCATAACAGTACACAACGAAGTATAAAATGTTTATATCGTTCTATTGAAGCATAGCAGGGTCCACTTTGCTCAAGGCAAAGATAGCATGCGAAGGTCCGAATATAAGCAACGTTTCATTTCTATATTCTAACACAATCAGTATAAGATGGGATTATTCTCTTAGCTAGGTGCGTTGGATTCTTATTAGCATGCAGGGGGTGATTCACCTAGCAACTAGCATGTATCGTTCCATATTTTAAGTGTGCTGGCTAAGCAAAGACAAGTTCACCGTAGCCACCCATCTTAGCGATGATTCACCATGGTCGAGCAATACTCCAAGCGAGCCTCTGAAATCCTAAGTCGAACTCATGTAGGGCCAAGTCTGGATATCCTTTGCCTCAAACGAGTATTCTCACCTGAGCGAAACGGGTCGAGATATTACACTTTTGCCATTTGGATCGGCAATCCGCTTAAGCGAAACGGGGTGTTACATCATACACCACTCAAAAAAAGTCTCGTCCTCGAGACTTACTGAGGGCCAGTCGTACTAACGCATTATGGAGTCTATCCCAAATGTAACAATCGGTACCACCAAATCTGTTTGAACATAATCTCCTACTCGATCCTTACGCCGTGTCGTGTGTATGCCGAGCCAGTCTCATTTGTGCCTTAGCGCAGGACATGTTGCTTAACGCGGGGTACGTTTTAATCGATCTTGTTTAAGGATCTAGGGCTGAGGCAAACTTAGACAAGTCATTATACTTGTTCAGGAGGATATTCACTTGCACTAGCATCGAGATCAGCCTATCGCGAGTCTGAATCGTGCACATATTTGAAGCACTTCAAGCATATGCATGTCAACCAACTCAACGATAGCGAAGTCTTAGCACTCGAGTTTCATATCTCATTTAGTCTTGGATCATGCACACGTTCAAGGCATCCCTCAAACATATGTATTTAACCAAACTTAGAGATCGTGAAATCGGACAAGCTACTTGCGAAAATCTTATGGGTTCTCGTCTTACTGAATCACGAGGATACCTTCGACAAGGTCTATCCAATTTTCATATCATTTCCTTTCCAACTCAATCTCAGGCATTTTGTATTTTCGTTAAGCACGATCTATTCAGTACTGACTAGCGTCCATCCATTGGGGTCACATAACAAACATTATCGTTCCCAAGCCTAACGCTAAGTTTTGCTGCCCCAGTCTATAGCCTATTCAAGCAATATAGTCAAGTCGGTTGCACAGGTTCATTCACTCAGTACAGGGTCGTCTGCCTAATTACTAGGTCAGCTCACAAAGTCATAGGTACAGGTTTAAGCATGCGATTCATCGTACAAATTCACCACACGATGCTCGCCCCAATTCCTAGGGTCAAACCATTGTTCATTTGCACGGGGTGTTCTACCCAAGCTTGTTTCACTCAGATTTCTAAACATCGACCACAGATTTTTCCTACTTTTAATAATACGTTCATTTGCACAGAGGACGAGTCCGTTCAGGTAATCCAGAGTACACCCAAGTTGCAAGACCAGCCTAATAATTTGCGTAGTCTATCTCTCCAAACATATTTTGATAGAATCCATACCCATTTTTAAGTCTAGACTACCAAGCCAAAATTTAATTCTAAACCTTAGGCTATATCCCCAAGTCGTTCAACCTGATTCACGCATCCGTTCACGAAACCATCAAGCGTGATTTATTTCAAGTTCTAGGCTAACTTACCCTTTAAAACATTTTCAATCACTTGCATTCCAAGTTCGTCTTATCATGTCGAACCAAAAGTCAAGACGATCTATTAGTTGTCATGCCTCGATCTCCCGCAAGTTCGATCACACTCGTCGGACGTGAGATCATCACGCAAACGCTCCCGCTTGGATAATCGTCCTCATCCGGATGTGACGCATGTGCGGGCTTAGAGTTACGCTCGCACAAGACAAAAACGTTTGATTGTTATGGCTATCTTCGGCACGATCGAGACACCTTATTATTTCTTCTTGCTTTATCCAATTTTTGTACCGATTCATGCAGTGATTATAGTTCGTCTAGCAAAATCATCCAACTTTACTGTTATCGTTCGGTAATTCCATAGTCTTACTCCTTTTTTATTCCTCAAGAAACTAGTTTCAAATATTCAAGCCCAAGTCTATTCTATTTCTTGATACGTTCCATTCATCGAGTCCGTTCAGAATAATCACTGAACATGTTCCCTTGAGTCCGATCATCCCCGCCGTACGCGAATCACCACGCCGGTGCTCCCGCAGGATAACCGTTCTCGTTGGGACTGATTTTGAGAGTTATCTTTTCAAACTCGATTTCAAGATCGCTCTTCCAAACTCCAAGCCAATTTTATTATCGCTTATATCTTTCATCGAACCACAGTATTCATTCTCGGGCTAACTTATTCGAGCGATATTGTATTCAAGTTTAATCCTTTTTGTTTTAATCAGAGATCGCTCGTATAATTCTCCAAGTTTCAGCAAGTTTATCTTAACCAAGATGTTGGTTCCCATTTTCGAGAATTTTTTATTCGATATAAGCCCTTATCAATTGGTTCAAGACATTCTATAATTATTCAATCAAACTATCGCACGAGACTTCTACATCCGTTTAGACATTTCTAAATATTCCATACACCACTCGGAATCGAGTCAACCCATTAAATCCAAATTCGATGTTTGCATTTATCGTTAACACATTCACCAAGTCATACCTAAGAATTCTTACACGATATTTAGGTATCGCCTAGTAAAATCTTAGTCTCGTATATATTCTGGACTGATAGTCATCCAAGCAAACTATATTCGATTTGTATTCCTTCGACACGTAATATCATTCGAGCTATTTCTCGAAATTCAAGCATGATTCTCTATATTCGCCTAAGCGATAAATCTGGTACAGTTTCTATCGGTTGCAGTTCTAAGTCCGACTTGTCTTATTCCTGACGACATCCAAATCTCGTACATAACTGGCTTGCTCCAAAGAGTCTTGACGCACGATACTGAACATAACTTAGCCAAAGGCTGTGTGCATAGCAAACCGTTCGGACAATATTAGATTCCGTACTAACTAGTTGGGCAAACATGTATAGGCATTTCGGTTCGCACATAAGTCATATTTCTAGCATGAGTCTAATCCCAAAGGACTAGCACTGGTTGGCACAAAGGCCCTTGCAACACAATTTCATACCAGCAATAACATCATTCAGTTATACTTTTGAAAGTATTAGACTCATTGTTTGGAACATCCCATTGAGGCATTGAGAGAGTGTGTGCACATAACCCACAAACGAGCTTTCGAAACTGAGACATTCGAAACGAAGTTCAAAGACGTATAAGCCAGGCTCTGATACCAATATGTTACGCCCCGATCTCCCGCAGGCTAAACGGCCGTCCCCACTAGGCGGGAATAACCGCGCCAGCGCTCCCGTAGGATGATCGCTTCGACCCATCCGGGCATGATGTCGTACGAGCGTGAACTGCGCCAATGCAAGGCTATAGTTCATTGGCTGGCGGTAAGAGATCTAAGCCACAGAGTCGCACAGATTGTCCGAGTGCAGCAGAATGTATAAACGCATAAGCGAATGGTAACAAGTTCACTGAGTCGACAGTAGCGAAAGTAAAGATTGAGTACACAAGTATAGAAGTAAAGCAACTCTTTTATTCATATTGAAACAAGTGTTACAGGCGGCGTATAGCCGAGATTATAAGTCACTCGAGCACTCTCTCTCTGAAACATAAAAGCGTGCCAAGTGGCTACATTTGTGGAATGATTGAATAGGCAATATTCCAACATTATATCTTGTATATGTGCATCAGTTCCGGACGCAGAGCTCCAAGGCTCCAGAGTTGAACTCCACGCCTTAGCACACACGAAGGAGGTATCCGCACCGAACGAGGTTCTCCCGTACCCTGCAAGCAACCTGGTGGGTTATCAGTACATGAATGCACTGGTGGGGAGGCTACTCGCCCGCTCGACAAATCCAAACACGTAATATAGGTTCCGTGCACCAACTATTATGTTATCTTTCTAGTAATGCCTTAGGATCAGTTTCAGAGCATAGATGAATAGCCTATCTCGTGTGGCAGTGCTCCGTGCGATATAGGAGAAAACACGACGAGACTTACCAACTTACCAATTCTCCTTCCCTGTCCAAGTATAAACCAAGTTAACTCAAGAACAAGCATTATAAACATTCAAGGGCAATATCGTATGCAACACGAGTGTCTCAAGCTAGATCTCATATCGGGTGCCACGAGCCGGTTCTAAATCAGATGCACAAGTTATACTTTTAAACTATAGAACACAAGTATGATTATTACTCAGATGCAGGAATGATCCACAGATTTGTAGCTCTACTATCAGGATACTTGGATTCAGATTCATAGATGCAATACAATGACTCGTACGCGGATTGCCGCTAAGCGAGTATGATCATATGAATGCACTGGAGTTGCTGGTGTAACCATTTATGGACATAGTCGCAATAAGACGGTGGTCCCGATGCCCCGGCAACCCGACCGAACTTATCCATGCTAGGAACAAGCTAGCGCGACTACCGGATCATCCCCTAGGCCGGATCGGTCCCGGTGCCCCGGTGCCCCGAACCGAGGAGATCAAACTTGTGCACAAGCGTCCGCGACTGGATGAATGAGTTCTTGTTGTTCTTTCATATTCTGAGTAAACGACAATGGTTGTAGGTGCAGGTCATGATCTATGCTACAAGCCATCCCAGGTCGTTCCTGACTTAGTGGTTCATTTGTTATGAATTTCACACAAGTTGATAAGGCAATCCATGATTCATTATTCAGATGCAACTTGACATGATGTGTTCCCCTGGTTCGGGGATTGCCTTGGTGACCTAACGGTCCCGGATACTTCCAGTGTTCATACTTTCACGAAATGACTATTAAATAGTCTTCCAGTGGGTTTAGATGAAAACGAGGCCAGCTAGCTTCACATTAGATATTGGCATGCAATTATAAGACAAGAACTGAATCGAGGCAATACTTAAGCAGGCAAGCATACATTTATACAACATAAGCTCTCACACTGACTTGGGCCCGAAGGTAAGACGAGTAGTAAAATCGTACGGAGACTTCTCCGAGCGACATGATCTAGAGTCGTACAGTGTAACCAAGTGAACAATGCATTAAGAAATGCATATACATATCGATCTATCGAGGCAAAACAGTACACAACAAAGTATGAAATGTTCATATCGTTCTATTGAGGCATAGCAGGGTCCACTTTGCTCAAAGCAAAGATAGCATGTGAAGGTCCGAATATAAGCAACATTTTATTTCCATATTCTAACACAATCAGTACAAGATAGGATTATTCCCTTAGCTAGGTGCGTTAGATTCTTATTAGCATGCAGGGGGTGATTCACCTAGCAACTATCATGTATTATTCCATATTTTAAGTGTGCTGGCTAAGCAAAGACAAGTTCACCGTAGCCACCCACCTAAGCGATGATTCGTCACGGTCGAGCGATACTCCAAGCGAGCCTCTGAAAGCCTAAGCCGAACTCCTGTAGGGCCAAGTCTGGATATCCTTTGTCTCAAACGAGTATTCTTACCTGAGCGAAGCGGGTCGAGATATTGCACTTTTGTCGTTTGGATCGGCAGTCTGCTTGAGCGAAACGGGGTGTTACAGTATCGGTTTAGACGAGTGGGTTACCCCGCTCACCAGTACAGTTGTGTACTGACCCATATTTTTTGGCATTATTCCAGGTACGCAGGTGTAGTGGTGCTGCTTGGATATACGGGACATGATGTATGGAACGGTAAACACCTTTGTGGGCAAGAGAAAGAGCAAGAGTGTTTTATCGCCTTTGAGGCAATTTTCTTAATGGCATTTTTATTTGGACCCTATCGAGAGCTTCATTGTGTATACTCTGATGTGTACTTAGTACACAATACTTGACTTTCGCTGTAACTTGGTCGTTTTGATGATAACTATGATATTTGACATCATCGTCTTGTGCAAGCGCAACTCCAGGCTCGCACGGCATCACACGTCCCAATGAGAACGATTGTCCTGCGGGAGCATTGCAACGTGGTGATTCACATTCAATGAGGACGATTGAGTTTGTGGGAGATTAGAGCATAACAAATTGGTATCAGAGTGCCCGGTTCATTTCCTCGGACTTTGTCCTTCGCTTTATCACAAACTCTAAATAGCTTTTGTGTGTCGTTTGGCTCTTGGCTCTACTCGGTGCATTGGATGTTTCATGTAATAAGTCTATATATTTGTTGGTTGTGGATGCATGTTGTTCTTTGTTGTATTGGCTTTCATCGATTTTTGATAGATCGTGTAGCATCATTGGGCGTTGTGTGGTGTTATTGCATTTGTGCAGCAAGTTGAGAGATGTCGTTGTGTTGGTTTGGCTTGTCGTTCAGGAGATTTTTGATTACATTAGTGGAGCAGTTGGTTGGCAGACGAGATTGGTTATGTGGCATGTTGTGAGTAAAAGCATTGGATAAGAATGGAAAGTTGTACGAGTTGCACGTGTAGCGAATGTGTTGGATGGAGTTTGATTTTTAGCTGGGCATATCAGGAGAGTGTTGCATGAGTTGCTCGTGAGGCACATTGGTTGAGCAGGTTTGAGTTTGGCTTGGGAATATCAAGAGAGTGTTGTACGAGTTGCTCGAACGGCGAATGTGTGAAACAGTTGGGTATTAGATTGGATTACTTGGAAGAGATCGTTGTACGGGTTGCTCGTGTAGCAAAAATATCGGACGGTTTAAAAAATAGTTGGAAGTATTAAGAATGGAACATAGTACAAGTTGCATAGCGAGATTGGTAAAAAAGTTAGATGGTTCATGCATTGGCTAAGTTTCGTGTCAGACCTTGAGTTATGAATGGCAGGATCATGCGAAATGGATGGTACAAACGAATCTTGGATCAGTGCAAAGAATTATGATGCGAGTAGTAACTTGATTCTGAGTGGTATATGGTATTGGAATTGGAATATTTTGGATAGAAATTAATAGAATTATCGTAATGGACACGGGTAACAGGAATGTAAGTTGGTTGGTGCACATCGGCTGAGTTAGGAAATAGAACATGGAGCAAGCCAATGTTAAGTTGCGATCTACAAGATCACCCCAGAATAGTTGGTTTGGAATAGACGTTCATCGACGTAGAGTAAGAGTGAGAGCGACTATATTTTTAAGTGGTAAATGGTATAATAGAATTTGACTCAGGTATTCTTCGATACATTATACTTGAGCGATCAAGAATGGACTTGTGTATATGGAAGTATTGTTGGACTTGAGTGATCAAGAATGGAACAAGAAATGGAAAGAGTATTTAGAATTTGAAAGATTGATGCGGACCAAGTATTGAAAATAAGTTGAGATCGATCAGATGGAAAGCTGAATATCAGAGTTCGCTTGCACGATTTGGAAGTTTGGTAGAGCATTCATTGACACAAAGAGAGAGTTGAGCATGAGAAACAAACAGTTAGGATATGCTTGAGCGAGCGATAGGTGTATCGAAGGATAGCGAGCACGGACTACGAATTTGGGCAACACATTGGAGCTGTTGGTTGACTAATAAAACATAATCTGGCTTGGAGGGGCAATGCGATAGATTCGTACGAACTTGAAGGATTTTGGATATTGGCGCTCGAGAAGTTTGACTCAAGGTTTAGCGGAAGTAAAATTTCGTAAAATGGTGCAACGATGGTGGACGAATTCTCCAAAATACATGAACGGGCATGAGACAAGTCTAGTTGATGTTAAGTCATATTGGAAGTTAACACTTGCAGTACTGAGATATTGAGGCAACGAGTGATGGTGTTATGATTTAAGATTGTGTTGGAACTTGTGCACGAGTTATTGAAAGTATGGACTAATCGAAACATAGAGAAATCAAGACGGGCTAAAGAATGGAATAAGAACAAGAATTATGGCGGATGGACTTTTGAAGATAGCTAAACGAGAGAGCAACGTTGGAGCAAATCACTGTGCCACTCGAGCAAGTTGGACGTGCACTGTGAAGCATGGCATACGAACGAGAATGGAGCAAGTCTATGGTTTCGAGAATTATTGCAACTGGTAGTGCGAGAAGTCGAACATGGCAGTTCAAAATTTTTGATGGATTCATGACAGAATGGCAGAGTGATAGAAGACGGTTTCAGCTAGCGCAGTTCTCGATTTATGGCTTAGATATATAGTAAGACTTTAGGTGGATAAGCGGCATTTGGTTGACAGATTCGTTAGAGGTAGTGCATAAAGTTCTCAGAGTGAGAAGTTCGTACGGATGGAATGGTTGGATTATGGCTCAGATTTGTAGAGGAGATATAGCTTGGTTCATAGTAACTGCCCATCGTGATGACTTACAATTATCGAGCTCGAGTTTCGGGATAGCTGACCCTAGTGACTTGACCGCCAAATCAGAGATGAATATTGTAGACCCATAGAACATCCCTTGCGGTGACGCATTTGGGAATGCGTCAAGGGTGGATGTGAGTGGTGTATATTGGAGATAGGCCTAAGTGACAGAGTGTTGGATTTAAGAGATCCTTGGGATAGCCTTCAGCTGAAGATGCAGCCGGAAGATTGAAGCGATGGTGGAATGGCCTAAGTCAACTGATGAGATTTGGAGTTACAGATTTTTGAAGATGGCATCGCCTCTGACTCGTCGTACCCCAAAAGGGAATAACATTCATATGAATTGACGACTGTGAAAGTAGCTTGTGAAATTAAAGCAGCGGCTCGTTAAGATCAAATTCTTGCAATATCGGATGGGACAGATGTGCCTCAGATCTAAAAGATGTATCAAAACTTAGTCTGGGATGCGTGCTCATACAGAAGGCGAAAGTGATATCTTGTGCTTCAAGGCAGTGGAAGCAGCACGAAGAAATATTTCATGTACAACCTAGGAATTATGGCGAGTGTGTCCACGTTGAAGTCGTGGCAACAATATCCCTATGGCGTGGCAACAAAATCTTTATGGATCACATGAACCTCAATATAGATATTCACTCAGAGAGGTATTGAGATTTGAGGAAGAGGTATTGGGACAAGCTGATCTAAGAGCATAGTTTGATATTTAGGTAAGTCACCTAACTGGAGTAGTATCAGTTGTGATGATCGTTCAGAGCATAAGATAATATTTGGAGATGGTGCTTGCAGAATATTGTGCGATTGGAGTCATGCAAGAGTTTTTTTTGGTTAAGCTTGGACGGTGCTAGTGTAGATTCAGAGATGGTTGGATGGATTGAGTTGTAACACCAACTGATTAGGTCAAGTAGAGAGATCGTCAGTGGAAAATTATCGTATTTGAGAATAGTGCTTGTGCAAATGAGTTATGGAATGAACGTCAGGATTGGTTCAGTCGGGAGTAAAGCGAATGAATGCCTCGGACTTAAAGATTCCCTTGTAACTTGTCCAAATTCGCTATCGCTAAGCTCGGCTGAATTGCATGTATTTTCGGGACGCCTTAAATATGTGTATGATCCAAACTAAGCGATATGAGAAATTCGTATTGAGCTGCAAGGAGAATGTGGTAATATAGAATTTGTGCGAGCGTTCAGCACGAGCAAGATAATGAGTCTGGATCAAGAGAATATGAGTTGCATAGAGTAGAGTTATGAATTGGGCAACTGGCATGCGAGTACGGAATGGATACTAGTTTGGTTCGAGGACGAACCTGATTCTAAGTGGTATATTATGTAATGTCCCACAACCACACGGTGTATTATGCTGAGTCAGATTAAATGAGGCAATGGTTGGTTATAATTAAATTATAGGATTTGGGAGAAAGTATTGATTTGAGTTGATTTTATGTGCAGATCGCAAATGGAGTTCGATGGAATCAAGTGTTTGTTCAGAGCAGTAGTGGGATAGCTAGATTGGAGCAATAATGTCATCTTCCTTAGTCCGATCGGTCTGATGATTTGAGAGCATGGCCTGCTCGCACGGTCATACCAATTGAGTAGATCGTGCTTTGCATTGGACCACGGGTTCAAGGGATCGGCCGTATAGGCATGGCATGGTGCTTAACGGAATCAGACTTGGTGAGTGGGCTCTATCCCTTCTCCTCAACTCCTTCATGCCTAATAATATGGAACACACGTAATGGTTTGAACACTTGAACTGGAACATAAAAATTATTACACTGTGGCTTTCATAGAGTGTACATCGTTTGGTTGGATATAATTTGCGGCTTGAGTTAGTTTTGTGTTTGGGCAGTTGGAGCTTGAGTGGATCATCTTGGTTGGAATATCTAGGCACTTTGGGCGAGCGAGCGTGCATCCGTGCACGAGTATCAAGTTGGGTGCTTTGTCAAATAAAGCATGCAGTTGTAGTTCGAAACAGGATAACTGTATCGGTGAGGGCATTGTGCCACTGTTGGGGCATTGTGCCACGGAGCTTTCGGAGCGAGGAGTATTGCACCAATTGGAGCATTGTGTCAAAGCGGCAAAGTTTCTATGGGGATAACTTGAGATGGCGCTTAGGATATAAGTTGGAGAATGGTTATGGGTAGTTGGTTGGATTGAGGCGAGTATAGTTTGGTGGGGCGAGATGGCTCGATTCTCTCGTCATACCTACTTGGTGTTTTCATTGGTCACGGACAACCTGTTGCACACAGGGTTTGGTTTCCATAAACGGGATATGCTCCGGGGCACCGGTACCGTTCGGCTATGGAGGAGACAAATGGTAACGTGCCTTGTGTCACACTCCAGTCTCAAAAATATGTAGGACTAGGACACGTAAGCATGCCAGCCGCATGGATATGGCAACTCCAATATATGGAAACCAAATCCACACGTACGCTGTAATATGAATATCAAGTCCACAAGTGGTATAAAATGTATCATAAGTCACAGGGTATAATCTAAATCTCATCCACAAAAATCAGATATAAATAATAACCAGCATCTATATAACTAGATCTCAACATAAATATCTAAGGATGATAGTTGGATGGAAACAAATCCACTACCAACTCGAATGGAAAAGTACAACACAACAAATACAATATAGGAATACCAGCTAACGACCATGGGCTCAAAGAGAAGACATCCTCGCAACACAAGTAATCATCCAAATCTGCGCTCCTGCAATTACTCAAGAACAGATACACCTGGCAGAGGACCAGGTCCTCAGAGGGACGTAACAAGATACAGAAAATACGAGCCAATTTGAATACAGTAAACATGCATATTATTTGAAAATAAATAAGTACGCTGTACAAGACCATCTATATGAATGCAAATGAGGACAACTTTTCGACGTATGGGCAAGGGTAGTCTACTCGATCTAAGCCTCACAACTCACACACCCGTCAATGGACATCAGAAATTGACATACCTCTGGGGTAGCGACCAGCGCGACTATACAGAAATCGACATACCTCTGGGGTAGCGACCAGCGCGACACACGCCCGTAGTGTGAACTATATACTATGGTTTACCAGAGTGGTTAAAAGCCCATACGCCTAATGATTGTCCTCTCATGATACTAAGTGTCAAGTGTGTGTCAACATATCTAATATATAGTAATGACTGAAAGGAACTACACATGCAATAAATAACAGAGATACAATAAATATACAGAAATATATTAAGCATGCAAAATACTGTAAGCAATTCAAGGTATCTTGCCTGGGGTCCTGCTGCTGGTATGAATCAGAGTCCAAGTCACAGTCCAAATAGCCTATGTATTACAAATTTATCACGTCAAAAGATAATTTATTTTAATTTATTTAATTCTAGAATAATTACTCTAAAATCCTATTTTAATCTTATTATTCTGATTTTTATGTTAATTCCTAAATTTTGTCCAAAAAAACTGAATTTTATCAACTCGAGACTCATGGCACGCAAATCGAGGCGATCTGTTGACCGGAAAGTCAACCAACACAAACTCAACTTTCATGCATGATTTTCTGTAGATTTCAGCGTCAAAAATATGCTGGAATTTACGGCTCGTCCGAATTCAATTTCGTTTGGGAAATATGGCACATACAAATTTTGTATTGTGCACCGATGGTTAAATTCTAACCTAGAAGTTCTACAGAATTAACAGTATATAAATACTTCGAATTAAATTCTGAGAAAAATATATGTCAATGATCTCGACATTATCTTTCCAAAACTTTAAACGGTTCATGATTCTGATTCCTGGTTCTCCCGAAATCGCGAAAATATTAAAACACGTCTATTTTCGGATATGCTGTGCTCTACGAATTTTTCAGAATTTAATACTCATAATTTCAAAAAATAAATTATATAATAAGAAATCTAATCTCAATATCTTTCTAACACAAGAAACTATGCCTCGTTTGGAGTCCGGAGCTATGCGCAATGGCTTGTGGAAGATGAAGGAACCCTAGATGGCAATTCTACAAAATCTCTCTCTCTAAAAAAATAATGAGATAATTAGGGTTATTATATTATATATATATATATATATATATATATATATATATATATATATATATATATATATATAGGGATTGAGAGGCTGAATGAAAGTTGATAGGAGGGTGACACATGTCATGATTTGATTGGATGGTTTTGGTTATATTATTTGATTTTGATTTGCCTTTATCAAAACATTATTTAAGTCATTTTAAATCTAAATAACTCAAAATAAATATTAAAAATAATCATAAAAATCTGAAAAAATTACAAAAAATATATTTTGAATTTAAAACTCTAGAAAAATATTTGGGATAATTTTATATTCATAGATTTCCTACTATAATTAGGAGAAGCTCTAAACATTAGTTTTATCCATTTAACTAAAAATAAATACTAACATTATTCCAAAAATTCTAAAATAATTTCAGAAAATATATAATAATATTATAAACCCAAAAAAATAACGTGGGTCCATTCTATATTTCTGGAATTGCACAATAAATTCTACAAGTCCTAAAAATTAGTTATTAGCCTAATTACTCCCAATAAATACTAAAAATACTCAAAAAATTTCCAGAAAATTATAGAAAATATATTTTATTATTAGAACCTAAAATAAAAGTTTGAGATATTTTTAATTAAGTTTGAACATAAAATAAATTCTTCAAAGTTCTAGAAAATTAGTGTTACTAGTTTTTAATTAACTAAAAATTATGGAAAAATCTCAATAATCTAAAATAGCCTAAAAATAATTATAAATAAATATTTATATAAGTAAATATACTAAAGAAATTTATTTTCTAATTAACTAAGAGAATACTCTAAATAAATTCAACATCTATAATAAATATAATAATATAAAATATACACAAAATACCTATTTTGGGTGAGGGAGTTTACAATCTACCCAACTTAAAACAATTTCGTCCTCAAAATTAAAATAAGGCATAATTTGTTAAATCCCTCACATTCGTACATAAGGTACGTTAATCGCAATCTCTTCCAAAAATTTAAATAACAAAATCTATTCAAATCTATCGCGATCACTTCAAAATTAAGATAATCATTGTTCAAATCAAAAATTCAACCTATTGTAATCTCTTCTCACTTTTCCAAATCATCAATATCCAAATTTAAATTGAATCCATATAATATCTTAAAGATTTTAATAACCCATATCAAATTTTACCTCACGATCTCCAACTATCATAATCTCCTCTAGAAGTAATTCGAGTCCAATATTATTCCTATTTTCACTTATAAATTTTTTGTATTCTTCAACTTTTTAAATTTCATTCACATCCTCAATATTTCAAATAGGTAGTCCAACCATCAAATTTTTAATTCTTAATTTAAATCATCAAATTAAAAAATAATTTAAATGCAGTCCACCAATGTTCAAGTCTGAAATTATATATTTATCCTTCAAATTCAAATTGATGATTTTACCTTCAATACTCAAAAATTTAAATTATGTACTTAAGGTATAAATATTGGGTCCTCAATATCAAGATTTTTAAAATTCATTAATCCTCATCATCTTAGTCATTCTTCTAAAATTCTCAAAATTAAAATGGCTTGAACCTCTCCCAATCTAATCTTACTCGATCACAATCTAAAAGAAATTTCTCTCGAGTTGCCAATGCACTGCTTCCCAACTTAGAATTTACCCATCTATCACAGAAGGATATATACTTTAAGAAAAATATTCCTTAATTTATTTACTCATGTCATTCAATCCTCAAAACTTCAACGCTGATTATATCATATATGATATGTCCTTAATTACGAAAGAATAATCCTCAAGTATGTGATCGGCCTATGGGGTATATCTAGTACTCTCTGTGTATCAAACTTATACCAAGCACGAGGTTTCGTCTTTCCGAAATAAAGGAAGACGGAGATCAATAATAAAGAGTTCAAGGGCGAGGTAATAGAATAGAAGTATCGGGATCAAGGCGTTTAAATAATTCAAATAGGAATTGTCAAAGCAGTTGTGGATTGCAGTCCTATTTTGGTAATTCCTATTCACATGCTCATATTAGTACAGTTATGTAGCCGATACAATACGCTCAGACATGTCTAGAGGGCAAGTACATTCGTCTACTAATCACTATATATCTCAATCCACGTGAAGCAGTTATGCGAAGGGCGAATCAATGCACTAAGGTTAGCTAGACCTTAATACACAAATTCTAAAATGTATTAATGTATGCATCCACTAATACATATATAGTGAACAAGCTTGATGAAAGAATAAGCTTGCAAAACTAGGCTATAATAGCGACATAAGTCAAGGTGGTACAACAATTATAAGTACGCTAGATGATGATGAAAGGAGGTACAAGTCAATTCAAGTTCACAAAAACAAAAACAAAAACAAAAAAACAACATAAACAATAATAATAAAGACCCTACCATTCTCTATAGTTATCATACAACCTCCTTGTCTATGTCGCTAGTCGACCAAATGGGGGCAAGGACCTCTAAATTCTATTGTCTGAATAAACACTGTCGTCTTTGCTAGCATACAAATAATGTCATTCAGTTACACTTCATTAATGGATCACAAGGGCTATATGATACTAGGTGGTGAGGTATACTACCCAACTTAAAATGATTTAACTACTATTGTATTGTCTTAAGGATACCGTAAAAGCTTCTGTTAAGGTCTATGAGAAGGGGTCTTGGTACTTTATTGGGGTATCCTCTTCTATTACATAGGTCATGGTCATCTTACATCTTAGTCATAGTGCTTATAGAACAAGTGTCAATAGTAAGGATAGAAGAGTTAATGGCCGTTTAAGGGGAAAAGGGATCTCGCTTGTATCGAGGTGAGGGTACAAATTACGCGATTTAAAAACTAAGGGTTAATCATCGGTCACAATCTACAAAACAACTTAAACTTATCAAGTTCTAACTACCAAGCATAAAAAATTTTACATTCAAGGCTACAACTATAATCCTAGCAAACTATGAGCCCGTAACAAAGAATAAAATTACTTGGCCTACTATCCGAAGTGTCAGATGGCACGAGTTGAAAGATGAAGAGAAGAAACGTGATTAGTCGTCGCAAAATAGCGAGCGCTATGGTCGTAGGGGAACAATATATAAAATTAAGATAGAGGGCTCTAGATAGCATCATGGTTCTCTAAGGGAAATGGGGTGTTAGTTGCTATGTTTGAGGTATGATTAGGAAAATGTTCTATACATTGCTCTTGGCTTTCTAAGGTACTGCCTGCTCATCTCAAGACAAGAACCTAAATTTAGTTCTCCAATACTTATCTAACTGCGAAGGTTAGGTTTAGTCCTAATATTCAATTTTGGTTTTCTATTGGTTCCTCAATACTAGGGTCAACCATTATAGTAAAACTTCTAACTATCTCTAGTAGTGTCTATACTACTCTCAAGTCTTCTTAATACATCAAGGGGTAATGGTATACCAATCTAAAGATAAGGAATTATAGGGTTCACTAGATATTCTAAACTTAGTGGTGTGTCTATATTCTTGTTATATTCTTAATAGGTGTGCTACCCTAATTATCATCCTAATAACAGGGGTTCCTATATTCTAGCAGAAGGCTATACTCAAAGAACTATTAGGGAAGTACAGAAATCAAGCAGGATACAATTATTCAGATAGAACGTATTAGAAGAAAGATGAGTCGTAGTCAAATGTGTATGAGATCCTATACTCTAATCCTATTTGCAGGCTTGCTCGGTACAGTAATGTAACCTAGACAATATGCTCTCGACCTGCATGGGCCACCACAAAAACATGTCACGTCCCAGTCTCAAAAATATGTAGGACTAGGACACGTAAGCATGCCAGCCGCATGGATATGGCAACTCCAATATATGGAAACCAAATCCACACGTACGCTGTAATATGAATATCAAGTCCACAAGTGGTATAAAATGTATCACAAGTCACAGGGTATAATCTAAATCTCATCCACGAAAATCAGATATAAATAATAACCAGCATCTATATAACTAGATCTCAACATAAATATCTAAGGATGATAGTTGGATGGAAACAAATCCACTACCAACTCGAATGGAAAAGTACAACACAACAAATACAATATAGGAATACCAGCTAACGACCATGGGCTCAAAGAGAAGACATCCTCGCAACACAAGTAATCATCCAAATCTGCGCTCCTGCAATTACTCAAGAACAGATACACCTGGCAGAGGACCAGGTCCTCAGAGGGACGTAACAAGATACAGAAAATACGAGCCAATTTGAATACAGTAAACATGCATATTATTTGAAAATAAATAAGTACGCTGTACAAGACCATCTATATGAATGCAAATGAGGACAACTTTTCGACGTATGGGCAAGGGTAGTCTACTCGATCTAAGCCTCACAACTCACACACCCGTCAATGGACATCAGAAATCGACATACCTCTGGGGTAGCGACCAGCGCGACTCTACAGAAATTGACATACCTCTGGGGTAGCGACCAGCGCGACACACGCCCGTAGTGCGAACTATATACTACGGTTTACCAGAGTGGTTAAAAGCCCATACGCCTAATGATTGTCCTCTCATGATACTAAGTGTCAAGTGTGTGTCAACATATCTAATATATAGTAATGACTGAAAGGAACTACACATGTAATAAATAACAGAGATACAATAAATATACAGAAATATATTAAGCATGTAAAATACTGTAAGCAATTTGGCAAGATATCTTGCCTGGGGTCCTGCTACTGGTATGAACCAGAGTCCAAGTCACAGTCCAAATAGCCTATGTATTACAAATTTATCACGTCAAAAGATAATTTATTTTAATTTATTTAATTCTGGAATAATTACTCTAAAATCTTATTTTAATCTTATTATTCTGATTTTTATGTTAATTCCTAAATTTTGTCCAAAAAAACTAAATTTTATCAACTCGAGACTCATGGCACGCAAATCGAGGCGATCTGTTGACCGAAAAGTCAACCGACACAAACTCAACTTTCATGCATGATTTCCTGTAGATTTCAGCGTCAAAAATATGCTGGAATTTACGGCTCGTCCGAATTCAATTTCGTTTGGGAAATATGGCACATACAAATTTTGTATTGTGCACCGATGGTTAAATTCTAACCTAGAAGTTCTACAGAATTAACAGTATATAAATACTTCGAATTAAATTCTGGGAAAAATATATGTCAATGATCTCGACATTATCTTTCCAAAATTTTAAACGGTTCATGATTCTGATTCTTGGTTCTCCCGAAATCGCAAAAATATTAAAACACGTCTATTTTCGGATATGCTGTGCTCTACGAATTTTCCAGAATTTAATACTCATAATTTCATAAAATAAATTATATAATAAGAAAGATAACCTCAATATCTTTCTAACGCAAGAAACTATGCCTCGTTTGGAGTCCGGAGCTATGCGCAATGGCTTGTGGAAGATGAAGGAACCCTAGATGGCAATTGTACAAAATCTCTCTCTCTAAAAAAATAATGGGATAATTAGGGTTATTATATTATATTATATTATATATATATATATATATATATATATATATATATATATATATATATATATATATAGGGATTGAGAGGCTGAATGAAAGTTGATAGGAGGGTGACACATGTCATGATTTGATTGGATGGTTTTGGTTATATTATTTGATTTTGATTTGCCTTTATCAAAACATTATTTAAGTCATTTTAAATCTAAATAACTCAAAATAAATATTAAAAATAATCATAAAAATCTGAAAAAATTACAGAAAATATATTTTGAATTTAAAAACTCTAGAAAAATATTTGGGATAATTTTATATTCATAGATTTCCTACTATAATTAGGAGAAGCTCTAAACATTAGTTTTATCCATTTAACTAAAAATAAATACTAACATTACTCCAAAAATTCTAAAATAATTTCAGAAAATATATAATAATATTATAAACCCTAGAAAATAATGTGGGTCCATTCTATATTTCTGGAATTGCACAATAAATTCTATAATTCCTAAAAATTAGTTATTAGCCTAATTACTCCCAATAAATACTAAAAATACTCAAAAAATTTCCAGAAAATTATAGAAAATATATTTTATTATTTAGAACCTAAAATAAAAGTTTGAGATATTTTTATTTAAGTTTGAACATAAAATAAATTCTTTAAAGTTCTAGAAAATTAGTGTTACTAGTTTTTAATTAACTAAAAATTATGAAAAAATCTAAATAATCTAAAATAGCCTAAAAATAATTATAAATAAATATTTATATAAGTAAATATACTAAAAAATTTATTTTTTAATTAACTAAGAGAATACTCTAAATAAATTCAACATCTATAATAAATATAATAATATAAAATATACACAAAATACCTATTTTGGGTGAGGGAGTTTACACCTTGGGCGTGGTGCCGGTAGTTCGATATGACCAGGCGGGCTAGCTACTCAGCGCTGGATCGGGTAGAACGGTAGTTGATTAATCCTTTATGGCTTGGCCAGTGACTTCGTATAGATAAGATTTTGTTTGCTTTGCTTTGTATCTCGCCCCAGTCCCAAAATACGTAGGACTAGGACACATAAGCATGCCAGCCGCCTGTATATATGGCAACTCCAATATATGGAAACCATAATACATGCGTACGCTGTATAATGAACAATAATTCACAAGTGGTAAAACTATCACAAGTCACAGGGTATAATCTAAATCTAATCCACAGAAATCAAATATACATGAATAACCAATAACTAGGTAACTAGATCTCAATATAGAGTACCTAAAGAATGATAGTCGGATGGAAACAAATTCATTGCCAAAATAGAATATAAAATAAACAAGATAAACCCCATATAAATACAACATCTAACCATCACGAGGCTCGAAGAGAAGACCTCCTCGAAATATAAGTAACCTGTCCGGATCTGCGCTCCCGCGAATACTCATAAACATCTACACCTGGAAAGGGACCAGGTCCTCAGAGGGACATAACAAGATACATAGAAGCATGCCATAATGTAAATACTGAATAAATAAAGGGGGTGTGCTAACCATCTAAGTGAATGCAATGTAAAGACAACCTTGGTACGTATGGGTAGGCGTAGGCATAACGGCCAGCATCCTCTAGAGTGTGGTATCTGTAATGTCCATCATTCCGAAGAATGAGGTATCTGAATATATACAACGTCCAACACTCTAAGGGATGTGGTATCTACAAAGTATATATAACGTCCGTATCACTCCGAAGAGTGCAGTATCTGCAATAAAGAAGTTGGGTGTCCCATACGCCTACTAGTTGTCTTCCCCGCCCAATGTAGATATACAAGTCGTGAACACGACGTGGACATCTTGTACTATGATGCAAGTCTCTATAGAAATAAACAACTGAGCTAAATACCGTTACACGTATTGCTCACACTGATGGCCAGTCGCGCATGAGGCACGCGTCCCTACATGAACTCACTCTGTGACGTGTAATGATACGTGACAAGGCCTGGGGAGTCATACCAATAACTTCACAACTTTAGGTGGGTCTACTAGACACTAGGTCAGACACAAGTCCTAACGTCAACGCCTTCGTTGACTGCACCCGAGTTTTCTCGGACGCGCACATTTATATAATATTAAAATAAATAAATATGTAACTAAAAATAACTGAATTTAAACAGTACAACAAGGCAAGGTATACTTGCCTGGCAAGAGAACTGCAAAATATAACCTCCAGATGTCAAATGCCAAAAGTCAGAAACTATGGTCTCAGAATGAACGTCTCCGGATGCTGAAATAAATATCATCAATGTTTCCAGAATAAGCGAAATAGCTAGAAAACACTATCCTTTCGTCCAATTTGGACACAGGGACAAAACAGTAATTTTGGCCCAAAGTGGAGTCCACAAGTGGGCCACCTTGCACCGAAAAGTGTGCCAAAGGTAAAGGTCTCTAAAAGGGATAAATTATAGGTCAAACAAACTCTAAATGTCAGTACGAGCTCAACGGTATGTCCAGATGTGGATTTCGATGAGCCGAACACAATTTTGCCCAAAAAGTCAACTGTGGGGCCCGCCAATTGGCAACTTGGTCAACTGTCTCAGAATTGGGTAAAAATTGGGTCACAGGACCGGCGCGATACCACGAGTCCAATGGCACAAGTTTTGTCGTATTCTGATGAGCGTGCACAAAATGCGCACGACTTTTATAAAAGTCGCGACACTGGAAATTTGCTGCGGATACCGGCTGATTTCGACGCGCACATATCCAAATCAGTTTTCGTGAATCCCTACACGACCGGTACACTGCGTGCACTTTTTGGTACACTTGGTACACAGCGGGGTGGTCCCGTTTGGCGGAGCGCGCTCCGTATCATAATTTTTGGAATTTAGAAAAATAAATTTTTGGGATTTACTACCTAATTTATTTTAACATACAGCAACAAATAAAATATTGTATTTAACAGAAAATAAACTAGGTTAGGTGGTCTTCGCATATCAACAAAAAAAACTGGATTCGGATCTCTGTGGTGGGAGATACGAGTCCGAGTACAAGGGTGGTTGCAATAGATTTCTAGAATTTAGAAAGTGGTCATTTATCCTCGACTTGGAGTCGATTTTTACCTAGGATTGCGCGTGGTTCAAGATGAACTAATTTACAATTATGGAAGGGGGATAGGTGAGGATCATACCGGCGAAGACGGGGTCGAGTTTGGTCGAGCAGGGGCGCGAAAAACGGGACATGAACACAGGTACGATGTTCATTAGTTTCTGCCTCGCGCGCGCGGCATTAAGGTGTGCGGTCGGCTCCGGCGCATGGCGGCGGACCCGGGGGCGGTCGGCGGCGGCTGGCTCGAGGGTGGAGAATTAGGGTTAGGGCTTTGGGTGAGTGAGTTTATATATATATATAGAGAGAGAGAGTCGGGGGGGTGTGTGTGCAGTGGTATTAAATACCACTGCTGCTGCCGCTGTTTTTCTTATTCCTTTCCTCTTCGTTTCTTTCTTACTTTCTTTGTTTCATTTTCCTTAGCTGCTACTACTGCTGTTTCTAAGTTTTGTTAGAATGGTTTTGGTTTTGCGTGGAATGGGTTTAAGGGTTTTTGGGTTTTTGGTTTGGATCCATTACGGATCCAAACCCATTAACATTTCTTTCTCTTTTTCTTTTTCTTTTTCTTTTCTTTTTCTATTTAACTAATATATATATATATATATATATATATATATATATATATATATATATATATATATATATATAATTATATATATACATATATATACCTATAAAATTCTAGAAAAAAATATTTGTGAACACCATTAAACTAGCAACTATCCACAGGGTCTCCTACATGAAATAAATTAGAAAAAATTTATAATGGCTCCAAAAATCCCCTAGATGCACAAACACCTCAAATAAAAATTAAATAAAATATATTTCCTCTATTTAGCACATAATTACTATAAATAAAATAATTAATTAATTTAAAATAATAATAAAAAATAACTAATACGATTTTCAGGATTTGGGATTTCACAATCTACCCAACTTATAAAAAATTTGTCCTCGAAATTAAAACTAAGCCACGGTAGAAGTCAAGGACGGCATAAGATATAATTTAACAAAGTAATTTATATCTTGGTTTATGAATAGGTTCGAAAAACGTTTACGCATGTCGTCCACACGCTCCCAAGTAGATTCTCCTGGCGCGCCATGCTTCCATGCCACGCGGACCAAGGGAATAGACTGGTTCCTCAATACTTTCTCTCGACGATCAAGGATTCCTACGGGTTTCTCTTGATATGACAAGCTCGGCCAAATGGTGATCTCCGAAAGGTCGAGAACATGACTGCTGTCTGCCACATATTGCCTAAACTGTGACACATAGAATACGTCATGTACTCCTTCAGGTGAAGGTGGTAGCGCAAGTCGATATGCCACTTCTTCCACTCTCTCTAGCACGTCAATGGTCCAATATACCTTGGACTCAACTTATCGCGCCCTCCGAATAGAATGGTGTCTCTGGTAGGTGATATCCTCAAGAAGACAGGATCGCCCTCCTTGAACTCCAAGGGATGACGATGAAGGTCTTCCCACTACTTCTGTCTGTCTTGCACTGCTCGCAAGTGTCCTTGTATCTTCTTAACTGTCTCTTTGGTATTGACCACCAATTCTGGTCACGCAAATCCCTGTCTGGCACAATGCTGACTGGTATGCCGTACAATCTTACGATCTGCCTCATATATATGTCAGCTAAAGCTTCTGTAGACTGGCCAACTCAAAAAGGTAAGAATGTGCTGACTTGGTGAGTCGGTCCACTATTATCCGTACTGCATCTCTTCCACTTGGACTCTTTAGGAAAACCCGTGACGAAGTCCATAGTGATGTGCTTCCACTTCCACTCTGGAATCAAAAGTGGTGGCAATACGCCAGCTGTTCTCTGGTGCTCCGTCTTTACTTGCTGACATACCAGGTATTTAGCTACAAAGTGAGCTATCTCTCTTTTTATTCTATGCCACCAAAAGTGCTGCCGTAAGTCACGATACATCTTGGTGCCTCCAGGATGAATAGAATATATCGAACTATGAGCTTCTGTCATCAGCTTCTGTCGAATCTCTTCATTTGGAATATAAAGATGATCACCACATCGTAATGTCCCATCTGCTCCGGGTAAAATTACTTCAATGCCAAGCTCTTGCAAGTCTTCCAATAATTTCCTCTGTGCTGTCAAGAAATAAGCTGCTGGCCTCCGGCTTAACGCGTCTGCTACAACGTTAGTCTTGCCTGGGTGATAATGTAGCTCTATCTCGAAATCTTTCATCAATTCAAGCCATCGGCGTTGCCTCATATTTAACTTCTTCTGCGTAATAACGTACTTGAGGCTTTTGTGGTCAGTATAGATCTCCAATCGTTCTCCATATAAGTAATGTCTCCATAGTTTTAGGGCAATACAACGGCTGCAAGTTCCAAGTCATGAGTTGGATAATTCTTCTCATGCACTCATAACTGTCTAGACGCCTATGCAATTTCCTTGCCATCCTGCATCAATACGCATCCCAAACTTTTCTTGATGTGTCACTGTAGATCACATACCCTCATGATCCTGACGGGATAGTCAATATTGGTGCTGTGGTTAGTCGCTTCTTCAACTCCTCGAAAGCGACTTGACACTTGTCGGTCCATATGAATTCTTGATCCTTACAAGTCAACCGATTCATAGGTGCTGCTATCCATTCAGGAGTCAGTCAATTGTCCATCCAGGTGAAATCTATTTAGACTCCTGATAGCAAAATGATACATTCTTCATCGAAACACTTGAGTTCTAAACTTGACTCAAGTTACGAGACAAAAATTTTATACTGCCATAGTGATGCATGTATCAGGAAAGTAATAAAATAAAATGTAGGTAGGTAGTGAAGGGTCATTCTAAAGGTAGCACAGTTTTAAACTGAAATCAAATCTAATAATAGAGTTTGGTAATTTTTCCAAGAAACAAACCGAAATGGCTACAGAAATAATATACTTTTTGCACTTGTACTAAGCACGAGGTTTCGTCTTTCCGAAATAAGGGAAGATGGAAAACAATAATCAAGAGTTCAAAGGGGAGGTAATAGATTAGAAGTGTGGGGATCAATGCGTTTACAGAATTCAAATGAAAATTGTCAAGGCAGTTGTGGATTGAAATCCTATTTTGGTAATTCCTATTCACATGCTCGTATTATTACAATTATGTAACTGATATGATATGCTCAGACATATATAGAGGGCAAGTACATTTGTCTACTAATTACTATATATCTCAATCCACGTAAAGTAGTTATGCGAAGGGCGAACCAAGTGCACTATGGTTGATCAGACCGTAATACACTGATTCTGAAATGTATTAGTGTAGTACTCCAATAATACATATATCATGAACAAGCTGGATAAAGAATAAGCTTGCAAAACAAGGCTATAATAGTGGCATAAGTCAAGGTAGTACAGCAAATATAAGTACGCTAGATTATGATGAGAGAAATTTAAAAAAATAATTCAAATTCATAAAAAGATCAGACTCTACAATCTCTACAGTTGTTATTCTAATTCCTTGTCTAAGTCGCTATTTGGCCAAAAAGAGGTATGGCCTTCTAAGTTCTACAATCTTAATAAACACTATAGGCTGTCCGCATAAAACAGAGATTCAAGGAAGTTTGGCATAAAGTACAGCTTTTAGAACTGTCCGCGTAAAATAGAGATTCAAGGTAGTCCACGTAAAGTAGGGATTCAAGACTGTCTGCATAAAGCAGAAATAAAATAATTTGGCGTAAAGTAGAGATTCGAAACTGTCTGCGTAAAACAGAGTTTCAAGTTGTCTGGCGTAAAGTAGGGATAAAATGGTTTGGCGTAAAGCATGGCTTCAGAGCTATCCGCGTAAAAGTCTGATATACTTCCTGCGCGAAGTCTGTGTAAAAAGTTTCCACGCGTAAAATGTGCCCGCGTAAAGTCTGCGCAAAAAAAAATTTGTCTGCGTAAAGTTCGCGTAAAAGGTTTGCGCGTAAAATCTGTGCGTAAAGTATTTGCGCATAGAAATTTACTGCGTAAAGTCTGAAATATGTTACAGCGTAAAGTTGTACGAGGAACTCATGAGTTTGTCAGTCAAGTTAGTGAATCCTGACACCTGACAAAAAGTACTGCACGATGATCGAGAGGACGGCTGTGATGATGAATTTGCACGGAGACCCAGGTTGTCGTTTAGTGACTTTATTGGATACAAGTCATTTTTACGCTCGAGATAAGACAAAATTAGATGTCCCGTCAAAAAGCTATTTCTTTTTGCACAGGGCTCGAGGCGTATCTCTGCATTTAATGCACGAGATTTGGTCATGGCTGGGGAAATCTAAGGCTGTAACAAATACGCTCACATCCTATCATTATATTTTATGCCTAATCAGGTTACTCTACGCTGGTTATCTATTATTCAAGAATAATCAAGTTTACGCAGGGCAGTTACCTACGTGGCTTTCATGACGTGTCATACACAGGATAAGGAATACTAAGGGAATGTGGGTAGCAGTTGTCATAACTATGGCGTAAAGGAGACAATCTTCTGCATAGTTTAGCTTTTTACGCCAACAACAGTCATTTGGCTATTTACGCCAACAAGGATAAAGGGTCTTTGGCGTAAAACAAGGTTTGTCCAAACATAGGATAATTGAAAGGAAGAATGAGGTTTCAGTCAAGCATGGATGAGATCCTATAATCTAATCCTATTTGCAGGCTTGCCCGGTACAGTAACGTAACCGAGACAATATGCTCTGACCTGCATGGGCCACCACTAAAAATATGTCATATCCCAGTCCCAAAATACATAGAACTAGGACACGTAAGCATGCCAGCCGCCTGTATATATGGCAACTCCAATATATGGAAACCATAATACATGCGTACGCTATATAATGAACAATAATTCACAAGTGGTAAAACTATCACAATTCACAGGGTATAATCTAAATCTCATCCACAGAAATCAAATATACATGAATAACCAATAACCAGGTAACTAGATCTCAATATAAAGTACCTAAAGAATGATAGTCGGATGGAAATAAATCCACTGCCGAAATAGAATATAAAATGAACAAGATAAACCCCATATAAATACAACATCTAACCATCACGAGACTCGAAGAGAAGACCTCCTCGAAATATAAGTAGCCTGTCCGGATCTGCGCTCCCACGAATACTCATAAACAT
This sequence comes from Iris macrosiphon, assembly GCA_036927795.1. Classification (NCBI taxonomy): domain Eukaryota; kingdom Viridiplantae; phylum Streptophyta; class Magnoliopsida; order Asparagales; family Iridaceae; genus Iris; species Iris macrosiphon. The sequence continues at coordinate 211,757,481 of JAYESA010000004.1, forward strand.
CTATACCTGGAAAGGGACCAGGTCCTCAGAGGGACATAACAAGATACATAGAAGCATGCCATAATGTAAATACTGAATAAATAAAGGGGATGTGCTAACCATCTAAGTGAATGCAATATAAAGACAACCTTGGTACGTATGGGTAGGCGTAGGCATAACGGTCAGCATCCTCTAGAGTGTGGTATCTGCAACGTCCATCATTCCGAAGAATGAGGTATCTGAATATATACAACGTCCAACACTCTAAGGGATGTGGTATCTACAAAGTATATATAACGTCCGTATCACTCCGAAGAGTGCGGTATCTGCAATAAAGAAGTTGGGTGTCCCATACGCCTACTAGTTGTCTTCCCCGCCCAATGTAGATATATAAGTCATGAACACGATGTGGATATCTTGTACTATGATGTAAGTCTCTATAGAAATAAACAACTGAGCTAAATACCGTTACACGTGTTGCTCACACTGATGGCCAGTCGTGCATGAGGCATGCGTCCCTACATGAACTCACTCGGTGACGTGTAATGATACGTGACAAGGCCTGGGGAGTCATACCAATAACTCTACAACTTTAGGTGGGTCTACTAGACACTAGGTCAGACACAAGTCCTAACGTCAACGCCTTCGTTGACTGCACCCGAGTTTTCTCGGACGCGCACATTTATATAATATTAAAATAAATAAATATGTAACTAAAAATAACTGAATTTAAACAGTACAACAAGGTAAGGTATACTTGCCTGGCAAGAGAGCTGCAAAATGTAACCTCCAGATGTCAAATACCAAAAGTCAGAAACTATGGTCTCAGAATGAACGTCTTCGGATGCTGAAATAAATATCACCAACATTCCCAGAATAAGCGAAATAGCTAGAAAACACTACCCTTTCGTCCAATTTGGATACAGGGACAAAACGGTAATTTTGGCCCAAAGTGGAGTCCACAAGTGGGCCACCTTGTACCGAAAAGTGTGCCAAAGATAAAGGTCTCTAAAAGGGATAAATTATAGGTCAAACAAACTCTAAATGTCAGTACGAGCTCAACGGTATGTCCAGATATGGATTCCGATGAGCCGAACACAATTTTGCCCAAAAAGTCAACTGTGGGGCCCGTCAATTGGCGACTTGGTCAACTGTCTCAGAATTGGGTAAAAATTAGGTCACAGGACCGGCGCGATACCACGAGTCCAGTGGCACAAGTTTCGTCGTATTCTGACGAGCGTGCACAAAATGCGTATGACTTTTATAAAAGTCGCGACACTGGAAATTTGCTGCGGATATCGGCTGATTTTGACGCGCACATGCATCCAAATTAGTTTTCATGAATTCTTACACGACCGGTACACTGCGTGCACTTTTTGGTATACTTGGTACACAGCGGGGCGATCCCGTTTGGCGGGGCGCGCTCTGTATCACAATTTTTGGAATTTAGAAAAATAAATTTTTGGGTTTTACTACCTAATTTATTTTAACATACAGCAACAAATAAAATATTATATTTAGCAGAAAATAAACTAGGTTAGGTGGTCTTCGCATATCAACAAGAAAACCCGGATTCGGATCTCTGTAGTGGGAGATACGAGTCCGAGTACAGGGGTGGTTGCAATAGATTTCTGGAATTTAGAAAGTGATCAGTTATCCTCGACTTGGAGTCGATTTTTACCTAGGGTTGCGCGTGGTTCAAGATGAACTAATATACAATTATGGAAGGGGGATAGGTGAGGATCATACCGCCGAAGACGGGATCGAGTTTGGTCGAGCAGGGGCACGAAAAACGGGACATGAACACAGGTACGATGTTCATTAGTTTCTGCCTCGCGCGTGCGGCATTGCGTTGTGCGGTCGGCTCAGGCGCATGGCGGCAGACCCGGGGGCGGTCGGCGGCGGCGTCGGCTGGCTCGAGGGTGGACAATTAGGGTTAGGGCTTTGGGTGAGTGAGTTTATATATATATATATATATATATATATATATATATATATATATATATATAGAGAGAGAGAGAGAGAGAGAGTCGGGGGGTGTGTGTGTGTGTAGTGGTATTAAATACCACTGCTGCTGCCGCTGTTTTTCTTATTCCTTTCCTCTTCGTTTCTTTCTTACTTTCTTTGTTTCATTTTCCTTAGTTGTTACTGTTGCTATTTCTAAGTTTTGTTAGAATAGTTTTGGTTTTGCTAGGAATGGGTTTAAGGGTTTTTGGGTTTTGGGTTTGGATCCATTAAGGATGCAAACCCATTATCATTTCTTTCTCTTTATCTTTCTCTTTTTCTTTTCTTTTTCTATTTAACTAATATATATATATATATATATATATATAATTATATATATACATATATATACCTATAAAATTCTAGAAAAATATATTTGTGAACACCATTAAACTAGCAACTGTCCACAGGGTCTCCTACATGAAATAAATTAGGAAAAATTTATAATGGCTCCAAAAATCCCCTAGATGCACAAACACCTCAAATAAAAATAAAATAAAATATATTTCCTCTATTTAGCACATAATTACTATAAATAAAATAATTAATTAATTTAAAATAATAATAAAAAATAACTAATACAGTTTTCAGGATTTGGGGTTTCACACTTTGCTTTGCTTTGGTTTGGTTTGTGCTTTTCGTATAAGCGGCGGCCACCTTGCCTCGGGCAAGAGTGTGCATATCGATGATTGGATATTGAGATTTGGATTGTGGCATGGTTTGAGGATGGATATTGAGGCTTGGATTATGGTTCGATAGGTTCACGCGTTGTTTGGGTTTGAGTAGAACGATTTGCATGCTAGTTTATTTTGAGTTGGATATATCTTCTCGTATATTTGCTTGAGTTGAATGCTTACATGTTTAACCTGCTTTACAATTTTTCTTAACATGCCATACTTCTGCCATGAAATGAATCTAGGATTCAAGTATAAAGATCACCATATAACTGTTTGCATTCACTATTCTACTTAGTGTCGGTTTAGACAAGTGCGTTATCTCGCTCACCAGTACAGTTGTGTACTGACCCACGTTTGTGGACATTATTTCAGGTACGCAGGTGTAGTGGCACTGCTTGGATATACGGGACATGATGTATGGAACGGTAAGTATCTTTGTGGGCAAGAGAAAGAGCAAGAGTGTTGTATCGCCTTTGAGAAAATTTTCTTCGTAAAATTTTCATTTGGACCCTATCGAGATCTTCGCTGCGTATACTATGATGTATATTTGGTACACAATACTTGACTTTCGCTGCAACTTGTTCCTTTCGATGATAACTATGATGTTTGACATTATCGCCTTATGCAAGCGCAACTCCAGGCTCGTACGGCATCACGTCCCGATGAGAACGATTGTCCTGCGGGAGCGCTGCAACATGGTGATTCACGTCCACCGGGGACGATTGAGCTTGCGGGAGATTGGGGCATGACACTTATCGTGCTTTAGATATGTGATTGAGTATTATGTCGCTTTAATTATCTTATCCTCCTTATGGAGTTGAGATATTATTGACTATTGAGTTTTATATTGTGTGAGATATTATATAGTTAGTGATGACCTAGACAGTGTTCTACCGCCGATATTGCGGCGCAAGCTGGACATACCCACGTACTCGTGCCCCTCCACCGGGAGCGGGTCATGACATTTAGTTGTTAGAATAAATAGGATTTTTGAAATTTGGCAAAGAGTTCATTTTTGTTCACCCACCAAAACTGTCACACCCCAGATCCAGAATACTAGAGAGAGGGGACAGAACTCGACCAGCTACGTATACCAGAGTATTCCAGTACCCTGAGATATGGTCACGACTATATAAGACATGTGGGGTTAGTCTACAATCCAACAGTCAATACTAGGTCAACCAATCCTAGGTGTTTCAATCACAAACTAATCAACAAGATATATGATAATCAGACATAAAATAGTAAGGCGTCATAAACTATGTATACATAGGTGATCATGAAGCTAGTTGTACAAAATGAAGAACTAGCAAAAGTATAAGTCATACATGATCATCTCAAGTTATAGTCTAGATTAATGTTAATCATATCATGCCCGTAGGCTAGATGTCAAGTCCAATACATGAGCTAAACATGTGCTCGGGGGCTAAACGCCACAAAAGTATAATATACAGATACTAGTCGGTAGATAAAGAAGAAACTCACTCAGGTTGTAAATACCCTGATTTTTCAGAATATTTTTAATATAATTTTTCCTAATTTTTCGGTAATTTTTTGGAATTAAAACTAAGGAATTTTGTGATTAAAGGATTTTTAAATGATGTTAATTAATACTAAAATATTATGAAAATAATATTTTATGGTGTAAAATGGAAAACTGGACATAGGATAATTTTCTGTGAATTTATTGGGCTCCGAAATCATTTTTAAAGCCCTAAAAACCAACGTAGAACTAAACAGATTTAAACCTGACTGAACCCGGTTCACTTGAACCAAAATAAACCAAACCAAGCACTGAACCGAACCAACCCAGCGTAGCGGGTCGGGTCGAATCCATAAAACCCGACCCAAACCCGAAACCCGACCAAACCCTAAATCCTCCGCCGGATTCACTGTAGCAGCCCTATTTAATGCCCTCGGCTTCCGTGCCCAGCCGCGCCGCAACCCTCTCTCTCTCATCTCCACAGCACCGCCGCACCCTCTCTCTCTCTCTTTCCTCTCCCGACTGCCCAGCCCCACTGGAATCCCCCGACCGTCGACCTCCAGCCATCTCCCTCCTCCGTCGTCCACCCCTCCGCTCAGCCGTCAATCACCGCCCGCAGCACCGATCCGCTCCGCCCTCGACGGACCAGCACCCTCGTCTCCCTTTTCCTCCACCTCGAGCACAGCCAGCACCATCACCATCCCTACCGTCTCCACGACCCGCAGCAACTTCGGCGACAGCAGCCCCGACCTCCGCTCCTCTCCGTACAGACGCTCGACGCCGCCGACCAGCACCGGACGCCCTAGGCCAAGCCGCCTCCGCCGGCGAGTCCACCCAGCATCCCGGACATAGCCCCTAGCCGAACACAGACCCTGTGCAGAGCCGACACAGCGGACACAACATCCAGGACACAATCCAGCATTCAGGACACGGGAATTCCGATTTCACGGAGCCCTGTTCAGGTAACCCGTTCTTTCTCCTCGTGATTCCGTTTTTCATTCTGTCAGTTGTGTCGCGTAGACTGTGTAACCATCTCGATGCCAGTGCAACCCGCTCGGTGCATCGCGTCCTGTGGTGATCGCAAACCGCGATCCAAAAATAGGAAAACCAACGCCTTGTTTTACCCCGGAACTGAGTACGCCCCGTGAAACGGGATGACTTGGTCGCACGCGGTCTTTACCGAAACGTGCGCGCCGTTGATACGGACGTGCGAGATTTTGCAGAAGTTGATTCGGATGTGCGTGCACATCGAAATCAACTCGTATCAGCCGACAACGCCCCGTATCTGTCCGTTCTAGAACACGTAACTTTGTGTACACACGTCGGATCAAGACGAAACTTGCGCCATCGAACTCGTAACAATACGCTGGTCTTGTGACCCAAGTTTGGTTCGATTCTGAGAACGTTGACAAAATTGCGTATCGTGGGCCCCACGGGCTTCACTTGACGGACGATTTTGTGATCGGCTCATCGGAATCCAATTCTGGAAGTTTCGTTGGGTTCGTATCATCGTTCCTGACTTGTTGACACTAAGTTTGGCGAAATTGGAGACCCTTGACCCTGACACATTTTTCGGTGCAAAGTGGGCCACATGTGGACCCCGCTTTAACCCGAAAATGTCATTTTTATCCTTGTGTCCAAATTGGACTTAAGGACAGGCGTTTCTAGCTATTTGATATCTTCTGAGACTGTTGGTGATATTTATTACAGCTTTTGGAGGAGTACCTACAGGATCCACTGATACAGGGACAACTGTTGGTATTCAAACCCTAGGCTAGTGTACCTTGCCAAACTCTGCAGTATTGTTACATATTTTCCTTGCTTCATTTATATTGCTGTGCATGCTTAACCTAGGACCGTGTGACTTACTTAGCGTCCGATTATTAGTCGGGTGCCAACACCGTACGCGGTATTGTGTATTGTCATCTAGAGATGGACATTCGTGACCCCCTTTACATTCTCGTACTGGTCTTACCAAGTACACTATAATCCAGGACACTTGACACTATTCATGAGACAGGATCTTCTTGAGATATTCATGGTGATTCTATATAGGATACAGGACTTGACAGAGATACTATATTCATAGATACTTTATGACTTGTTGCATTAGCTATGATCTTGCGTGACATGTACATGAGACGTTATGGACATGAGACGTGTGGTTACATTGGATGGGGAGAGACACACAGGCTACAGGCTGATTATATATATATATCCCCTATTATTGTGAGGCACAAGACTCTGAAACCCGAGCTTGGCCCATTACTCATTATCACTGATACCGGCTCCACGACACAGAGCTTGTAGTTGTTTCAGCCTGAGTTCTAGTGCTGCTCTCATCTTGCATATCACTTAGCTGGTTATTTAGTGTTCCCCTATTATTTCATTTATTGCTGGAGAGACACACAGGCTACAGGTTGACTATATTATGCCGGCTTCTCAGTCTCCCGCTGAGCTAGACCACTACATGATATCACTGCTATCGGCTCCCCGACACAGAGCTTGTAGTTGTTTCAGGTTGAGTACTAGTGATGCTCTCTCTTGCATTTCACACAGATGATTACATACTTACCCTGTTTATTTTATTTACTATTTGTACTGCTTTTATTTTGGCTTGTATTATCTTGTACCTTGCTATGTCCCCTGAGGACCTGGATTCGGATTATGTCCCCAGGATTTGCAGACGAGATCTATCCCGAGGTATACGGGACCGCAGCAGGAGCTGATACAGGAGCTGTACCGACACCCGAGGAAGAGGTGTTAGCTGAAGACTTTTCTTGAGCATCTATGTTTCATGCTCAGTGTTTATTTTATTCAGTCATTTATATTTTGGTCTGTTGAACCATTGTATCAGATTTTTATCGGGTTGTTCCCCGAAGCACTTTGTTGAGACTAGTTGATGATTTACATTTCTTATTTCTGTGGATCATATTTTATCTTGTGTGGATGAGATTAGTTGTGCCATGTTGTCGTAGACTTTATTTTACAGCTTAAGTACGCCCTGATGGATCCATTAAATTGGGTTTGTCCATCAGTGTGTGCTGCCGGCCATTGCCACGTATCTAGTCCCTCGGTATTTTGGGACTGGGGCGTGACATAGTTTTTGTGGTGGCCCATGCAGGTCTACGACTAAATCGTTCAGTTTTAACTTAGGGACCGAGCAAGCCTGCCCAAAGGATAGGATAAGTTATAGGATCTCATCCATTATTTGAACCATTTTTGAACTCTATATCGAACTCGAATTAATTACTTGATTTGCATCATGTATTGATTCCTCTGAGCGTTCTTACAGTTTATCTTTTGGTTGCAGAGTAATGGATCCCAGGAACGGAGATGAGAATCCTTTGGATACGCCACACGACGTTGTGGTTACTTATGTAGACGGAGTGACACCAGGGAATGGAGGACAAACATCGCAAAGCAATCAAACCGGCCAGCCTAATCCAAGGTTCCGGCGTGATGACATCCCACCTCCGCCACAGTTCACTCCACAGATGCCAGTCTTCCCGCCAGGGCAAGCCATGGACGGGCAACAGATATTTTGGATGATGTATGCCATGATGCAAGCCCAGCAGCAGGTTCAGCAAGAGGCACATCGTCATGAGGTAGAGTATTTGAGAACCAGCCTAGTATCAGCAATGGAGCAGGAAAATCCACCAGCGAGGCGATCAGCGACGGGATCTATCACCGATTTTCGTCAGCTCAAGCCTCGTACCTTTTCTGGCAAAGAGGGGCCAACTGAAGTTCACGAATGGCTCACGAACATACAGCACCAGTTGGAAGCAGCTGAACTTCCGAGAGAGAAGTGGATGACTGCGGTCAGGATGCTGTTAACTGAAAATGCACATCATTGGTGGTTATCAGAAGAAAGGAGGCTCGGACAGGACCGAGTCACTTGGGAAGAGTTCTTCAGACTCTTTCGAGAGATGTATATTCCATCAGTTGCACGGTCGGAGCTCAGAGACAAGTTCAACCGCCTTATCCAAGGCAATATGTCAGTGGAAGAATACAACGCAGAATTTATTCGACTAAGTCGCTTCGCCCCAACCTTGATTTCGACGGAGGAAGAGAAAGATGAGAAATTCTTTGACGGACTGAAGTTCGAGCTCCAGAGGTTGATTGGATCGGTCGCACCTACATCATATACCGACGTCCTTACAGCAGTACGACACATGGAGCGCGTCACTAGAAGGGAGTCAAATCTGAAGTGGCCAATCACATCAGCACCATCCAGGACATCACATGGGGATTCTACAAAACGAACCCAGAGGAGTATGCCAGAGAGAACAGCACACAGGGTCATATCTCTCCCTACTTGTCACCACTGCGGCAAGGTAGGTCACATTGAGAGAGAATGCAGACGCAAGTTGGGACTATGCCTGGCTTGCGGATCCAACCAGCATCAAACCAGAGACTGCACCAAGCGCAGAGAGGGAGCACCGAGACTAGCTTTACCTGCACCATGACCAGCTTATCCAGCAATAGGAGCACCGCAGGCAGGAGTTGGAGGAGTCAGACCACCAGCCCCAGGATAAAATTAGCAGAGACCACCACTGGCACCACAGGCCGCTCTATTTCAGCAGGCTCAGTAGCAGAGAGGCCAAGCTCAGGGACGAGGTCAGGCATTTGCATTGACTGTTGAGGAGGAAGCTACTGAAGGAGAGATTATCGCAGGTACTATTTTAGTAGCTTCATTACCAGCTGTAGCTTTATTTGATTCTGGAGCATCGTATTCATTTATAGCAGCTAGCTTTGTAGCCACCCATAGAGTAGCTACCGCACCCCTTCCGAAGATAAAGAGAATTCTTACGGGAGGTGGAATTATTCCGGTTAGTGACGTCTGTAGATCATGTTCTGTAGTAGTCTGTGGAAGAGAGATGTGAGCTCAATTTTTGATCTTTTCCATGCCGGATTATGATGTTGTACTTGGTATGGACTGGTTAAGTCAGTACCATGCGACTCTTGATTGCCGACTTGGACGGGTTATATTTAGACTGCCTGGACATCCAGAATTTGAGTTTCTTCGGGGAGCAGTAGAGCAAGGAGTTCAGCCTACTCTTAGGTTAATATCTGTAGAAGGGGAGACAGGTTACCCAAGAGTCATATCATAGTTTGTGGATATATTTCCTGATGATCTTCCAGGTTTACCGCCTGATCGAGAAATAGAATTCACAATAGACTTAACTCCAGGAGTAGAGCCTATCACTTCATCAGTATATCGGCTAGCACCTAAGGAGTTAGTGGAATTGAAGGAACAAGTTGATGATCTTCTGGAGAAGGGTTTTATTTGGCCCAGTGTTTCACCTTGGGGAGCACCCATATTATTTGTACCGAAGAAGGATGGAACAGTACGGTTGTGCATTGACTACAGGGCACTGAATGCTGTGACCATCAAGAACAGGTATCCTTTACCACGCATTTATGATCTATTCGATCAATTGAGTGGTGCTAGGGTATTCTCGAAGATTGACCTTAGATCCGGCTATCATCAGATTAAAGTAAGGAAGGAGGATATACCGAAGACAGCTTTCAGGACCAAGTATGGACATTATGAGTTCTTGGTAATGCCGTTTGGTTTAACTAACGCGCCAGCTGTGTTCATGAGCTTGATGAACAAAGTTTTTCATCAGTACTTGGATAAATTTGTGGTTGTATTTATTGATGACATTCTAGTATATTCCAAGAGCCATGAAGAGCACGAGGAGCATCTCAGAATTGTGCTAGAGACCTTGAGACAGGAGTTAATGACTGAAGCACATAGCTCTATGTACTCTGTTCACCCAGGAGGAACCAAGATGTACCGAGACTTGAGGCAGTATTATTGGTGGCATGGAATAAAAAAGGAGATTGCACGATTTGTGGCTAAATGTTTACTATGCCAGCAAGTAAAGGTCGAGCATCAGAGGACTGCAGGTATGTTACAGCCACTTCCTATACCAGAATGGAAGTGGGAACATATCACGATGGATTTTGTCACAGGATTTCCAAGGAGCCCCAGCGGAAGAGATGCAGTATGGGTTATCGTGGATCAACTCACTAAATCGACATATTTCTTGCCATTTAGAGTTGGACAGTCCACAGAGGTACTAGCCGACATGTATATGCGATAAATCGTAAGATTACATGGAGTGCCGGTTAGTATTGTATCGGATCAAGATTCGAGATTTATATCTCATTTCTGGCGAAGCATGCAAGAGAGTCTGGGCACCAGACTCAAATTCAGCACAGCTTACCACCCACAGACAGATGGTCAATCGAAGCGCACGATTTAGATCTTGGAGGATATGTTGCGATCTTGTATGCTAGACTTTGGAGGATCTTGGGAAGATCATTTGCACTTGGTGGAGTTCTCCTACAATAACAGTTATCAGGCCAGCATTTAGATGGCACCATTCGAGGCATTATACGAAAGGAAGTGCAGATCGCCAATATGTTGGAGTGACGTTGGTGAACGTCAAATACTGGGTCCAGAATTGGTAATGCAGACAATGGAGAAGGTAAAACAGATTCAGAATCATCTCCGAGCAGCTCAGGACAGACCGAAGCACTGGGCTGATACGCACAGGCGTCCCCTAGAGTTCAAAGAAGGAGAGCACGTATTCTTGAGGATTTCACCTACTCGAGGTACCATTCGATTTGGGAGCAGAGGCAAGTTGAGCCCAAGGTATATTGGGCCATTTGATATTCTAGAGCGCATTGGTGAGGTGGCTTAACGTCTTGCGTTACCTCCATCCTTAGAGGGAGTACATGACGTATTTCACGTCTCACAGCTGAGAAGGTACGTGACTGACCCAAGTCACGTTGTCGTTCATTCAGAGATCGCAGTGGGCTCTAGCTTGAGATATGAAGAACAACCAGTTGGCATCCTCGACATCAGTGAGAAGACATGCGAGGACAGACAATCAGACTGGTCCGTGTAGCTTGGAAACATCATTCTCCTGACGAATCGACCTGGGAAGGGGAGGACAGTATACGCCAGTGTTATCCTCACTTATTCGCGGATGCAGTTATAACCTAAGCATTCTTGTAATTTCCATAGTTCTTCTTTTAGTAGTTTATTCTTTGATTGCGAGGACGCAATCCTCTTAAGGGGGATAGATTATAAACACCCTGATTTTTCAGAATATTTTTAATATAATTTTTCCCAATTTTTTGGTAATTTTTTGGAATTAAAACTAAGGAATTTTGTGATTAAAGGATTTTTAAATGATATTAATTAATACTAAAATATTATGAAAAGAATATTTTATGGTGTAAAATGGAAAATCGGACATAGGGTAATTTTCTGTAAATTTATTGGGCTCCGGAATCATTTTTAAAGCCCTAAAAACCAACGTAGAACTAAACCGATTTAAACCTGACTGAACCCGGTTCACTTGAACCAAAATAAACCAAACCAAGCACTGAACCGAACCAACCCAGCATAGCGGGTCGTGTCGGATCCATGAAACCCGACCCAAACTCGAAACCCGACCAAACCCTAAATCCTCCGCCGGATTCACTGTAGCAGCCCTATTTAATGCCCTCGGCTTCCGTGCCCAGCCGCGCCACAACCCTCTCTCTCTCATCACCACAGCGCCGCCACACCCTCTCTCTCTCATCTCCACAGCGCCGTCGCACCCTCTCTCTCTCCTCTCCCGACTGCCCAGCCCCGCTGGAATCCCCCGACCGTCGACCTCCAGCCATCTCCCTCCTCCGTCGTCCACCCCTCCGCTCAGTCGTCGATCACCGCCCGCAGCACCGATCCGCTCCACCCACGACGGACCAGCACCCTCGTCTACCTCTTCCTCTGCCTCAAGCATAGCCAGCCCCATCACCATCCCTACCGTCTCCACGACCCGCAGCAACTCCGGCGACAGCAGCCCCGACCTCCGCTCCTCTCCGTACAGACGCTCGACGCCGCCGACCAGCACCGGACGCCCTAGGCCGAGCCGCCTCCACCGGCGAGTCCACCCAGCATCCCGGACACAGCCCCTAGCCGGACACAGACCCTGTGCAGAGCCGACACAGCGGACACAGCATCCAGGACACGATCCAGCATTCAGGACACGAGAATTTCGATTTCACGGAGCCCTGTTCAGGTAATCCGTTCTTTCTCCTCGTGATTCCGTTTTCCGTTCCGTCAGTTGTGTCGCGTAGACTGTGTAACCCTCTCTATGCCCGTGCAACCCGCTCGGTGCGTCGCGTCCTGTGGTGATCGCAAACAGCGATCCAAAAACAGGAAAACCAATGCCTTGTTTCACCCCGGAACTGAGTACGCCCCGCCAAACGGGACGACTTGGTCGCACGCGGTCTTTACCAAAATGTGCGCGCCGTTGATACGGACGTGCGGGATTTCACAGAAGTCGATTCGGATGTGCGTGCACATCGGATCAACGCGTATCCGCCGACAACGTCCTATATCCGTCCGTTCTGGAACACGCTGTAACTTTGTGTACACACGTCAGATCGAGACGAAACTTACGCCATCGGACTTGTATCAATACGCTGGTCCTGTGACCCAAGTTTGGTTCGATTCTGAGAACGTTGACAAAATCGCGTATCGTGGGCCCCATAGGCTCCACTTGACGGGCGATTTTGTGATCGGCTCATCGGAATCCAATTCTGGAAGTTCCGTTGGGTTCGTATCATCGTTCCTGACTTGTTGACACTAAGTTTGGCAAAATTGGAGACCCTTGACCCTGACACATTTTTTGGTGCAAAGTAGGCCACATGTGGACCCCGCTTTGACCCAGAAATATCATTTTTACCCTTGTGTCCAAATTGGACTTAAGGACAGGCATTTCTAGCTATTTGATATCTTCTGAGGCTGTTGGTGATGTTTATTACAGCTTTTGGAAGAGTACCTACAGGATCCACTGATATAGGGACAACTGTTGGTATTCAAACCCCATGCAAGTGTACCTTGTCAAACTCTGCAGTATTGTTACATATTTTCCTTGATTCATTTATATTGCTGTGCATGCTTAACTTAGGACCGTGTGACTTATTTAGCGTCCGATTATTAGTCGGGTGCCAACACCGTACGCGGTATTGTGTATTGTCATCTAGAGATGGACATTCGTGACCCCCTTTACATTCTCGTACTGGTCTTACCAAATACACTATAACCCAGTGTCACGACCCGCACCCAGACATTCGGGCACGAGTGCGTGGGCACGTCCAGCCTACGCCGCAGTGTCGGCGGTAGTACGCTGTCTAGGTCATAATCACAGGTAATTTAGAATCTATCTCATCCACAATAAAGTAAATAGACAAGGAAAATAACAGGAAATAGGAATACTAAGATTTCATAAACAAAATGTGATATACAAATCCATATTTTAATACAGAACCAGAAGATAAATCGGGGACAAACCCGATTGCTGTGCTGAAAGAAAAATACTAGCTAACTGGTTACTACTCCTCAAAAGTAGTCTCCTCAGATGTATCACCTGCTACGCCATATGGGTGGGGGCAAGTTCTCATCATCGCCTAAAACAACGGATCCAGTCAGGAAAAGAGCAAAGTACACAATGCACAACAAAGCTTAAACTAAATAATTATGACGAGTAGAAAAGAACTGACTAAGTATCATGTTGAGAATATGCATAAATAAGTAATACCCATAACTAGGAGTTAAATTCTGTAAAACAGGGATATGAGTAAACAGAAAATATAATGAGACAGGAAAATGAAACTACAACAAGATAACAGGAACTGCAACAAGACAAGAAACTATGTGTGTGAACTTGTGTATTTAGAATACATAGTTGGCATGTAGGGGTTATAAGGCTAATAAGGCCGTCATAGACGACTAGCAACTAGGAATAATCAAGTATAAGGCTGATGGTACAGTCGCGTACCAACAGCTAGCAACAATAGGGGGAAGGGTAAACTACATGCCTCCTAGTATTCTCCCGCCCGACACGAAAAGCAAGACATGAAATCCAATATTCAAGACATGAAATCCAGATTCTAACACAACGTGTAAACATCCAATGGTACTAGTAGAGCAAGAAATTAATTATCACAATATAAAGAATAAACTTGAAGTGCAGGTACTTGCCTGATGTTTGGATCCTACTATGGTTCTGTTCTCGGAAAAATTTCCAGAAATGAGTCCGGATATTGAAATAAACATTACCATCATGCTCAGAAGATATCAATCAGCTAGAAACGCCTGTCCTTGAGTCCAATTTGGAGACAAGGGCAAAAACGGCAATTTCGGGTCAAAATGGGGTCCGCATGTGAGCCCGCTTTGCACCGAAAAATGTGTCAGGGTCAAAGGTCTCCAAATTCACCAAACTTAGTGTCAACAGGTCAGGAACGATGATACGAACCCAACGGAACTTCCAGAATTGGATTCCGATGAGCCGATCACAAAATCGCCCGTCGAGCGGGACTTGTGGGGCCCACGACACGCGATTTCGTCAACGTTCTCAGAATCGAACCAAACTTGACCCACAGGACCAGCGTATCGCTACGAGTCCGATGGCATAAGTTTTGTTTCGATCCGAAGTGTGTGCACGAAGTTAGGATGAATTACAGAAAAGTCGGATACGGGGCGATGTCCGCGGATACGCGTTGATTTCGGTGTGCACGCACACCCGAATCAGCTTCCGCAAAATCTCACACGTCCGTATCAACGCTGCGCACGTATCTGTGAAGACCGCGCGCGACCAAGTCGTCCCGTTTGGCGGGGCGTACTCAGTTCCGGGGTGAATCGGGTCAATATTTTTCCTGTTTTTGGATCGCGGTGTGCGATCGCCACAGGACGCGATGCCCCGAGCGGTTTGTTTGGGCACCGAGAGGGTCATACAGGCTTCGCAACGCAATTTGCGGAATTGAAAACGGGGCAGCGAGGAGAAAGATATGAGTACCTGAACAGAGTTCAGAAACCCAAAAATTCTCGTGTCCGTGTCGTGTCCGACACGTGTCGACACGATTTGGGAATTAGGGTTAGGGTTTTGGTCGAGCTCCGGCGGGGACGGCGGCTGGGCGGCCGGGCTCGGGCGGCTATCGATCGGCCGGAGGGCGGCGCTCGGCTGCTGCTGCGGCTTGCTGCGGCTGTCGTCGAGCGGGGAGAAGGCAGGAGGAGAAGAGGGAGGGGCTGGCCGGCGGTGGCGGTCGACGTCGGCGCTGTGGGCGGTGGAGCGAGGTGGCTGGGCAGCGGGCGGTGGGCGTGGCGGCGTGGTGGCGAGTGGTGGTGGAAGGGTGCCGGAGAGGGAGATTATATAGGGGAGGGAGAGGGGAGCTGAGGGAGCGGGGGCGCGTGGCCGCGGGTAGGGCACCGCGTGGCCGGGCGGGGCGGCGGAGGAAGCGGGCGGCCGGGGGACGCGGGAGAGTGGGGGTGAGGGCTTAGCGGGTGGGTCGGGTGGCGGGCAGACCCGACCCGACCCGGAAGGGAAGCGGCTGGGCCGGCCCAATGGGCCTGGGTCCAGTGGGCCGGAGCGGTGGGCCGGGCTGGGTTTTTAATATTAAAATATAATAATAATAAATAAATAATAAACAGTAAATTAATTAAATAAATAAATAATTAAATAAATAGTTTTTTAGGTAATTAAAAATAGGTCCGGGGTCCAATAAATTCCAGAAAAATTACCCTAAGTCCAGTTTTCCATTTTACACCCAAAAATATTTTTTTCATAATATTTTAATGTTATTTATTAACAATTAAAAATCATGTAATAATTCAAAACTCTGAATTTAATTACAGGAAATTCCCAGAAAATTCCAGAAAATTGCCACATAGGATTCACAATTTATTATTTCAAAAATTCTTCTCCAATGAAAATATGAAGTTGGTTGTGAAATCGCAATGACATGAAAAGGACAATGTGAAATTGGTTGTCTAGATCTAGACAATGGATTTTTTTTTCTTTTTTTTTCTGTTCTAGACAATGGACTTCACAACGACTTTATTCCACATCATCAATTATGAATAAAAATATTTATAAAAAAATGAAGAAGTGGAAAAGTTGTATTCAAAGTTAGATAAAAAGTAGTTTTTATTGTTTTCTCAATACTTTTGCATTGGAGAACATTTTTCTATCTCATTGTCTTGTGTGAATATAATCTTGTTACATAAAAAAAAAATACTATCTTGTGTCTTATGCCACATAGAAATCACAACACAAAATAAGACAAAATAGGGTTGGAGAAGCTCTAAAGAATAAATCACACCACGCTGAGGAGTAACAAAGTGAAGGAAGAAAAACCATATTCCGGATTCATTAATAACATATTTCTTACACCTCGCAACTAAGTACTCGTACATTAAGAAAACATGTGTTTGATTTGATGATAAATATAGTTGGACATATTCCTGGAGAAACGATTAATTTCTGTACAGAAAAAAGAAGAAGATATCATTCACTATTAATTTACAGAAATTCAATAAAACATCGGATGAAATATGATTCCACATGGTGTACACTGGTGTTTACCACTTGTGGTTAAATGCCACCAAATGATAAGAGTAGAAGAATTTCAAGAGCTCTTGCTAATCCAAACCATGCTAATTCTCCCAATTCAGCTAGGCTTACATCTAAAGAATGAATGAAGAAAATCAACCACTTCCAAACCCTGGGGACTGTGTAAACAAGGAAAAACAGCAATTGGCATTTCAAAACAAAAGGAGAGGAACAAATTTTATTAATTATGGAATTACAAAGCTGTTGCATGTGGTCTTTACGTACCTTTGTATGAATTATTGTTTTTTTACTTTTGAGCGTCCTGCTGCTGCTGCTGCTGCTGCTGCTGCTGCTTTCTTCTTATCGATAGGCTTCAATATTTGAAAAGAGCACATAAGGGTCTCATCTATGGTGACAAAGGCCCCGACATTATCAAACTCTCCACAGTAATTAGGGGCCGAAAAAATGGTAACTAGCCTCCGGTCTCCGAAAAACTCGTATCCGTCCTCAACAACCTGGTGTGCTCGACATAGAAGATCAAGGTCATGCTTGTCCAAAAACTGTATGAGCTTGTCGGGCCCGAAAGTGCAGGAGACGCCTCTGTCACTCAAGCCCCATCCTTGAATCTTAGGGTCGGGATCCGACCAGACCAAGTCGCAGAGAAGACCGCCATCAGGAACCTCAGTAGGCCTCTGGATCTCCTCCTCGATCTGGGCCAGGTCGTTCAGGTCCGGAGAGAGGCCCCCGTGCATGCAGAGCACCTTGTGGTCGATCAACGCGGCGACGGGCAGGCAGTTGAAGCAGTCGGTGAAGATCTTCCAGAGGCGGACGTTGAACCTCCGCTTGCACTCGTCGTAGAAGCCGTAGACTCGGTTGATCTTCGCGTCCTCGTGGTTCCCCCTCAGTAGGAAAACTCGGTCCGGGTACTTTGTTTTGTAAGCCAGAAGCAAACATATCGTTTCCAGGCTTCGCTTGCCGCGGTCCACGTAGTCTCCCAGGAATAAATAGCTTGCACTGGGAGGGAACCCACCACGCTCGAAAATCCTTAGAAGGTCAAGGTATTGTCCATGTAGATCACCTGCAACACACACACACACACGGAGACAGGAATTACAATTACAGAGAGTATAAAAAGAAACAACAAGGAACTCACTCATAACAAATTTAACTAAATCTTGACATATTCTACACAATTGCAACCATATATACAAGGGTTAAAATGGTAGGAAATCACAAAGGTTTAACACTTTTCCGCGGCAATCCATGAAAGATAAGTTTGGACCGCAGCATAGTAAACCGATATTTTGTGAAGTCTTTTGGTGAAAACATCAGCAAGTTGGTCTAGAGACGACACAAAAAGCAAACGATGAGATCCGGAGGGAAGACTTTCCCTCGTGAAGTGGTACGTAGTCAAACTCAATATATTTAGTGCAAGCATGGAAGACAAAATTGGAGTCCATGTACATCGTACGTGCTGAGGTTGTCTCGGAACGTAGTGATAGATTTGTGGAGTCAAGTTAAGTTAACCAAAGGAGTTGTTATATCCAAGTATTCTCTACATAAACATATGGACAAGAGAGCGATATTCAGCTTTGTCACTAGAGCGGGAGACTGTAGTTTGTTTCTTAGAAATTTAAGAGATGAGATTGGACCTTTAGAAAATGCACAAATTAACCAGTAGTGGAGCGACGAAAATAGGGATAGACAACGTCTGCGTTGGAGTAGGCAATAATGACTGTGAATGGTCCATCTAAGCGGTGAAAGATGAGGCCAAAATTAAGAGATCCTTTGAGATAGCGAAGGATTCGTTTGGCAGCAATGAGGTGGCCGGAAGAGAGGAATTGGATCATGAAGAGCCACGTGATGAACGACATAAGAAATGTCCGGACAGGTAAAGGTAAAGTATTGCAGAGAACCGACCAGCTGACGATACTCGGTGACGTCACCTGGAAAAGATATCACTAGTATTGGCTGAGAGTTGAGTTTTGGAGCAAATTGGGGTGGAGCACGACCTACACTATATCATGGATACCTTATGAAGGAGGTCAAGGGTATATTTAGTTTGGGAGAGGTATATAGAGTCCTGAGAACGGGTTGCCTCGAGAACGAAAAATAAGGACAAAGAGTCAATGTCACTTAGCTCAAATTCATTTCCAAGAGTGGTTGGTGGTTGGTGATGAAGGAGGTAAGGAGAGCAAGAGTACTACCTGTTTGAATGATATCATTCACATAGAATATCAGAAGTAGAATCGCAGAATCTGAACGGTAGATAAATAATGAGTTATTTGTCTTACTTTGCATGAATCCAAATTAGAAAAGAATGGACAGAAATTTATCAACATTTAACACCATATAACTAGAATCTTAAACAGCATAAGAATTGCTCTAGGCAAGGAAGCAAATTATGTAGCAACGGGACATTGTAAAAGGACATTTTTTACAACCTACATTTCAATGTAAAGAACAACGCAACAGTCTAGAAAGCGTAAAAAGAATGACACAAAGTTCAACAAATCATAAGTCGGCTCTCTAAACAAGGAGAAATTGTTCAGTGGGACGCAGTGATAAATGTTGAGTCCGTCCAATGGTACAATAACACATGAACTAGAAATGGTACGTACGTACCACATATATTGATGGGTGCCTGGAGCTTTAGGAGATTGGGTTGGGAGAGGAATACGCGCTTGGACTCGATGCAGAGCTGCCGGATCTCCGACTCGGACAGCTGCACCTGCCTCACCCCTCCGCCTCTGCCGCCTTCCAGTAGCCTCCTTATGATGTCATCCACCACAGATTCTTCCATTCTTCTTCTTTTTCTTTTTTCTTTTTCTTCTTCTTCTTCTTCTTCTTTGCTATGCTATGGTGTGGAGAGAGAGAGAGAGAGAGAGAGAGAGAGAGAGAGAGAGAGAGGAATATGGGATGATGGAGGGAGGTAGGCTCTTTCCTATTTCCGCTTTGTCTGTTACGAAGGAAGGAAGGAAGGAAGGAAGGAATGTATGGATGTTTGTTTGTTTCTGAAAATCTACCCAACCTTATTTCTAAAATTAGTACGAGGACTTGACCTGAAAGGGTTAAATTAAGTAGAATATTTATCGGTACACTCCTATTCTTATTCAGGGTTATCCAATTTATTTTTTGTTTTAATTACAAATTTGTCATGAAGAGAAATGACTTGGGACTATCCAAGCAAAGAATATAAAAGCTAACTTTTCTTTTTTCTTTTTTTGGTCATTTTGTGTTTATTTTTTCTTTTTGTCATTTTTTTCCCTAAATCTCTAAACCAAAATCCTAAAAATTATTGGAATGTAGAATGTGGTCCCAAGCCAACTTGGTGATTCCTCTACGGATATTCAACCGTTATTTAGTATGTATTCGAGAAATTATGATTATACAAGAATTATTTTGTTAACCCTAAATTATTGAATTCTTAATTTTCAACCAAAGTAGGAGATATACATGAAAAAATCGGATGATCGAATCTACTAAAAACAACTGACACTACTTTCATTGATCATCCTGGTCATTGCGAACCACCCTCCGTAAATTTTTTTCGCACGTTAAACATATTTTTTTCGTGTTTATTCCTATCAGGATTGTCAGGAATTTTTACAGTGCTACGTAAATGTAGGACTGTAGAAATTTTTGACAGATCTACATTTATGTAGGACTGTAAAAAATTTCTACCGTCCTACATTTAGGTAGGACTGTAGATAATGTTGACAGTCCTACCTAAATAGTACTGTATACAGTTTTGACAATCCTAGTTTAAATTACAAGTTATTATTTCGGTGATAAAAATTTATTTTTTTCTTGGTAACAATGACTACCTAGTACTAGTGTAGTCCCTGCTATTTTCATTGATGTCGACCATCTATTTACCAGTGATATTTCTTTTCATTCTTCTAAGGATGCGTTAGATTGGTGTAAATAAGTTGCACTTCAACACAACATAGTAATTGTCATTTTAAGATCTACAAGAGGAATGATGGGTAATAGAAAAGTAGAACTTGGTTGTGAAAGAGGTGTTGTGTTCAGGAGTCATCATCGCAAAGATATAGTTTGTGAGAAAAAGGTTTCGGTCAAAATCGTTGGAACCAGAAAATGTGGATGTCCATTCAAACTGTCTATAGTTGAGAGCTACAATGAGATGTGGACAGTCACAATTAAGAATGGAATCCACAATCATCATATTCCCGAGACTTTAACGGGACATCCGTATGTGGGACGGTTGAAGGCTGATAAGAAGAAGCTAGTTGAAGAACTATTAGTTGGCGGAGTTGCTCCCAGACAAATATATTTTCTTGTTCGTCAGAAAGATGAAACAAACAAGTCAACGATGAGAACGTCTACAATGCCTTATCGAAATCAAAAATGGCTAGTATGAAAGGTAGAATGGCGATGCAGTAAGTATTGAAGTTGCTTGACGAGAATCACTACGTGGAGTATCATAGAAGAGATCCTTCCAGTAATGAAGTTCTTCCAATGTTTTGGGCACATCCCGATTGCACACACTTAGCCAGGTCCTTTGCTGACGTGTTGGTCCTTGATTGCACATATAAGATTAATAAATTCAAGATGCCTCTTTTTCACGTTGTTGCCTTTACGTCCACGGGACAAATATTTTCAATTGCTTTTTGCTTCATGAAAAAAGAGACAGTTGATTATTACACGTAGTCGTTGACAAAAGTAAAGTCACTTTACGTTGGACACAAAGAGCCCTCAGTTTTTTTTTCTGACAGAGACTATGCCCTAATGAATGCTATATCCAACGTATTTCCTCATGCTCATAGACTTTTATGTACTTTGCATATAAATCAGAATATCCAAGCGCAATGCAAGAGCAAGTTTGAGAAGATTGATGGAAAAATTGACACCGGCCGCTTCAAAAAATTCTACAGTAATTGGAACCTTGTTTAGCGCGGGAGTACCCAAGACAACTATGACACAACATGGTACTTGTTCGAGAAAAAGTGGGAGGCGAGCAATACGGCATGCATTTCATATATCAAAGATACTTGGATTGAACCGCATAAAGAACAATTTGTCTTAGCGTGGACGAATACGGTGAAGCACTATGACACAATCACCACAAACCGGGTCGAAGGATCTCAGAAAAATTTAAAAAGACATCTACGTTCGTCGGCCAGTAACTTTTTTTCTATTTGGCAAGCAATGAACTTTATGTTAAATGTGACGGTTAACGAGATTAAGGCCTCATTTGAGATGATCCTAAACATTGCAAAGCATGAACATAAGAATGAACCTCTCTTAGATGCTCTGATCCATCTAATATCTCACAAGGCATTGGCATTACTATTAGAGGAGATAGGTAGGGCAAAGTCCATGGGTTATGATCCCGAGGTCTATAGTTGTACCTATCGACATACGCTGGGCCTACCTTGTACACATGAAATCAACGAATATCGTCGTCAATCAAGACCTATTCCAATAGATGTTGTTGATCAACGTTGGAGACAGTTGGCCATCATGCCGATGGCAAAATATAAGGATAATTTTTTTCTCTACCACAAATGAAACTCCTTCACGCAAGATAGTGTGCTGCACCAGAACCGGAGAGAAAATGCATTGAGCTGAAGATACAAGAAATTGCTAACCCGACAACTGTCATGCCCCGATCCCGAAAGGGTCTTTCGTCCTAGCCGGATCCTTTACGGAACCGATTCGTCCTCGCTAGGGGCGTGATGCCGTGCGAACCTGGGGTTGCGCTCGCACAAGACAAGAACTTGCAGTTTTAGGAACCCATTTTGAAACACAAATTATAAAACACATTCACAGAGATTTGAACACAAATGCGGAAGAAACATGCTTTTTCATTGAATATTCAGAGTAATTTACATAAAGTTTATATTGATGCGCCTTCTCGGCTATTGAATTGCATTACAAAAGATAACTCAAAATGCAGGGCGCGCTCCGTCAGATAGTCCACGTCGTTTGCACATTACGCCCTTGTATAGATTGAAGTCCATGCCTCCAAAATGAACTGACTCCAGCTATACTTCAAAATAGAGGTGCTCCTAACGCCTCCTCGCTAACGCACTAGCGTTGCACCGTCTGATTGCCTGAAATAGTTGCCCACAACGTGGGTCAGTACTCAACTTGTACTGGTGAGCGGGATGAACCCACTCGACTAAATCGACACTAGCTTGTTAGGGGCGAGCATGCATTAAGATAGCTTCTATAAGGAAGCAAGTGAAATCAATTCATATCAATTGCATGTTTTGATAGGAATGAATATATAGCATTGAATCCAACCAGTACACCGATTGCTTACTCAATCGATGCACGCCTTCCCTGAAATGAAATACAAGTATACTTACCATCTGCACAAGACAATAAGTTAGCATGCGTTCTATTCTATGCGGTCATTGGTGTGATCGACACCTTAGGGACATATTTCAAGCTTAGCGGCGCGCCCTATCAGCCCGGGTAGTAAGCCCTGTTGGAGGTCCCGCTATGCATCGTGACGAGCACGAATCAAATATTTTCCTCCGGATCGATACGGTTCCAGTGCCCCGGAAAGCCGTTTCGAGGAAATGCCAAACCCTGTGCACAAGTTGTCCCAGACCACGCAAATGCATGAAATAATTCATATTACATACAATGCATCGGATTAAACAGAAGAAGTTAAGCAGCAACATATATATATCTCATGCAACAGTTCATATTTTCTCAAGCGGTGTTCCGATTCAGTTATCCCATAAGTCCAACTCTATCCGAGGCACCAGGCCGCCACCAACAACCAACTCTTCCTTATAAACAAGCTCAAATATAAGGTGTGCAAGCATATGATAAAATTAGTCTACAAATCCCATGTTCCTTTCTTAGTGGGTGGCATGCTTGTGGCTAAGGATTTCCTAGGAGTCCAACCGGGCATCATCGAGTGAACGATTGAAACTTAGAGATGTTGGCATGAAGAAGTAGGAAAGAAGGGACCAAACCACTCACTGGTTAAGGAAAAGAGGCTGAAACTAGGAATCCCGCTAGCGACGATCAAACGTCAGTTACGCGGACCTGAAATAGCACAAGCACCGAGTTAGAAATCTTGCCTATCCTTCCTTGCCGAACTCCCCAGAACCTCAAGTTCCAAACGATAAAACCAGCAGCGAAAACTAAGCAAATCAAAAGCAACAACAAATCCAAAACCTCAAAACGGCAATCAAGAAAACCAAGCAACCAAAACACGAAAACTATTAGACTCGTTTCAATAGAGGCCTTTCCATGAGTTGGAAAGGATCATCGCATTTCGTCCGTGGCAAGAAGATGCCGAGATCTAAGTTATGACTCAGACGGACTAGCCACAAGTCCAATTACATAGTGCTCGTCCCGGTCGGATCGGGATTTGAGGCACTACATAATATACCACTAAGAAAAAGTTTTGACCCGAAACTTAAGAACAAGGCCTACCCCGACTCGAAGAACAATGAAGGATACTTCTCCTTCATCTCCGATTCGACTTCCCAGGTTGATTCCCCAACTGTATAGTTCTGCCACAGCACGCGAACCAAGGACATCGTACGGTTGCGAAGTACTTTTTCCTTACGATCCAGAATCCGCACCGGCTCCTCCGAGTATGACAAATCTGTGCGCAATTCTAGCTGTTCGAAGCTAACTACATGACTCGAGTCATGCACATACTTCAGCAGTTGAGAAACGTGGAATACGTCGTGCACTCCAGCCAAGGCGGGAGGTAGTGCAATACGGTATGCCACAGCTGCCACCCGTTCTAGTATTTCAAAGGGGCCGACAAACCTGGGACTCAGTTTGCCCTTCACGTCGAAATGCATCACTCCACGCATCGGTGTCACTTTCAAGAAGACATGATCCCCGACCATGAACTCCAAGGGTCTACGATGAGTATCGGCATAGCTTTTCTGTCGACTCTGCGCAGTGTGGAGTCTTTTCTGAATCAAGCGAACTTTCTCGACTGCCTGCTCCACCAGCTCTGGCCCGAGTACCTGCCGCTCGCCGACTTCGTCCCAACAGATTGGAGATCGACACTTGCGTCCATAGAGTGCTTCGTACGGTGCCATCTGGATGCTCGATTGGTAGCTGTTGTTGTACGCAAACTCCGCCAACGGAAGGTGTGTGTCCCAACTAGTCTTTAAATTGATCGCACACAGCCGTAACATATCTTCAAGTATCTGATTTGTCCTTTCTGTTTGGCCATCAGTCTAGGGGTGGTATGTTGTACTGAACTGTAGCTTGGTTCCCAAAGCAGACTGTAGGCTAGTCCAGAAACGAGATAAGAAACGTCCGTCATGGTCAGAGACGATAGAAGCAGGGACTCCGTGTAATCGAACAATCTCGTCTATGTAGATCTGTGCTAACCGATCGACGCCCCACACAACTTTTATGGGAAGAAAGTGGGCTGATTTGGTCAAACGATCAACTATGACCCAAATCGCATCATGCCTCCGTGGCGTCTTCGAAAATCCCACAATGAAATTCATAGAGATGTTGTCCCATTTCCACTCGGGAATAGCGAGGTTCTGCATCTCCCCGCCGGGCCTCTGATGTTCAGCTTTCACCTATTGGCAGGCCATGCACTGTGACACAAAGGTCGCCACATCCCGCTTCATACCTTGCCACCAGAAGGTACCGCGTAAGTCCTTGTACATCTTATTGCTCCCCGGATGCAAAGAATACTTCGCGTAGTGCGCTTCCGCCATTATTTCCCTTCGGAGTTCAGGGTCGCTCGGGACGCATAGCCTTCCTTTCATTTGTAAGGCCCCATCTTCGCCTGCCACAAAGTCAGACGTCTTCCCTGCCGAGATCAATCCGCGTACTTTCGCTAGGAACTGATCGCCCTCCTGAGCTGACTTGATTCTATCCCGTAAACTCGGTTCAAGATGGAGTGGTGCCAGCTGCACGCCTTGATGCCGAACTCGAAGCTCGATGCCCATCGCTTATAGATCTCGAAGTAAACGGTTGTTTATAGATAACGAGCCCACGTGCTTTCGACTCAGAGCATCAGCAACGACGTTCCCCTTGCCCGGAGTATACGCGATCGTCAGATCATAGTCCTTAATAAGTTCTAGCCAACGCCGCTGCCGGAGGTTCAATTCCCGTTGGGTGAAGAGATACTTGAGGCTCTTGTGATCTGTGAAGATTTTACAAGCAACACCATAAAGATAATGCCTCCACAACTTCAATGCAAATACAATCGCCGCCAATTCTAAATCGTGTGTCGGGTAGTTTTTCTCGTGCGGCTTCAGTTGCCTGGAGGCGTATGATATTACCTTGTCCCGTTGCATGAGTACACATCCCAATCCGAGTCCTGAAGCGTCATTGTATATCTGAAACTCTTCTACCCCATCCGGAAGTGCAAGAATTGGAGCTGAAACAAGACGCCGCTTCAGTTCACTAAAGCTGGCTTCGCATTCTTCACTCCAGTTGTATAAAATCCCTTTCTGAGTAAGGCGAGTCAAAGGCGAGGCCAGTTTAGAGAAATCTTTCACAAACCTACGATAGTATCCTGCTAGGCCGAGAAAACTTCGAATTTCGCTGGCTGACGTAGGTTGTTTCCAGTCCACCACCGCCTCTATTTTCTTCGGGTCTACGGCGACGCCTTATGCCGAGACGACATGACCAAGGAACGCCACGCTGTTCAACCAGAACTCGCACTTGCTGAGCTTAGCGAACAACTTATGTTCTCGTGATGTCTGCAACACGATCTTCAGGTGTTCCTTGTGTTCCGCCTCGTTCTTGGAATATATCATAATGTCGTCGATAAATACGACGACAAACTTGTCTATGTACGGCCGAAACACGCGGTTCATCAGATCCATGAAAGCTGCAGGGGCGTTCGTTAAGCCGAACGACATCACGAGAAACTCATAGTGTCCGTAACGGGTTCTGAACGCAGATTTTTGAATATCTTCTGGTTTGATTTTCAACTGGTGATACCCTGACCTGAGATCAACTTTAGAGAAAAATGTTGCACCTTGCAGTTGATCAAACAAGTCATCTATCCTTGGCAAAGGGTACTGATTTTGAATGGTCGCCTTATTTAATTCTCGGTAGTCAATACACAGCCGCATGGATCCATCTTTTTTCTTCACGAACAGTACTGGAGCACCCCACGGAGAAACGCTTGGACGTATGTATCCTCGGTCCAACAGATCTTGTAACTGAACCTTAAGTTCTTTCAGCTCTGCTGGGACCATACGATAAGGTGCCTTCGATATCGGTCGCACATCCGGAAATGTGTCGATGCTGAATTCGATCTCACGATCAGGAGGCATTCCAGGCAGCTCGTCGGGGAACACGTCGAGGAAATCTGCTATAATATCAGCCTGAGCTGCATTTGTACTTTCCTGCCGGGTGTCTCGAACTGAAGCTAAGTACCCTTCACAACCCGAATGCAGCATACGCCTAGCCGAAATTGCTGATATCACCATTGCCGTCTTCGGTGCAGCGCTGCACGAATAGTAGAAGTCTGCCTCGTCGGGTAGACGAAATACGACTCGCTTCTCCGTGCACTCGATTGTTGCATGGCAAGCACCCAACCAGTCCATCCCAAGAATAATATCGTAATCCTTAATGTCTAGTACAATGACATCTAAGGAAAGCTTCCTCCCTCCGATGCAAATATAACTATCCCTACAGATCGCATGGGCTGGCATGTCGACTCCCGAAGGTGTGCTTACGCAGAGATTCATAGTTAAGGGAGTAGAAGCTAATTTATGCTCAACAGTAAAATCAGCAGATATGAAACTATGCGTAGCACCTGAATCAAATAAGACTCTAGCGGACAATTCTCTGAAAAGTAATGTACCTGTCATGACCATTTCAGAGACAGATGCCTCATCCCGAGTCAATGCATAGACTCGGCCTTGAGCACCCTGACGTTGCGGGTTTACTGGCACAGCATTGGCATCACTTGCTGGAGGCCCTTTATTCTGATTATTCCCGTTGTTCTGATTCGGCTTACCCTCTCGGAAGTTAAATTGTTTATGGCCCAGACGACCACATTTGAAACATCCAGTAACCCGACAATCGTTTACTCGATGCCCTGCTTTGCCGCACCTGGTACAGTTCGGTGCCTGAGTCTGACCCCTGTTATCCGAAGTGTGCTGACGCTTATGTGCTCCAGACCCTCCCGTTTCCTGAGGTCGTTTGTTGTTATTGGTATGGGGGGTTTGCACTTCGGCCTTTGGGGGACAGCGCCCAAAGATTCGCTCGCTGCCCAGGGCTGCTTCGTAGCATTCCCTGTAGGTTTGACATTTCTGATTGATGACATCCCTACGCAACTCATCATTCAAACCTTTTTAAAAGCGATAGCAACACGCCTGCTGGTTAGGCAGGAAGTGCCCCACAAACTTGGCCAGCTTAGCGAACACAGAATCATAATCGTCCACAGACAAACTTCCTTGGACCAGATTGTTGAAGTCGTCTTCCTTTTGTTGACGCACGGCCCTGGGAATGTATTGTTCAATGAAGGCTGATTTGAACATTTCTCAAGTTATTTTGCAGTTGGGATTGGCATCGTAAATCCCTTGCTTCGTTGCCTCCCACAATCATGCGTACGCAGTTCCAGCTGAACCGATGTACAGGCAACTCACTTGGATCCCCGGATGTCAACCAGGTTGAAGAGCCCCTCCAGCTTAGCAATCCATCCCAACACCACGTCCGGTTCCGCTCGTCCGTTGAACGTAGGTGGATGCATTTTTGTAAACTCTGCTGCTCGGCAGGTGTTCCTAGCTGAAGGTTGCGTCTCTTCTGACTCATCCTCTACCGCCACGGTCGGTGGTGGGGAAGGAGTCACAGTGGCAGTCCCGTTGCTTGGTACCAAGGATGCAATCAGTTGCATCATGGTATCCATTTGCTTCTGCTGAGAAGCAAATTGCGCCTGTTGCGTAACGGCTTATTGTTGCTGCACCTCCATGAGATGCATAAGCCGTTCCGCCATACCGGTTGAACCCGCTCCTCCGGATTCTCCAGAACTTGTCGGATCGCTCTGGATGGGCTGAGCACTGCTTGCAGCGGCAGTGTTTTTCTTAGCCATCTCTACAAAAGAGAGTAGCTTGTTAACACTCCAAAATCAATAGATTTTATATCTACGGGCTTATTGTATAGGCGACTCATCTGATGCAGCGGACGCCGAACGCAACTTAATTGAGAGGCGCATCAAACTCCTTTATATTCTTTAGAATCCCAAGGAAGTACAGTCGTGCTCTGATACCAATATGTCACGCCCCAATCCCGAAAGGGTCTTTCGTCCTCGCCTGATCCTTTACGGAACCGATTCGTCCTCGCTAGGGGCGTGATGCCTTGCGAACCTGGGGTTGCGCTCGCACAAGGCAAGAACTTGCAGTTTTAGGAACCCATTTTGAAACACAAATTATAAAACACATTCACAGAGATTTGAACACAAATGCGGAAGAAACATGCTTTTTCATTGAATATTCAGAGTAATTTACATAAAGTTTACATTGATGCGCCTTCTCGGCTATTGAATTGCATTACAAAAGATAACTCAAAATGCAGGGCGCGCTCCGTCAGATAGTCCACGTCGTTTGCACATTACGCCCTTGTATAGATTGAAGTCCATGCCTCCAAAATGAACTGACTCCAGCTATACTTCAAAATAGAGGTGCTCCTAACGCCTCCTCGCTAACGCACTAGCGTTGCACCGTCTGATTACCTGAAATAGTTGCCCACAACGTGGGTCAGTACTCAACTTGTACTGGTGAGCGGGATGAACCCACTCGACTAAATCGACACTAGCTTGTTAGGGGCGAGCATGCATTAAGATAGCTTCTATAAGGAAGCAAGTGAAATCAATTCATATCAGTTGCATGTTTTGATAGGAATGAATATATAGCATTGAATCCAACCAGTACACCGATTGCTTACTCAATCGATGCACGCCTTCCCTGAAATGAAACACAAGTATACTTACCATCTGCACAAGACAATAAGTTAGCATGCGTTCTATTCTATGCGATCATTGGTGTGATCGACACCGTAGGGACATATTTCAAGCTTAGCGGCGCGCCCTATCAGCCCGGGTAGCAAGCCCTGCTAGAGGTCCCGCTATGCATCGTGACGAGCACGAATCAAATATTTTCCTCCGGATCGATACGGTTCCAGTGCCCCGGAAAGCCGTTTCGAGGAAATGCCAAACCTTGTGCAAAAGTTATCCCAGACCATGCAAATGCATGAAATAATTCATATTACATACAATGCATCAGATTAAACAGAAGAAGTTAAGCAGCAACATATATATATCTCATGCAACAGTTCATATTTTCTCAAGCGGTGTTCCGATTCAGTTATCCCATAAGTCCAACTCTATCCGAGGCACCAGGCCGCCACCAACAACCAACTCTTCCTTATAAACAAGCTCAAATATAAGGTGTGCAAGCATATGATAAAATTAGTCTACAAATCCTATGTTCCTTTCTTAGTGGCTGGCATGCCTGTGGCTAAGGATTTCCTAGGCGTCCAACCGGGCATCATCGAGTGAACGATTGAAACTTAGAGATGTTGGCATGAAGAAGTAGGAAAGAAGGGACCAAACCACTCACTGGTTAAGGGAAAGAGGCTGAAACTAGGAATCCCGCTAGCGACGATCAAACGTCAGTTACGCGGACCTGAAACAGAACAAGCACCGAGTTAGAAATCTTGCCTATCCTTCCTTGCCGAACTCCCCAGAACCTCAAGTTCCAAACGATAAAACCAGCAGCGAAAACCAAGCAAATCGAAAGCAACAACAAATCCAAAACCTCAAAACGGCAATCAAGAAAACCAAGCAACCAAAACACGAAAACTATTGGACTCGTTTCAATAGAGGCCTTTCCATGAGTTAGAAAGGATCATCGCATTTCGTCCGTGGCAAGAAGATGCCGAGATCTAAGTTATGACTCAGACGGACTAGCCACAAGCCCAATTACATAGTGCTCGTCCCGGTCGAATCAGGATTTGAGGCACTACAACAACTGCTAGATTGCAAGAACCATCAATTATTAGAAATCCTAAAGGAAGACCGCAATCAAGACTCATTAGAAGAAAAAAGAAGCAGAAGGAGTCAACTAGTAGAGATCCATCCTTATTTGAGCATATTGAACGTCGTTTATCGCAAGCAGAGTCAACTATGGCAGTCGCAAGGGTGGTCCATTCTAATAGGATTAGCAGTCCGTTCTAATAGGATTAGCAAGTTAACAGTTCGAAAGAAAAACCAGAAAACTTGCAGTCCAAACAAAGTTGAAGCTTCAGATGTCGCGCAATGCCAACTGAGTTTATACATTGATCATTTTCTTCCTGAGATACAGCCTTACATTTGGTCAATTATTGATGTCCCCGGAGATGACCATTGTGGATTTTATGCGCTTGCTAGACATCTTGGCTATTCTAATGAAGAAGGATAGAGACAGGTCAGGGAAGAGCTATACCAAGAATTGGAGTCTCGCCTTGATTTTTACTCAAAGATCTTTAGCTACGAAACGGTTGGAGTCATATTAACAAGCATACCTTGCACGGACATTGTTGCCGGAGAAGCACATTACATTTTCATCCATGTGGCTGAATATCTTTTTTCTAACAGGTATAAAATTCTATTTTTTTGTTATTTCAAATGATACTAACAATACTTTCTTTCCAATGTGCGCTTCGCCAACAGAGCATAGACTCTCAAATCTATGCACAATAGGTATTGTCGATCAACACTTTGTCATACCGAAGTCGATCGCTCATTCTCCAATTCCGCCACCTGCAACGATTTGGTTAAAACATGCACCGACGGAAGCAATGTCCTGGATAACATTGTACATGGCAGCAATAGATTCTTACAAGAAGTTGTTGAAGATAGAGAAGGCCAAAGACATGTTGCATGACTACTTTGATATATTAATTGACTGATATGAATAAATGTATTAGTCACTTTTGTATTGTTGAAGATAGAGAAAGCAATGTATTAGTCACTTTGAATAAATTGTATATGGCTATATGTAAGACTTTTGTACTTTTGTATTGTATATATATGGCTATATGTAGGACTTTTGTACTTTTGTATTGTATATATATGGCTATATGTAGGACTTTTGCACTTTTGTATTATATATGGCTATATGCAGGAATTTTCTACAGTCCTGACTCAAACTTGCTGGAAAAATTACAAAGTCAGGGCTGTCAACATTTTGACAGTCCTGACTATATGAAGGACTGTCAAATTTTTGACAGTCCTGGCTCAAACTTGCTGAAAAAATTACAAAGTGATCAGGACTGTTAACATTTTGACAGTCCTGACTATATGCAGGACTATCAAATGTTTGACAGTTCTGACTCAAAATTGCTGGAAAAATTATAAAGTCAGGACTGTCAAAATTTTGACAGTCCTGACTCAAACTTGCTAGAAAAATTACAAAGTCAAGACTGTCAATATTTTGACAGTCCTGACTATATGCAGGACTGTCAAAATTTTACAGTACTGACTCAAACTTGCTGGAAAAATTATAAAGTCAGGACTGTCAATATTTTGACATGCCTTACTCTATGCAGGACTGTCAAAATTTTGACAGTCCTACCTGAAACTTGTTCCAAGTTCACGGTAAAAGTATGCTAATTAGATACTGCTTTTCCACGATATTTCACCAATGGTGTCTACGTCCAGAAGATTGTAAAGATATTTTGCATGAATCGATGTTTTGGACTTGTCCGGAACGCCGACGGACCCTAAGTTAAATTGAATGTACCCACGGACAACCGCGTCATCCTCATCGTCATACTCATCGTCATCATCATCATCATCGTCTTCATCTTTGAAAGTCTCCTCCAAAAATCTCAACGGCAAACCATATGACTTCTTGAAGTCAGGTATGGTTGTAAAATGATCAGCCGGAACTTGAAGATAATTTGAGATAGTGTCGACGATTTCGTCGTACAGCTTAAGGTCACCGTCAGAAAAGTGATGCATCATTGCACGACCATCAACCCTAATGCCCAGAATGTTATGGACGTCATCCAATGTGATCGTCATTTCCCCTGCTGGGAGATGGAAAGTGTTGGTCTCATGTAACGCCCCGCTCCGCGTCGGTGTTATGTATCAGGTGAGTGGGCAGAACTTCGTTCTCTGATTCTTGCACGCCTTAATAATAACCTGAGTTTTTGCTTGCAATGTTTTCATAAGAGGATGAAAGAACCTGCCTTGCATGTTAATGAACGAACTCACCTAGCTTATCTTTGAAACAATGTCTGCTTAACGATAATCCTGAAACACTTGCTTAGAATGCATGAACATGTTCACTATCGTCTATGCTTCGAGAGAACCATACTGTGCCTGAACGTGTTCAAGTGATAAGTCGGATTGCCCCGCAACAACGATTGTATTCTGATGGTTCGTCTCGTCTGCATACTAGAGTTTATTTGATAGTGTTCCATGCATTCGTATGCGGTCGGACAATGGCTATTGGTGGAAAGCTGAGCTGCATGTGTCACGGCTGCTACAGAGATAGTGGAAAGCAACCATGAGCCACAGCTGCCTCTAGCATCAGATAAAGAGTCATTGGTATGCTGTACAACCAGCTGCCGATCCTGAGATACTCGGGGACCGCCCTGCATATAATTAAGTCATTGTGTTGGCTTGGATAGATGACTGCCCCTAAGATTGTGCATTGTGTGTCTAGCTTTGCATCTGACCCTGGAGTCGCACGAGACACGCTGCGCACACCCTGGAACATGAACGGTTTGCTTGCTTGCATATTCAATATGAAACTCTGTATCCAAACATGTTTCCAAACAATATAATATGACTCTGCTAGAACTGCATGAAACAAACCTAGGTAAAACTAGAAAGATCACTAGTAATGTAATATTTTATAACATGATTACTTAGTGTTGGTTTGAGTGAATGTATGTTTCTGTCCAGTTGTTTTATCTTACCAGTAATTGTATAAAGTGCTGACCCACCAACAGTTTACTTGCTTGCAGGTACTGGATCGTCTGAGGGAGCGATAG
Organism: Iris macrosiphon; assembly: GCA_036927795.1. Classification (NCBI taxonomy): domain Eukaryota; kingdom Viridiplantae; phylum Streptophyta; class Magnoliopsida; order Asparagales; family Iridaceae; genus Iris; species Iris macrosiphon. The sequence continues at coordinate 211,790,999 of JAYESA010000004.1, forward strand.
GCGTGCCACAGTCCCTAAGACCCAAAATCCTGGTTTTGATTGTTGCCCCGAGAATGCTATCGTATAAGGGGGCATAATGTATGGAACGAACGTGTGCCTTTGCTAAAGGAAACCCAAGTTGCCTCGATTATCCCGAACACTCAGTTGGCTAAATGCATTGCATTGCAACAAGTCCCTTTCCGCTGCTTACTCGATTGATGCGATGATAGCCAACTATCAACTTAAATGATTGGCCTTGCACGGGCGCAACCCCAGGCCTGTGCGGCATCACGTCCCCCGAAAGCTCGAACGGGCCATTCGCTTAGCTCCCTGCCTTCCTCGTACCCGCGGGACGGGCGCGGTGATACGCGTCCGGCGCACCGTGGCACGGTGATTCGTGCGCGGTTCGTTAATTCTGACCACACGGGGCGGGGCAGGACGGAGCGGCAGCCCGGGCGGGTCCAGGGCGTGACATAATGGTATCAGAGCGGAATCGATTCTCTGGCCCAAACCGTTGCTATGACTCTGAGTCGATATGGTATTGCAATAGAGCGTTCCATAAAATAAGTCCATAGATATTCTCAAAGTGCAAATGTTTTCTGAACTTGAATTGCTTGATTGTTTCGATTGAGTACGGTGAGGGACGGCACTATCACTGTTCGGAATATCGAGAAGTTTATCCTTGAAGTTTCGAGGACAAAATTTTTTGTTGGTTGGTAAGTATGTAACGCCCCGCTCCGCGTCGGTGTTATGTATCAGGTGAGTGGGCAGAACTTCGTTCTCTGATTCTTGCACGCCTTAATAATAACCTGAGTTTTTGCTTGCAATATTTTCATAAGACGATGATAGAACCTGCCTTGCATGTTAATGAACGAACTCACCTAGCTTGTCTTTGAAACAATGTCTGCTTAACGAGAATCCTGAAACGCTTGCTTCGAATGCATGAACATGTTCACTATCGTCTATGCTTCGAGAGAACCATATTGTGCCTGAACGTGTTCAAGTGATAAGTCGGATTGCCCCGCAACAACGATTGTATTCTGATGGTTTGTCTCGTCTGCATACTAGAGTTTATTTGATAGTGTTCCATGCATTCGCACGCGGTCGGACAATGGCTATTGGTGAAAAGTTGAGCTGCATGTGTCACGGCTGCTACAGAGATAGTGGAAAGCAACCATGAGCCACAGCTGCCTCTAGCATCAGATAAAGAGTCATTGGTATGCTGTACAACCAGCTGCCGATCCTGAGATACTCGGGGACCGCCCTGCATATAGCTAAGTCATTGTGTTGGCTTGGATAGATGACTGCCCCTAAGATTGTGCATTGTGTGTCTAGCTTTGCATCTGACCCTGGAGTCGCACGAGACACGCTGCGCACACCCTGGAACATGAACGATTCGCTTGCTTGCATATTCAATATGAAACTCTGTTTTCAAACATGTTTCCAAACAATGTAATATGACTCTGCTAGAACTGCATAAAACGAACCTAGGTAAAACTAGAAAGATCACTAGTAATGTAATGTTTTATAACATGATTACTTAGTGTTGGTTTGAATGAATGTATATTTCTGTCCAGTTGTTTTATCTCACCAGTACTTGTATAAAGTGCTGACCCACCAACAGTTTACTTGCTTGCATGTACTGGATCGTCCGAGGGAGCGATAGGCGTGCCACAGTCCCTAAGACCCGGAATCCTGGTTTCGATTGTTGTCCCGAGAATGCTATCGTATAAGGGGGCATAATGTATGGAACGAACGTGTGCCTTTGCTAAAGGAAACCCAAGTTGCCTCGATTGTCCCGAACACTCAGTTGGCTAAATGTATTGCATTGCAATAAGTCCCTTTCCGCTGCTTACTCGATTGATGCGATGATAGCCAACTATCAACTTAAACGATTGGCCTTGCACGGGCGCAACCCCAGGCCTGTACGGCATCACGTCCCCCGAAAGCTCGAACGGGCCATTCGCTTAGCTCCCTGCCTTCCTTGCACCCGCGGGACGGGCACGATGATACGCGTCCGGCGCGCCGTGGCACGGTGATTCGTGCCCGGTTCGTTAATTCCGGCCACACGGGGCGGGGCAGGGAGGAGCGGCGGCCCGGGCGGGTCCGGGGCGTGACAGTCTCCGGATGCCAGCGCTCTATGAAGGCAGATATCAGTGCATTGTCCACCATCTTGTAAAAGTAACTTGACAAATTTTGTAACCCGGTGGTGGTGATTTTGGCCTTCACGGGTTCCCTTAAATCATCGAACCCCCATTGGTTGCACTTTTTCCCATGGTTGATGACTGTTAAGAGACGGAGGCTATCCTAAAAATTAAACAACATAAATAGATAATCTAACTATAAAATACTTAAAATTTAATTTATAATGAAATAATTAACTTGTCGGATCATTCCATATTTTATATGCAATATGGTTCTCGATCGAGGGCAGCAAAGAGCAACCAAGTGGACGGGTCATCTCAGCTGGATGAGAGGAAGAAGGTCCGGAACCATCATCCTGTACTTTTTGGACATTCGGGACATCATCATCGTCATCAGAAGAAGAAGAAGAAGAAGAAGAAGAAGAACGGGTAACCGGTCTCTTAGAACGAGTTGCAGTCTTCTTCGTTCCACGACTTCTAAGCGTCTCTGGTTCTGTGATTGATACTGATACATCATCATCATTAGAAGAAGAAGAAGAAGAAGAAGAAGAACGGGTAACCGGTCCCTTAGAACGAGTTGCAGTATTCCCCGTTCCACGATTTCTATGCGTCTTTGGTTCTGTGATTGATACTGATTTTTCAATAACGTGGCTCTCTGGTGTGCCCTGCGCTCAGATGTAGTAGGTCGCTTTCTTTTGGCTCCAGCATCAATTTCCTTCTCCTTCAGGTTGTGACTATGAAGATCATTAAGAAACAATAATAAAAATACACCGTTAAGAAACAATAATAAAAAATATCGGACTATAGTAATTTTTGCATTCCTGTATTCTTACATGACTGTAGAAATTTTCTACAGACCTGTGTTTTTACAGGACTGTAGATATTTTCTACAGTCCTGTGTTCTTCAGGCCCGATTACACGACCCCTCATCCCTAAAACCCTAAAATCTACGAATTAATTCTACGTAACATACATTGTGGTTATATACTTCGATTAAATCATTTATAACATAGATTAGAAGAAATTTTCGTTCATAAAACAAGAATTAGGAAAAAAAAACTTTGAGAATGAGAAGAAAAATTAAATAAATTAAAGAACAAATTTGTGCCTTAATTGGGAATCTCTTTTGTGTGCCAAGAAAGAAATATTCAAATCTTGGGACGAAGATAGAGTTTTGTTTGGATGAAAAAGATTGGGAGAGAAGAGAGGGTTTTTGGATGAAGAAGGTTGGAAGAGGAGAGAATTTTTGGTTGGAAGAGTATGTAGAGAAGAGAGAGAGAGGGATTTTTTTTTTTTTTTATTGGATTTGGGGTGAAGGGAGAGCTTGGCTAGCTCGAAGTCAAAATTAGGCTGTCCCGAGTAAGAACTCCTCCCTACCTGGTTGTTCGCGAGTAATGGATAGTCCCGAATAAGAATAATAGTGCTCCGATAAAAATTCAATTACGTAAACTACCTTAACAATTAATTTTACATCTTATATCTTATTTCCTTCCGCCTAATATTATTTGTGTGCCTTCAATTATATTTTAGCCTCTACTCCCAATGTACTATCGGATTCCCACTTGTTCATTGCTATATATCATCTTAGCCAGTCTGGCCAGAGCTAGTCCCCTACCGACCGGGAATGAGAGAACCAAGCATATATCGAGCTAATTATATACTAGCTTTCTTTTGCCTAAGACTAGAGATTATACCTCGTCTTTTCTTTCTTTCTTTCTTCTCATTTTTCTTTTCAATGAGAAAGGAGGTAGATATTTTAGCATAATATTGGAAGGAACGTTATAGGTCTTACGAAAGCAATGCTAGGGGTTGATGTGCATTAATATAAAACTTAATTTATGAAGGTGGTTATGCAATAAGCTAAACTCTTTTCCTAATAAATAATATTGTAATAAACAGGGATCGAGGTGCAGTTGCTACTAAGTTGACCAGACATTGGACAAATTATGATTTATTGAGGGGCTAAAAGCGCAGGTGTCGCAAAGTTGCTGCACCCATGATCTCGATTACCGTTGACTGATTCTTTAGATAAGCAATGGCGCAATTGGTCAAGCAGTCTCTCGTCAACTACTAGTTTACCACCCATATATTTTATGTTTATTACACAGGATACTCCTACTTTAAGATAAAAATGAAAGTTATTACAATATTCCTTTTTTTTTTTTTTTTAATCTAAAGAGAGGGATGGTCAGTGTAATTAGTTTAAAAGTAAGGGTACCCCGTGTAATAAGTTTAAAATTTAGGAATAGTTAGTGTAAATAACCATTTTTTTATCTTTTGTTGCTTTACGTTTTTTCTCAGTTTTTTTATCCTTTTCTTTTTCTTTTTTGTTTTTCAGTTTTTTTTTTTCTCTTTCATTTTGTAAGATTTTTTTTCAGTTTATTCAGTTTTTATTATATTTTTTGTAGTTTTTTTTTTTGGCTTTTTCTCAGTTTTTTTATCCTTTTTTTTATTTGTATGTAAAATGTTTTTTTATCATTTTTTTTTTCTGAAATATTTGTAGTCACCAAACATGGAATTATAATTTTTCAAAAAAAATTAATTACAAGAAATTTGATTTCTGGAAATATAAAATTTCAGGCATTAGCCAAACATATGGTGAATTCTTGAAACCTCTCCAGCCAATTTCAAACTCCTCAGCTTCAAGTGCAACCCCTGGTAAAAAGAAATCCCTCTAGCAACTTCTCTCTGTCCCCTCAACAACTCGAATTCCCATTAGTAACAATGTGATATTTCTCTATTTAAGCCGTTTTTCTATATATTTCTATACAAGAGTACAATATAAGAGGGACATTTATCTCATTTTAATTTGATAATTCCAATAACAAAGGTCTGACACAAACTTTTTAGCATTTCCCTTCAACCAAGCAGAAGTGTAAGGTATCTCAGTATCATATCATATAACAGGTGGAACTCACATATGGGTAAGGTATCAGAAGCGAGTGAGCTCAAGTTCTATTCCTAATGGGGTCAGTTAAAAAAAAAATCCCATTCAAAATTTTCGACCAATATAAAGAAAGCACTCCTGCCCGAGGGAGGAATTAGGAAATATTGAAGCCCCACACCATTCACCGCCATAGCCTACTGAATATGCCCTTCTTGTCTTTCTTTACTCTGTTCTCCAGTGACGGGAACTCAATCGAGTTGTATGCAATGTCCAGTACAATAGGATTGCATGGAACTGCTTGAAATGGAGGAGGAAAGCGTTCAATTCGTGGAACTCCCTTCGAGCTAGGTTCGGCAACAACTGATTCATAGATCTCAAGCATGTCTAGAAGAAACTTCTCTTCCTGCAATAAGAGAATTTGCAATGAATCATGCAGAGTTGATGCTTAAAGCTTCTGATGCTTAAAATTGATCAATATGTTAGAGCAGTATATTGTGGGTGACCTATGTAAAGGAAAATGTAATCATTAATAAACAGTGGAAAGTTGTCAGTAAATGCAAGCTGTTATGTTCTAAGAATACCTTCTTTTCGCGCCCCATCAATGATATGGTTGAGACTCCTTTAGAAAGCTTTTCAGGAATCTTTTCTTCCTCCATAATTCCTGCTGCATGTTCCATACAACTATTTGATCTACAATTGTCAGACAGCACCTTCATATCCTCAATTACAACCTGTGAGAAGAAAAGAGAGAAAAAAACAGATCAAATACATGCAACACTTAAAGAGTCAATATGGTGAAAATATGTTTCTTCATTCTTCATCATCATACTCAATAACATCAAGAGGTCCCTGCCAAATTTCTAAAGGAGGATAAATTTCAGAATTCAAAGTACGAGTTCGTTAGCATTCCAAGACAATAAAGGGTTCCTCCACAAAAGCTAGCAAAAGTATAATATTGTTAATTAACAAACAAACCCAAATCTTAACCTCTACCCAATACATATTTAAGTAAACATATAACGTACATGATAATCATCATCTTCATCATCCAAGCCTTCTTCCATCGGAATGGGATCGGCTATGGGATCGGCTATGGAGCATAAGAAAGCTCCATCCAAGCCTTCCCCCATATCGTACATGATTATTCTACAAATTGTGCTCAAAGACTGCACTAGTTTGTAAGCATTTAAATAATGGTGTCTTTCTTCAAGGTTGGATTGGTAGCTGAGTCGTGAATTGGACATTTATGAGTATTGGTATCAGTAATTTAGGATGTTGGTTTCCATGGTAGTCGCACGTCTTGCAGCAAAGCGCAACAACTGTATCTCGCACCTCACTAGGCAAGGCATCTTTGTCTGAGTTGAGTCTGTGTATTAGACATTTATGAGTGTTGGTAGCAATAGTTCGAGATGGTTTCCATGGTAGTCGCGCGCCTTGCGCACCTCACTAGGCGAGACACCTTTCTCCGGAATATGCGCATTTCGGTAGGGCACAACCAAGAAAAAGTGCATCTTATGGATTTATTTTATACAAAAAAAAAAATTGAGGCATGGAGATAGCACTTACCTTGTATAAGTGGGAGAGAGGTAGCCCTTTCACAGTTGTCAAAGTTGGCTACACTTGAAATGGAAAAACTAAAATTTATTAAAAGTGTGGTATGAAGAATACAAATTCTTGTTTGTTCTGTTGATTGTTACTGCTTCCGATATTCTACTAGTTCACTTGGTTATGTTTTTAACATGTTTTTGTTGGTTTTAATATGTTACTTGATTTTATTTCTTATATTACTAATTTATTTATTTATGTATTTTTTTTTTTGCCTCTAGGTTCGTTTGGACGTGTGCCTTAAGTACGTCTTGCGCCTCAGACAACATGACATTTTGTGCCTTGAGTGCGCCTTGCGTATTTTACTACCATGGTGGTTTCAGATTGGTCGATTTTGGTATTGATTTCAAAACCGGCATCGGCCAATTATGCATGTTTTTCTTAGATGAATCATGCATGGAAGGGGGCATTTTCCCTCCAATCTGACGGTTCTACTAGTTACCTTTGATCTTTATTCCTTTTATAAATAGTGAGATAAGATATAAGACGGGTTCAATTTCCGTGTCGGTGGCTTCCTACGTACCGTTTTGAAGCGAAGAAATGGGCCCGGCTGTTTCCTTCTCTTCTTGTTGGCACAAACTTTTTACCCCCTTTCATGTTTGATCCTTCCTAGGGTTGTTAATCTCATATTTGTACTTGTTCTTCCATTATTCTCCCCTTGGGAAATTCTTGATGTGAGTTACATCTTAGTCTCAAATCCCGTACAGGGAGAACTTCACCAATCTATTTGTTTTTTTATGCCTGAGTAGTTGTTTATTCAGATTTAAAATTTGAGCTCCTATCTGTACATATTCAACAATTTCTACCTCTGGCCTATGTATACCTAACAGACCAATCACGCGGACGTGAAGGAGGCCCAGCTTAGAGATAGACCAAACCTGCCAAACTAGCCCTTGCCAACACAGACGAAAGGGGGCAGTCTGGGCCCAAACAGCAGCACCCCAAAACGGGCCCCCAAACAAGCCAGCCCAACCCGGACGGGAATTTCAGTTCTGTCCAGGTTGGCTATTCCGAGCCTATTTTAGGCGGATTTGTTAGTGGATTTTTTTACCAATATTTAGGAGTTTGACTACATCTTTTCATTCATTTTCCTTGTTTAATTAGCACTAGTTTCTTAGAGTTCAAATATGTTATTTAGTATAAATAGGACTATGTGGAAGACAATATTCATGTTCATGTCCATTGCTATTTATTTCTTATTGATAGTGAGTTTATCTCTTATTCTTTCTCGTGTATGAGAATTGTTGTTTTAGTTCTATATCAAAGCCTCGACGTGTCAAGACATAGGTGGAAACCAACGACAGTGACCAGCAACTCCTTAACAAAGGACAATAGTTTAAAGGCTCTTTGTGGTAGTCCATCACATAAAAGTTTCTCTGCGGAATTTGATCCCAAGCATCCAGCGAGTCGAGCAAACGATAGGCAATAGGGACCTGCAACCGGTTTGCTATACAGAAACAGTGTCACGGATAAGCAACGTCAGCGACCTCCCAGAAGATGGACAAGTACCAATGCTAGAATATCGTCCCAGAAGATGGACAAGTACCAATGCTAGAATATCGTCCACGGAAGACTCATTTAGATTCGTCTACTTCAAACAAAGAGTTTGATGATTTCCACGGCGGGGTCATGATGACGATTCTAACATGGACATCTTGTTTGATTGACGAGACTACAACGATCGACCTCCGTCTACAGATTCGATCGGAACGATGGCTATGGGAGGAAGGATTTTTGTGACGGCGAAGATCGGTTCGACGATGACTACGCTTATCAAGATGACGATCATGGGAAGATCCGTACAGGAAAGGAGATGACTTATTAAAGGTCGATATTTCGACATGGATTGGATGTCGAAGGTGTATTGATTCTTTGATTATATGAAGATCTCAGAGTACAAGAAGGTGAAATTGGTGGCATGCCGACTAAAGTCAAAGAGCATCAGCATAGAGACCGGATATATGACAAACGTAGACAGAAGAGGAAGAGACACATCACCTCTTAGGAAAAGATGCAAAAGAAGTTGAAAGTGTGCTTTCTATCCGATAAGTATGAGCAACAAGCAATACATTTTCCATAAGTATCAGATGTGAGGGACAATACAGCATCAACGAGTATTCTACGTTGTTTATGTGTCTTGGAGCGAAATCATCTCAGCGAAACCAAAACAAGTATATCGTTTCATGAATGACTTCAAATCAGATATTCGAGATTGGATCGAAGCTAAGTGCATTTGTAACCTAGCGAAGACCAAGAATCGAGCTTTCCATGTTGAGCGATTGTCGCTAGAAAAGTGAAAGTCAAGTTGTACATCGAGGTGGAAATAGGAGATAAAATATCGGTCCAATAGCAAGTCAACAGAAGAAGCACCCAAAGAGAATGGAGCGAAAGAGATAGCAACGGGAATGAAACCCGTAAAGGTGACTACTCGACCCAACTTGTATGCCAAATATCTCTTAGGCAAGTGTTTCAAGTGAAGTCAACCGGGTCACTGCCCGAGGGATTGCCTACAAAGAAAGCATGTGGCTTACACAGAACGAAAAGCGGTCTATGAAGGGGAGGACGATTACAATATCAACTGCAAAGTGACGATTCCGAAGAAGAGACGACCCTTCATGTGGTACAAAAGTTCATGTTAGCACTGTGTCATCCCCGTCTCATAGTATCGATTTTTATACATATATTTGTGTGTTGAATTTACTTTGTATTCGTGTATTCTTGTATTCCAATACTGATATTGTACCATGTATTCTCATACTGTGTGCTCATGTACCTAGTGTTGACCACTACTGTCAACTTGGATTTATTGCTCTATTATGGTTTTCTTGGTTTCATGTCCATGTCTCGGTTATCGCACGAGCGTATTGCTTGTGGGATAACCGGTGGATTTCAAATGGATTAAATGACCTATTTAACAAATAATGTTTATGTGGTTTTTTTTTATTAATAGAAGTAACCTATGGACTACCGAACTTGGAGAGATCCATGGCAATTTCATAGACCATGCCTAGGACCCACATGTAGATCGATATGCCCTAGAAAAAGGTTTTCCTGGCCGATATAGTACTAGTATATTGCCAGCATATTATGTGGCCTTTTCTGGCCAAGTCAAGCTACTGAAAAGCTTGGCCTTTAACCATTTGACAAACAGTTAAGTTTGGAGGGTAGTAATTGGGTGGAGGGTTTGGATCAATAACTTCGCAATCATCTAGTAGCTGGAGGCTCGGGGATTTAAACCCTTCCCTCCTTCCTCTCTTTCATCTCAATTTTTACTTTTTCTTTTTTTTCTTCTTCCCTGGGAGATTCAGGCCAGGTGGTAGTAAGAGGAGGTTGGATTGTGCTTGTTGAGGCCAGACTGGGTAGTAGACTAGAAGCCCTTGCACTGGTGCAATTGTAGAACCTGGCTTCCAAGGCAAGTACACCTTGCTCATTGAAGCAGGCTTCATATTGTGTTTTCCAACGGCTTTATGTTTTTCTTATGTACGCAGCCCTTTCATGCAAGATTTTCATATTGCAAGTAATAATATCATGGTTTATATGTTAATTGTGCTAAAACCTAGTTCTAGGGATAAATTAGCACAACTTTAAGTGTACTTATCGGAAGGACATGATTCCTGTTGCGACACGTCAGGTTATTAATTTATAACACAAACCAATCTATAGAATTGAAATCGGACGAGAAACAATTGAGAAAAGGATAAAATCCCTGAGCTCCTAGGAGCAGGATCTTGTCAAAGTCACGATTGTCGGTATACCGGTGGTATACCGGCAGCATACTTCCATGCCAGGACAAGACCAAATACTGACCTGGTTGACTCGTCATGAATCTACGTAATATAACATAACTATTGTCGGGCTTAATTAGTTAATATAACATTGTATTTGCTTGATGGTTCCCGTATTTGTCATTGCCCCGTTTACTGACACGCACTTTATCACTTGTCCATAGTATTATTCCTTGTTATCATAGTGACCTGATTACCATACTGCCTCAGTGATGGTACTGTACTGTTATTATGATTACTGTATTGTCTCTGTTACAGTATTGATTTTGTACTGTCTCGTACAATACAAACCCGATCACCGTATTGTTCCTGATACAGTCTTGCACTGATCGTCTGTACGAATTTTTGTATTGTTTGTTAGTGTCGTGGACTAGGTATAGGCTTGTCTGTTTGTGATTGACTGAATTGAATTGAAACTGATTGCATTTTAGTACTTAAACCAACCCTAAGGGCTGGAAAATCTGCTAAGGCAGTATATTGTCGGTATATTGTCCCCTGTATTTTGACCAGTTCAAGGGGCTGTTTAAGTGTATTTCGTAGTGAGTTGCCTTGATATTGTTACGGTTCAACAAGAATCCGTAATTTATCTTCTGTCAATGTCCCGACATGTGTATTGTATCATAAATGCCCAATTAGCCTAGTGGTCGAGCCAATGACCACTAGTATTTCTGCTTGTTCTGACATACATCATCGTTTACCACTTGAACAAATGAACGTATGTATTCTCGTACCTTGACAGTATCTAGCTTCGTCAATACGACATATAAGATCGGTTCACCGAGTGTCTACGGCTCGGGAATCGAAACATAACTTGTAGGGTTAATCAACTAGAATAATTATGTAGATCACTGGAAGGGGAAGATTCCAATTTTCATGCAACCTCGATTGGCTAGGATTACCGGACTCTGTGATTCCCATGTGTATGGGCCTGTGACCTGTCGTATTCTATTATGTTCTGTATTGGTACTGATGTGTAGACTGTCAATCATGTATTGTATTGTAGTGTATTCTGTCTGGCCAGCCCTTTTACCTACAACACGTCCTGCTGGAATTCACTACATTAGTAATTAGGATAACGTATGTCATTGATTATAGCAAGCCGTAGGAATTGCTTGGTCGTTTGTCTTAGTTGTCTTGATTTTGTATTTAGTTCTTGTATAGCTTGTTTATATTACAGTCATTTACATTCCGAGAGTGTGCCTCGGTACAACAATATTCTCCATCACTCCACTAATTTACTTTTCATGTTTCCAGATATTTATGCTCCCGATATGTATACGTATTTTCTTAGCTTATCTTCGAGTTTCCTTTATGGTACTTGCTATTAGAGGTAGATCTCTCTAGTTTTGTATGTTTAGATATCGTAGCCGAGCCGGAGGATCTACCGATACTTCCGTTTGATGGCCCGTACTCGAAGGACTGGGGCATTGGAGCATGAGTGGGTTCCCTTTTTCTCCCACTCTTTTGATATACATATATTTTTTTGTGGCATTTAGCTAATACGTGTTGGCCTTCGTATCTGGGAGCATATTCCTTCGTCTTCGGATGCCATGTTGTATATACTACAACCGGCTAGTTTTGTGATAATGTATGTTTGCCTACTTTGCTAGTATTCTATTTTGTATTACTAGCTTCATGATCATATATATATATATATATATATATATATATATATATATATATATATATAAGATTGGAACACCTTATTGCTTTTCATTATTATGATTATTTTTACTTTTTTCTGTTTGTTGGGATTGAGAATATGATAGTTATTAGGCTATAGGATAGACTAGTGGAATGTAGATAGCCTCCATATTTGTATACAGATATGAACGTACTTCAGGATGATGGTGTACTCCGTAGTACATAACTGGCCATGTTACGCCTCCATTCTCTGTATTCCGGTAATTGTATACGACACACCCAAACTTGAAGATTCCTCACAACGGAACAAACACTTCTAAACCCGATATACCGTCAACGACAAGTAGCTTGGAGTAGTGGTTGACATCGACATTCAAGAGATGATCATCATTTAACAAATGGTCGAAGCTGCAATTGGTTGGAGTCGCAGGTCTGATGTTGGAGGCACACCCAAACCTTTACTCTATTGGGTAGATTATGTCAGAGCGGGTAGGTGTCAGAACGTTAGGGTGACCAGACGGTGTCGAGTACATTTTTTTCCTCAGTGCATATAGGGACAATTTCTATTGCAATGTGATGGATTGACTCACACCCCCCACTTGTTGCTAAGGAGGTCATGCCAATTTGACGTTGGCACAGAGCATGATGGATGCGACAACACGTATATGTTGGTGAATGATGGAACAATGTAAAGACTTATGCCTTTGCAAAAAAGTACCCAAGTCGATCTTTACAAGAGGAGGGGAACGCTTTTCTCTTTGTGGCAGTTTCTACGAAGGTAGCGAAAGAGGTATTCAAGAAAGCCCAGGAGGTGCATGACTTTGTAGTAAAAAAAGCATAGAGACGACGAGTCAACGAAGGAGCAAGCATAGAAACCAATGAATCAACAGAGGAAGGATTGAGTCCAGCATCGGTATGACTAATACTCGACTAGTTTCACGACGTTTACTAAGGAGTTACCTAGAGGACTACCAACCATGTGTGATATCCAGAAGAACGTTCTTGTTTTTTCCGAGACAGATTTGTCGAGCTTACCACATTACCGGATGGACCAATGGGAGGACAAGTTTCTTGGGAAGGAGGTGGCCAACTTAAAAGGAGAAAGGAGCACTTGAAAGAAGTGTGAATGGAGAAACTCGCAGACCAAGTCTATGAGTTCACGGTGAGGTTCAGGAGCAACTGCAGAGGTTAGTGCGAGATGGAGCAAGTTGCTACAGAAATTTTCGTACCAATAAGCGCAAAGTTTTCAACAATGGTGTCGACGTTACGGTGTGTTTCAAAACGTGATGATATTGATTGGGCACTTGATCGAAATGGTGACACTACGAACTCGGGTCGAGTTTTCTAAAAGAGGAGGCCCAGCCCAAAGCTGTGTCAACCTAGCCCGGGCCAACACATGCCAAAAGGGCAGCCTGGACCCAAACAGCAGCAGCCCATCCCCAAGCAAACCAGCCCAACCTGGACCGGAATTCTGGGTTTGTCCTGATTGGATGTTCTGAGCCTATTTTAGGCAGATTTGTTAGGGATTTTGACCCATTTTTTTAGGAGTGTGACCACATATTTTCATTTATTCTACACTTCATTTGTTCTCCTAGTTTAATTAAGCGTAGTTTCTTAAGGTTCAAGTATGTTATTTAGTATAAATATGACAGTGGAAAACAATAAACATGTTCATTTCTATTGATTTATTATATGTTCATTTCTATTGATTTATTATTGATTTTGAGTTCATCTTTTATTGATTCACTTGCTTAAGAATTAGAGTTTTAGTCCTCGTTATCGAGGGTCGTCGGTTTTTACCGATCAGCGTTTCCGTGATGTGTCATTGCCGCCATGTATTCCACTATAAATTCATAAACTGGTCGTATTTCAATATTTGTTCTATTTCCCATGCACTATATTGGTAATTTGCTAGCGCTAAAAGCCTAAAAGGATAAATGAACAAGGAAAAGGTCATATGCCTGGGTGTAGCATCCTATAATACCTCTTTTCCAGCTAAATTCAGGTGTCACTGATCAAATATATGCCACTGGTGCAATTATATGTAGAGCATTCATTGTTAAGGAAAAAAAACTTTCATAAGCTCTATTATATATGCAGCAGCACTACAGATAAGTAGCAAATTCCACAACGGATCACCTGGTCAAAATTATTTGCCATTTGAAGTTTCTGTACAGCATTATCAGCAAGAGAACGTGCATGGCAAAATAAAGCATATGCTTCAGCTCTTTTACCAGCTAAACTATAGGATTTAGCCAAATAGAAGCACCTGCAACATTTAAGGGAAAAGTTAGGTAAAAAAGAATATGCTAAAAACTAGCATTCTTAGTATGGGTGACGAACTAACAATCCATCATTTCTCTTTCTCATTTTTCATTGCACACAGGTGGGAATTATACAACGTGTCGCAAATGAGGAACGCCCCAACGTGTATTTTGTATGGATTCATTTCATAAAGATTCGTGTTGGCTGTCGGTTAGGTAACGCAGGCCGCCTCCTTTATCCGGGCTTGGGACAAGCAGTGAAAATATAGAACATTACGCACAGCACATGTGGAGTTGACTATCATTTTTAGTGACGAGGAATAATTCATTTATCTTTTAGTCATAGACTAAAACTGCTCAGCAGGCACAAATGTGATTATAACTCTGCTTCTAATAGGAAGTATGTTTTTACCTCGTTAGTGCATTAAAAATGTCACATATTAGCCAGTTCTCAGCTATATGATTTCAATCAAATATCTTGTCTATTCCTTGTACTATAATTTACTCCTACAGCACAAAATATGCGCATGTTCCTATCCACGTGTTTATATGCTTGCCTGTGATGTTCCTCATATACTATTATTTCACTCAAGTCTTTTAACGATTAGCCTCTTGCAGGCTTCCAGAAAGATGAGGTTGACAGAAATAAAGCTATATAGTTACAGATTTATCCTTCTTCCACTGAAAGCTAAAGATCATAAACCTACATTATGTTCTAAGGCCTCGTTTGGTTCGCGAATTCATGGAGTTGGGAAAGGAAAGTCATTACTTTCCTATGTTTGGATGCCAAAGTAACGGGGGAGGAAAGGAAAGTGACTCCCAATGGAAAGAAAAATATGGGAGAAAGTTGTTCCCTCAACCCACCCAAGGATTCACTTTCCCACATTTAAGTAATCACTTTCCCTCCCAATTTTCTTGGCATTTACAAACACCGGAAAGGAAAATCGATGGGAATTGCAATTTCTCATAGGAAAGGAAATACCAAGGAATTAAATTTCTTTCCTTCCCTTTCCGCGAACCAAACGAGGCCTAAGAGTCTCAGTATTTTCCTTCCTACCATATCTTTTGACATTTAATTATTTTCCTTTCTGGTTGTCCTGTTGACATTTCATCATGTTCCTTTGTAGTATCGGTATGGGACCTTTTGTATGACTATCATGATCGGGCGTTATCGACAGTATCGCCACTTTCAGATCGGGATATGATATTTTTCGTTTCAGAAAGACAAAAATGAAGAAAAATAATAATAATAAAGTTATAAAAATAATTGATACATTTAGACATAATTTTATATAGTATATGTTACTTCTCGTTAGTTTTAAATGGAATAATATTAATATGGTGATGAATATTGTTAACTATAGATATACAACTTCGACACTATGCAGTTAAAAACCGTTATATATCGGATATATCACCGATATATAACGGTATCGGTGATGAACCGATATTTTTTTTAGAAAAAATCGGTTTTATATCGGAACCGATAAAATCGGCCGATATTACCGATATTTTGTAAAATATCGGTTTTAAAAAAAACCGATATTTCACAGTAATTTTTTTTTTTTTTTTTTAAATATAACAGGGACTGAATGTGTATATTTGCTACTGAATGCTACTGAATGTGTATATTTGCTACTGAATGTGTATATTTGCTACTGAATGCTACTGAATGTGTATATTTGCTACTGAATGTGTATATTTGCTTACTGTGGACAAGCAAAATAGGGGAATAAAATAGGCAGCTTTTCAGGCTATGCTCATTTATCAGGAACTTCAATGAGAAAACCTTCTAATACACAGCCTTTTATTATACTTGAACTGTTCTCATCTTGTGAAGTAGACAAATGTAGAAACATGATAAATTATATATACTTGAACCAAGCTTCTAAAACATTTTCATGCTTCTACATAATGTCCACCCAATAGGATGTTCATGATTGTGTATTTGCATAGTTGTTGGTACAACGATCACAACCTACCAACAACTATCATCTCCTATAAGATAACCATCAACTCCATCCTTTCGCTCATAAAAATTTGTAAGAATGGACCCAACACTTTTCCTTCAATAGAATCACCATAAACTAATAGGCTAAAGGCAAAATAATCAATGACATGAAAAGCATACATGTTATCACTGTCAACCCACTCTCGCTAACTCCACTATGCATTGTTTTTTTTAGTATCTACCATTACTGCAAATAGCATGTGTACCCACCATCTACAGATCAAACAGCAGAATAGAGCAATCTGTATGGATCTACATGTGCCCAATACTTCCAAATTATGAACTTCATCCTAATCCTATTTCCCTAGTCCCCCTTCATCCATTTAGAGTTAACTCGCGTATTTCTAAACAAATGCTGATGATAATTAATTAACTATGCTCCAGATGTCGCGAACAAGAGAAGCAGATCAACAAGAACAATTTGTTACTTGAGTCATATATAAAAATTGTGTTAAAAATGTGCGAATGAGTTTGATGTATGTATATTTGCGAATGTTAAAAATGTACGAATGTGTATATTTGCTACTGAATGTGTATATTTGCTACTGAACAAAACTGCCATTCCTTAAGTGTATTGTTCATATATAAAAATTGTGTTAAAAATGCAAACCGATATTTACCGTTATAAAACCGATATATCGGTGATATATCTATAACTCTACTGGACCGTTATCATAAAAAATCCGTTATTAACTGCATAGCTTCGACAATGGTAATGGTTGAAATTTATAAATAAGGAATCATATTGATACACTATAACATTGTGAGTGAAACATTGCGTTGACACCTTGTTAATTTTTCTATCTTTTCCATTCAATTTTCTCTGCCTAATTGATTGGAAAAGAGATCGCCAACATCTGTATCGATTAATATCAATAGCAACCGGTATCGAAACGAAAATACCAAACCGTATTGGTATTGATCGTTACGTATCGGTATCGGCCGATACCAACAAATACTTCCTTCTACTACATGACTCATTTATCTCTATTATTCTCCTTTTTCTTTGGTTATCCTTTTGATGTCATCCTTACTCTTTACTTTTTATTTCTTCCTAGAACGTCTAGATGTGTTCAAAGGATAAGGCATAAGCATACAATAATCATTTTTACTTCAATGTTGATAACCTTAATCTAGCGTGGCGGCCATGGTAAAATCTTTTGTAGCTCTATGTTCAAGGCCCAATGTATTATTTTTTTCTCTTCGGGAAAATTTATATCTTTAAACAGTAGTTTGATAATAGGGACATTTAAAATGTAAAATTGACACATATGTGTCACTTAGAACCAAGGTTTGCAATATCGGAATCAGTTTCGACCCCCCTTCTTATTTGTATCGATAATGGCAGTTTTGACAATTTCAGATAGGAGTTTCATTGTTCTTGGTTTGGTTTTGGAAAGCAAATAAGAAGAAGAAGAAGAAACTATTAATAAAAGTATACAATATCTGGTACATTTAGGAATAATATTATGTATTTGTTGTTTCTCTTTAGTCTTGAATGGAATAACTATTCAATACTGATGAATCTTCATCCAAAATATATAGTTTTTGTTGGTATATTAGAATTTTCTTGGTATATTTGTTGGTATATTAGAATATTCTTCGTATATTTGTTGAAATATTAGAATATTCTACAGGGGATTTTAATGGGGTATTAATGTAAGATGAAGGGTTGTAAGACTATAAATAGCCAAGAGATTATCAAAAAAATATAACAATTACTTTAAAATATTCTACATGGTATTAGAGCCCAAACCCTAACTACCACCTCCCAAACCCTAGCCGCCACCACCGCCACCGCTGCCACACCGTCCGCCAACACCGTTGTCATGCAACCGCCACCGCTGTCGCACCGTCCGACACCACCGATGCCGCTGTAGCGCCCCGTTCCCCCGGTGCGGGGAGCGCGGCTAAGAAACACAAACGGTATCGTTCGATCGGGATAGATTGAAACAAGAACTCGTCCTCGTTATGGATTTGTTTCTTCGGAATCGATTCCCATATTCAGTGGACCGCGCCCCAAGGATCAGCTTAGCGGCAGAGTCAGGAGGGACCTCTCCGCTGCTATCTTTTATTGCCTCGGTTTTCGATGTCGCTTGTTGCTTTCGTGCTTTGAGTTGGTTTTGGGATTTGCTTGTTTTCCTTGAACGGTTTCGATGGTTTTCATTGTTTTCGTTCATAGAACTGCACTTCAATTCCGAGATTGGAAAGAGTGGAAGAAGTATTGATCGAGCTGTTCGTGATGCAGGTGAACGAGCAGTAGGCGGCTTACGAGCGGAGTCGTGAAGCGCCTCTTTCCTTCTTCCTTCCAACCATCTAAGTGAGTGGCTGCCAACCCGATTAGCTAGCCCTGCTTCCAAGCTTCACACCCTAAAATCTTGCATTCTCCTTTGCCCCGATCAAACGATACCAAGAAATAATAAAAGATACCAAGATAAAAGGGAATAGACTTGATTGTATTGCTTGTCAATTAAACTTGTGAACGGTTATATCTTTGCATGCTTGTTCGTTCGGAATGTTTATCATATGGATAGATACAAGTTTGAATGTACAAAGCTATATCCTGAATGCATGAATTTAACGTAGATGCAATGTAAATGAATCATGCAATACTGCTTGTCTTGTACTCATGTAGCCTCAAGGCGAATCACGTAGCCTCCGGACGAATGCTTGTTAACGTAGCCTCCGGACGAATGATTGTTAATGTGCGATCACGGACAACTTGTGCACAAGGTATAGTTCCTGCGGGCGGCTGCTGGGGCACTGGCACCGTTCCGGCTCCGGACGGAACTAACGTTTAGTCACACGTACTAGGACGGGATGGTATGTGGCGCCTCACGTTCTTGCACGTAGCAAACCATCTTCGTCACAGACTAGTGTCCATTATGGCAATCAAGCCAGTGATCATCTTGTATATTTAAACCTGTTGCAAACTAACTTGTGCCTTCGTGGCAGGGAAGGCAAGGTAAGTATTGTGCAGGTGATTCAGACGGTCAGGTAAAATCCACCGAACGGTGGCACGTTCATTTCAGTAAATTCTATATGCTGCTTACTTGTAAATGAAAAGGCAAGATAGAAACCCACAAAATATGCATGCTTCATTAAAACAACGTGTTGATTGGTATAGTTCGGCTAGCTCGCCTTCACCAGTATGTTTCGACATACTGACCCTCGTTGAAACAGGTTCTCCGCACCAAGGCGAACCGAGCGAGGAGCCGAAGTCGTCTTCCCGATCCAGTCCAGCTGTTGGCGCATCTTCACCGCGCCCCTTGAAGCATTTTGAAGTCAGAAGCTTGCAACTCTTCATACACAAATGCAGCTTCGTGGCAAAGCCGTCCTCCAGCCTGGAGGTCTTTATCATTTTGAGTTATAAAGGGATGTAATGTACAGGACTGCTATCTCATTTTGAGTCAACACTTTTGTAAGCCGTTCGGCATATTAGCTGACTCGTTCAGGAGTTTGTAATAGATGTTCATTATCAATAAAGAGAACTTTTACATGTTTCAAATCTGTGTTTCAATTTATCTGCGTACTCTGAATATGTGCTTGCTATGCAAATCATTAAAGCCTTGTGCGGGCGCAACTCCAGGCCCGCACGACGGTCATGATTCTGGGGACGCCTAAAACAATTTTACGAAATCGGGTCGTGACAGCCGCGCCGCTGCCAGACACCACCGTCGTCGCTCGCCCGCCACCACCGCCGCCAAGCCGCGACTCCATTGGAGCCTTCTGTCGCGGTTCTCGGCGTCTCCCGCGGGTCGTTCCAGGCGTTGACATCGAAGGCCTAGATCTGATGGGGGAGAGACATTATCGGATCTAGGAGAGGACGAAGAGGGCGAACGTGAATCGTGGGACGGGTGTGAGGTGATCGGAGAAGAGGAGGATCGATGGAGGAGATCATCAAGAAGTTGGACTCTGCGGAAGTCGCAACGTTGATGAAGCTGATGAAACTGTCAGCTGGTGAGAGCACGACACGAACATTGGCAAAGTTGAAGCTTCCATCCATCGATTTGAAGCTTGATGGACCGACCACCTACCTGAGTTGGTCACGACAGGTGAGGAGAAATCTCGCAGGAAAAAACCTGAAAGGTTTCTTGTCAAGAGAGAAGACAGAACCGGATGAGGGCTCGGCAGAACGCGACGAGTGAAAGCCCACTCATATGGTGGTATACATTTGGCTCCTCAATTCTTTAGTCCAGTCGATCGTCGCCACAGTGGATGGCCTTGAGAGGTGAAAGACGTGTGGGAGAAGTTGAGGAGAACCTAAGATGGTGTGGAAAATAACTTGAGGGTTTTCCAGATCAATGGGGAGATCAACGACATCGTATAGGGAGAGAAGACGGTACAGGAGTATGCCACGGAATTGGAGCGTCTGTGGTTGGATTATGATCACTTTTCAGATCGGACGAGCTGCGAGGACCCGAAATGTAAGGAGAGACAGGTATATCTGCAGGAAAGGACGATAAAGTTTCTTAAGGGGCTGGCCGCAGTGATTGCTCAAAGGACAGCACTACTTCTAGCCCAACCGAAGATTTCTACACTTGAGGAGGCTATCTCGGCCATGATCTAGGAGGAGACTCGAATCAAACTACAGGCAGGGACAGGTGATCCTCCCGAAGTGAAGACAGCACCGGCGGTTGCTAATTCAGACGACACGGAACATAAGGGAGACCCCCAGCAGTGTTACAACTGCTGGAAGGTGGGCCATCTGAGGTATGCTTGCACCAAACCACCCAAGGAGGGAGATTCAGGTGGCGGACGTGGACAGTTTGGAGGATGTGGCCGTGGTCGTGGAAGTCGACGGGGTGGTCGAGGAGGTTATCGGGCGAACCTGCTGGTAGCAGAAGGCGAGGAGAAAGCTAATGGTGCCTATACTAAGAAAAATCAGGCACTACTGGGCATGATGGAAGTACTCAGGAGAAAGCAGAGAGCGTCAAGCGATGAAGACAGGAGGAGTGGGACTGAGGAGGTGTTCGCCTCAGTCTTTGCCAGAGGCAACGATGTCATGTATGCCCATCCAACGGAAGGTACTGAGACTCACTCGGCCTTGCATCTATGTCTTCCCTTAGATCGTCGGACTGGATTGTCGATTCGGGTGCGTCTCGACACGTGACAGGGAATGCTAGTGAGTTCTCTTCCTACACTTACCTAGCATCTGCAGGCAGCATTCAAACAGCTGATAGTACTTTTCAGCCAGTAGTCGGTAAGGGTATTGTCGATTATACAGGTTCAGTAAGATTATCCAATATTTTACATGCTCCTTCTTTTTCAGTCAGTCTTTTGTCCATTAGTTCTATAATCCTCCAACTAAAATGTATTCTCTTTTAATATTCCTAAGGTGATCTTCCAGGAGAAGGAGACGGGACAAAGACTTGGGACTGGCAAGGAGATGGGACGAAGACTTGGGACTGGCACTTGGCATGATGGACTGTGGTACCTGGATCGGGAAGGATTGGATTCGGCATTAGTGTCTGTGGCAGAAAGGGCAATAATGGGAGGACCAAAGATGGGTGTCGAGGATACACTAATACTCCATTACGGGCGGTTGGGACACTCCTCCTTTGGTACTTTGAGTAGGTTGTATCCATCTATTTATGAGAAGACAAATAAGGAGAAACTAGTATGTGATGCATGTGATTTAGGTAAACTTACTAGGAGCTCATATGTTGGTGCGGGTCATAGGAGCTCTTCTATTTTTGATATTATATATTCTGATGTCTAGGGGTCGTGCGCCACAACTACTATGTATGGTTACAAGTATTTCGTCTCTTTTATTGATTGTTCCTCTCGTGTCACCTGGCTGTATTTGATGAAGAATAAGAGTGAGATCTTTGCCTGTTTTCAGGACTTTCATAAACATGTCCAGACTCAGTACAGAGCAGTGGTGAAGGTACTAAGATCTGACAATGGAACTGAGTATACCAACAAAACACTTGAGGAATATCTGTCAGCCCAAGGGATACAGCATCAGACCACCTGTGCATACACACCAACAAAGAATGGAGTGGCAGAAAGGAAGAACAGACACCTTCTGGAGGTAGCAAGGAGCATGATGATCGCCATGAATATCCCACAGAGTCTGTGAGGGCATGCAGTGTTGACAGCAGCTCGATCGATCAACAGGATGTCCTCGAAGGTACTGGGATGGAAGTCCCCATGTGAGATATTGCAAGAAAATAATAGTGGGATACTCTTACTAAAGGTGTTTGGCTGCATATGTTTTGTGAAGGACAACAGACCGTCTGTTGGGAAACTTGACCCCAGAGCAGTCAAGTGTGTATTCGTGAGCTATTCGACGACTCAGAAGGGGTACGTGTGTTGGAGCACAGTAGAGAAGAAGTTTGTTAGCATGGATGTTCACTTCAGGGAGTTGGAGCTATACTACCGTCAGGAGGGAACCTCATCCATGAGCAACTCACCTGATACTGAGAGTATGAGGCGAAAGAGGGAGATTGGTGAGAGTGTGGTGACCGATTTAGGAGTATGGCATGGAAGAACATTTGAGGAGTAGGAGAGTGGAGAGGAACAGGGGGAGGCGATGAGAGGTGTTAGGCCCACGGCTCAGGGGGAGTTACTTACAGCAGAAAAGGAAAGCAAATTGCAGGACCAGTACCTATAGTGCCAGTGCCAAGTCCCTTGCATGCGTCCATCTCAACTCCTGAGACACCTACACCACCACCACCAGATTCCCCTCCAGGTGATATCATTCTCCCTACTCTCACACCATTATCAGTACGGAGGACCACTCACAGCAATGCGAGAAATCCTCCTGATAGATATGGTTGGGACCTTGCTCAGCTTGTTTAATATAATAACATCACTTCTTCTCATGGAGCATTCATTGCATCTTTGGATAGTATTATTGTACCTAACAATTGGCAGGTGCCAAGAACGATCCAAAGTGGAAAGCGACGATCCACGAGGAGTTAGGCGCTCTTGAGAAGAACTACACTTGGGAAGTGGTAAAACTGCCAGAGGAAAAAAGGACAGTCGGATGCAAGTGGATCTTTATTGTGAAGCAGAACCCAGATGAAAAAGTAGAGCGCTACAAAACTCGACTGGTGGCAAAAGGATACAGTCAGACGTACGGCATTGACTATGATGAGACCTTTGCACCAGTGGCGAAGATGAGCATCATCAGGACCCTGATTTCTTTGGCAGCGAATGGTGGATGGAAGCTACACCAACTGGATGTGAAGAATGTGTTTCTTCATGTGGATCTAGTGGAGGAAGTGTATATGGAGATACCACCAGGATTCTGCACCGATAAGACAGTAGGCAAGGTCTGCAGGTTGAAGAAGTCCCTCTATGGACTGAAGCAGTCTCCTCGATCGTGGTTTGACAGATTCAGGAGGACGATGATAGGGATGAGATATCAGCAGATCAACGCTGATCATACTGTGTTCTTCCGTCGGATTGGAGGCCACATCACCATGCTTGCGGTGTATGTGGACGATATGATTATCACAGAAGATGATGAGCAGGAGATTGCTCGACTCAAGGGAAAGCTTGGCAAGGAGTTCGAGGTAAAGGACCTTGGCCTTCTTCGGTACTTCCTTAGGATTAAGATTGCTCGAGAAGTAGAGGGGATTGTTCTTTCTCAGAGGAAGTATGCGCTGGACCTTCTCACAGAGACAGGAATATTGGGATGCAGACCTGCAGCGACACCGATCAACCAAGGGTTCAAGCTGTGTGCTGAGACTGAAGAACCAGTTGACCGAGACAAATACCAGAGACTAGTGGACAAGTTGATCTATTTGAGCCACACACGTCCTGATATCTGCTTTGCAGTGAGTGTGGTGAGCCGCTACATGTATGACCCAAGGAAGGGTCATATGGACGCAGTGTACCAGATTTTGAGATACTTGAAGGGTGCCCCCGGAAAGGGGTTGATATTTAGGAAGAATGATCACTTGAGCATCGAGGGCTATTGTGACTCTGACTGGGCTAGATGTACTGATGACAGGAGGTCTACCTCGGACTATTGTATATTTGTATGAGACAACTTGGTCTCTTGGAGGAGTAAGAAGCAGTCGGTGGTGGCCAGATCGACAGTTGAAGTGGAGTACAGCGCTATGGCCTTGGGAGTTGCAGAGCTGCTATAGCTGAAGAGTATGATGGT
The DNA here is from genome assembly GCA_036927795.1 of Iris macrosiphon. Taxonomy (NCBI): domain Eukaryota; kingdom Viridiplantae; phylum Streptophyta; class Magnoliopsida; order Asparagales; family Iridaceae; genus Iris; species Iris macrosiphon. Next base: position 211,815,440 of record JAYESA010000004.1, read on the forward strand.
GGAGCTGAAGCTGGATCAGGGAGCCAAGATGAAGTTGTGGTATGACAACCAGTCAGCCATCAGTATCGTCAACAATCCAGTGCAGCATGACAGGACCAAACACATCGAGATCGATAGGTTCTTTATCAAGGAGAAGTTAGACCGTAGACTACTGGAGCTAGGTCATGTTCCAACCAAGGAGCAGGTAGCAGACAGTCTGACCAAGGGACTAAGCTCTGCAGATATGATTAGAGGATGTGACAAGATGGGCTTAGTGAATATCTTTCGTCCATCTTGAGGAGAGTGTTGGTATATTAGAATATTCTTGGTATATTTGTTGGTATATTAGAATATTCTTGGTATATTTGTTGGGATATTAGAATATTCTACAGGGGGGTTTAATAGGGTATTAATGAAAGATGAAGGGTTGTAAGGCTATAAATAGCCAAGAGATTATCAATAAAAATATAACAATTACTCTAAAATATTCTACAGTTTTGAATGCAATAATATTAATATTGAGATTGCGAATAGCCCAATTCAACTCAATAGCTTAATTTCATTAGGGCTCTCAAAAGGGAGATACAAAAGTGCCAAACACAGAATTAGACAACTAAATATTAGCAAACCATGTGATACAATGATACCACTATAGCAATCGAGAAAGGGAAAGAATGAACATTCTCCTCACTCCCTGCAAATCAGGACGAAGATGTCAATTAAGTGTAGCTTGGGTGAATAGGGAGGAACAATGGCAGAGAAGTTCATGTGCAATAGCTACTAGTAGAAAACAATCATCAATGGGCCTGGACTAATCAGTCAGCATAGTCAATAAGAAATAAGGAAGAAAAGGGCCAATAGAGAAGGTCATCGCATGGAGGCTTCTTTAAATATGGGAGAATACACACGCACAACAACATGAAGATAAGAGACTGTAGGATGTTATATCACTCCCCAAGCCGTTCCACCAAATTTCCTATGGCTCTTTTAGTACCTATTCCCCTTTGTCTTTCCTATGGCTCTTTTAGTACCTATTCCCCTTTGTCTTTTTTCTTTCTTTTTCCTCTCTTTCTCCTTATACTTATTGTCCACTTACTTCTCAATACCTTTATTGATAGCTACCACTGCTACAATTGTTGATTTCTTCCAAGTGCCTTCACTATTGGTTATGAATGCTACAATTGTCAACTTTGCATCATGGCTTCTTGGTATAGAAGCTACTCCTATTAAGAATGTGGCTCTGGGCTTCCTCAACTCCCGCTGATGTATAGCAAGTCCACCCATCCCAAACCCTTCCCCCAAACTTCCTAAGGTTATTCTACTCCCTCATCCCCTTCTTTGTCCTCTTCGTCGCCCCCCCCCCCCCCCCCCCCCCCCCCCCCTCCCCCCTTCCCCAACCCCCTCCTTTTTCCTCTTGCTTCTACTCCTTTCTCTTATCTCTCACTCTTCTTCTCCTTCTCTTCTATTCCTTTCTTTACTACCTTCGCCTTTTTTTCCCTTCTGTCTTCCTCTAATTTTTTTGTCCCCCTTTCTTTCTTTCCACTTTTCTTCTCTTGTTCTACTAGTTTGCTACGGGAGATCATTAAGCAGTCTTCAAGCATGTATCCATTATTTCAGGTTACAGTGGCAGTTAGGGATAGTAACTCATCTTAATTAGGCTTTACTTGTTTTTTCCTCCTAAGCACTAAAAAACAAGTCACAACTCAGATGTATTTTCAGCAACACCTTGTGTTGTTGATTTCCTATGGGTCTTCAATAATTATCATGTTAACAGGAAAACGTCAAAACTAGTAATGAAACAAACTGATAAGAGGCATTAACTTAATAACTGATGTAAAGCAAAGCAAGGCAAGTAATTAGCAGTGATCACCAGGTAAAAACTCACAATTGAGTCTAGCATCTTAAAGAAGATATAATACCAACCTCTCTGCTCTAAATACCAAACCCTTTAGCACATACTCATTTGTAAACGCAGTTTCTTCTGCATTTCTATCCCTTCCAGAACTAACTAAATCAGATAAATCTGTCGAATTCTGCCAGTATATAAAACATAGATCAATACAATATCAAACATTGCAACAATACAGCATAGGCAACGCGAACATGTTAGAAAATATCATAGAGAAATACAGTGCACAAGCTCAGATACCTTATAAGAATTCCATGTCCATTAATAATTATAAGTTTTAAGTTAGATTTAAAGAAATCATATCAATTAGCAGCACACCTGTATCAATAGATCATATAAACGAACAAGTTCTTCTGGTTTTGTGATTTTTTCACTCTTGTCATCTCGCTGCTTTGTGAATTTACTTTTAGCAATGATAACCCGCAACTGATCACGCTCTATCGTACGCTGTCCCAATACTGCACTTACAGCCTTATCGAGGCCATTCAAGTCATCCTTTACATTCTCAGCATTACCTGCAGCTGCCTAAATTATATAAATAGTTAGGGTCAGGGATAATGATGAAGATAAAATGATAGTGGACGAATACAATCAGGTACATTTCAATCCATACATCCGTACTCCTAACATTTCCTTAATAAAAAATACTATCAAATAATCTAACCAAAAACATGTCATTATCAAAGCATTGTAGATGCAGTCACATACCAAATCATTACGAATGTTGCTTCTTGCATCTTGATATGCAGAAAATATTTTCTCAAACATTCCAAGCTTCTTCTCTGCTGGAACTGATTCTGCTGATGAACCATGTAGATCTTTCTCCAGCTCCTGAGCTGTTCAAATTTTACCAGTAAGATGGTAATTATACAATATGAAAATGCGTGCACACACACACACACACACCACACATAAAATAAAGGTATTATACTTGGTATAATAATCAGTAAGTACATCAAAATGCAATCAGGGGCAGCACAGGCTAACAAGGCATGGTAATAAATCAATATCAACCTGTTACCCGGACTCTCCACTTTAGGAGAAGTACCCGTGTCCACCGGGTAGGACATGGATATGGATATGGAATCCGTATCCGATCCTCCATAGTGACAATCGGATCCTTCATGGTCCTTAATGGTGACAATCGGAAGACTCGTAGTGAAGTAGATTAGTTTATTTTAATATGGTGGATTTGTAGTAAAGTTATGAAACCTTACAAATTTAATTACATGATATCTTTTTATGAAACCATGCAAATTTAATTATAAGTTTAAATATATGAAACAATGCAAACTTTATTACAACTGTCTTTTTATGAAATCATACAAATTTAATTAGATAGTACGTCTTTTTATGAAACCGTACAAATTTAATTACGTTTTTATGAAGCCATACAAATTTAATTACATGATGTCTTTTTATGAAACCATATTCAAATGTATTTATTTTAATAGTCATATCCCCGTACCCGTAACCAAAATTGGGATCCATTTTAGCCGAGTCCGTGTGTCCTTCAATTATGAGTTTAAAGGACCCGATTCTTGGATATGTACCCATACCCGTACCCGAGTCCAGGTAACATAGATATCAACAGGTTGGTCCTCCTTCACTAGGCTTACAGATAGAAGGACACTGCAAAAAGGTCACCATTTTATTCAAAAACAAAATTGGTCCCTAAGTTTGAATTAGGGTGACTTGAGGATGTAGTATGGATATGAACATGCTGGTGGATACAGATAGAAGGACACTGCAAGTTTAACAAACTAGCATAAGATAATGAGGGACAAGGCAATAAATAACTATATAGGTAAAATATTGACCTCGGTTTCTTTGTCTAAATTAGAAAGAAGAAAAAAAAAGTTAGCTATTTAAGAACACAAACTATTTTTTTTACAACAAGAAATGAAAAGAGCAACTGCCCAATAAGTAACTATATAAATAAATTCTAACCTTAGTTTTTTTTTTATCTAAAATAGAAATAAATACATAACTGAGATAGTCAAGAACACAATTTAACTTTCTACAACTAGAAATGAAAAGAGCAGCTGCCCATGGTATAATGGAAGGAACTAATTCGCCAAATGAGAAGGGAAGGTGAATAATTTATTAAAAAAAATAAAACAACGATAAAAGTACATCAATAAAACCTTCATCATTTTTCTTCTGATAACATCATAAAGTTTTTCTCTCTGTCATTGATACATCTCAAATACTGTTTACTCTTTCTGCAATAAGGTAGTGTACAAGACCAGTATGCTTGAAGTATGGAAGTGTCCGAGTACTGAGACATGTCCAACATGAGACAGCACCACCATTGAAGTATCCATGTAATCCACACGATTAATCTGTAAGAAGATTAGAAAGGGTATCCCAAGTCCCAACATGAGACAGCACCACCATATTTATCCCTTTGTTATAATGAACCTTTGAATAAAGCCTCATCTCCTCCAAAACTGCTAATATCAATATCTGATGAAATAAGGTTGACATTTACTTGCCTTATAATCTCTGTTCGAGAAATCAACAATATAAGCCGATATATCATTTTGAGGCCAAAATAGATATATCGGCAAACTATCGAATATATATCATTTTGGAAAATACCGGCAGCTATATTGGTTGAAACCCGATATATAGGCCGATATTAGTTGATATTTTCAAATATCAGTTTTGTTACTTATGGATGGGTTTTCGGGTCGGATTGGTCTCAAACTAAAACCCAACCTGTTAACTAAACCTAACTCGAGCACTTCCCTCTTTGTCAATCTCAAGTAAGCTCGACCCGCTCTCGGTATCAGCTCTCTCTCTCTCTCTCTCTCTCTCTCTCCTTTTTAATTTCTTCTTATTGTTTTGCAGAAGCAGCAGTGATATCAGGGAAGCTTTCTTTTCTTTTTTTAAATTGTTGCTTTTTTTGCTGCTTTTTTTTGCTGATGCTTTCTTTTTAAATCTGAATTTACTGCCTTTTTAGTTCTTTATTTCTGATTGTGATTGAATTTGCGGAGATTTTTTAAGTTCAATTCCTTTTTAAATTCTTTTTCTGATGTTTTTTTTTCCCAAATGATATTGAAGGGCTCATTGTGATGAAATTGTGGGTTAAAGAATCTGGTAAGAACTAGCTAGGGCAGTAGTTTGTTCTTTCGAAAACCAATGGACTCACTAGTCTGAAGCTGTGGTATTTGGAACTTGTGCTTCTAAGGAATATGTTAGTTATGCAACTACGGGAGATTAATAGTTATGTAGCTTACTAATATATAACATATTATATATCTATCGGTATCCGATATGTCAATATATTGCTCGATATAATTCTGATATCCGATATCTCAAACCCAAACTGATATCTGATATCTCGAACACTGATCATAATACTTGGGAACAATGTTACCAGGATCGTGGGTCGCTTTGGTACGTGGTACGGGTACGCGGTACGGTACCTCAGCCAGTACGCGGTGCGGTGGGGGTAGTCTTATTCGGGTACGTTATTTGGGGTCGATGTTCGTTTTTATCTGGGTCGTCTTTTGTACCATATACAATTATATAGAAATATACACCAAATATCATAAGTTCATAACCAAAGTCATCAAAATCCAAGTGAAGGAAAGCATAGACAATATTCTTGTAACTAAACCAAATATCATAAGTACATAACTAAAGCCATCAAAATCCGGGTCGCTAAATTTGACGAACGGGTCGCGAACGCACCACATTCGGGGTCGTTCGTCCCAATTCGTGGGACGTAGGGGGGGTTGGAAAATTAGACAACTATGCTTGGGAATTGTTGTAAGATGGGTACCACAAGAACATGCTTAGATTTATTTATTTATTTCCAATTTGTAGCATAAAATAAAGTATTCTAGGGACTCAACGAGAGCAGCTAATAGCGACCAAGAATATCCTACCTAGTCCAAATAATGTCTCAATCTTATCTAGTCTTTGGTCTTTATGTATTAGTAAGAAGGTTATGTCGATCTTTATTCTTAGTAAGAATATGAAGAAAAGAGAGACCCTTGACGTCGGAGCTGATCTGTGTTATTTCATTCCATATCAACTTGTACGCAACAAAATAGGGAAGCTTCATTGTCGATTGAACCCTAGATGATGATGTCGACAGTGGCACAAGGGGGCGCGGCTGCGCCCCTTCAGATTTTGTACAGTGGGAGCAGCCCGTCTGTGTTCAAATGCAATTATTCAGAATGCATTATAAAAAAATATACTTTATTATTAATTTCTGACAGTTTGCTTCCAGCAGACTGAAAAAGAATCATACAAAGTTCAAGAGATCAAATAGTACACTTCCAAGTTTGTATTTCCTGATAGCACGGCTTGTATCAAGAATTATTTTTGTCAAATGGAATACTTAGGATCATGAGCATGAAAAAAACTAACATGACTCTCCATTTGAGCTAGTTTAATTTTGACCTAGCTGGTACTCGAGATGTGTATATAACACAAACTTTCTCATGTGGTCCGCTTGAATCTTGAAATCTTAAACTGATATTTGTGACATTAAGATGTGTAACAAAGTCATATTCAAACACAAATAGGCCCATTGAAACTATTATTATAATTGATTATATAGTGGCAACACATTCTTTACACAGAGACAACCCAATTAATGGATCACTTAACCTAAACTAATAGGTGAATCATAATGTTCCTATTCGTATTAATTAATTAATTGGGTTGATACTTTATACTGTATCTGTTCGTATGATTCCAGTAAAAGTTTATGACATTTGATATTAATGTAAAATAATTCCTATTCGTATTAATCAGTTAATTGGGTTGATACTCTATATTGTATCTATTCGTATTATTCAAGTAATAGTTTATGACATTTGATATTAATATATAATATTTTTGGAATTATAAATATATTTATTATTATTTTAATAATAAACGTCGCATCCCCTAGATGAAAATTCTGACTACGCCACTGGATGTCGAAGTTGTTGTTGGATCCTTGTATAAGGTCACACTTGGCCGCAATAAAACTAAGATGCGTGCCTAACTAAAGCGAGGTGCAACCTCTCTTAGAGCTGCTTCTCACCAAGGCAGCTTGCTTGTAACAATTATGTAGAAAACAAGAAACACTATTCAGAACTTGCTCAAATGACTGGATGACTTATTGCTTATAGTTGATGCCTGAAATTGATCAAGACAAAGAATAGAGAGAGATTCAAAAGTGAAATATGACATAATGACTAAAGAAAGCTAAGACAAAATGTTCTTGGCCGTTATCGACTTCTGTTGCGTGTTCTTGGCTTTTCTTGTTTTGGTTTTCCCCAAAGATAAATACCAGCACCTCTAAAAAAATAGGGATATAAATTGTATCAGATACCGCGCATCCTGTACTCTTCAGATGCTCGAAGCATTTCTATTGGTTCCAAACACCGAGTAAAGAGTTCTAAATCGATCAGTGCATTATTACTTATAAATCAGTCAGTGTATTATACATCCCAAGCATTGTTTCTGTACGGACTGAAGTCCCAACATCACTTGGTTTGACATTACTCATTGTTCATGGTCTTCAAAACTTCAAGTTCAAGAAAGGTCTGAATTTCATTTGTCATTTTTCTTTGATGTCCACGCATACATCCCAAACATCATTTCTGGAATGGACTGAACTACACAAATAGTTCGAGTTTACTCATGGTTCATGAACTTCAAGAAAGGTCTGATTTTCATTTGTTCACAATCTTCATTGTGGTGGTTGTGGGGTTGCTGGGTTATGAGGAGAGGGATGGAACAAGTTTCACTTAGAATCAACTTCCTTAATCTTCTCTTTCAATAGCGCTGATTGATATGAACTCAACAATGTGTGCCAAGTCTCACACATAACCCCCCTTTCATCACACGGTATTACTGACATCAAAGGTTGAGTAAACTAAGTCATTCATGCACATGCTTTACGTACTCTCTATCATGTTAAGAGTTACATGTGTGAAAGTGGGTTGTACATGATTGTTATAATTGCACTAGCTACAAGCAAAATTGCAGCATCATAGTATGTTCAAACTCGAGCACTTGTAGACATTCTGTCCAGAATCCAGATAGAGTTTGTAATGTAAAGTGATATAAAGAATACCTAACTGACAGAGTTCATCAACATTAGATATGAGTCATAAAAATGGCTAAATGATTCAATTTATGGTTTAATTATCCATGATTTGTCATGATTAACACGATTATCACACATTGACACGATTTTCACAAATTGACACAAGATACGGGCTGTCCAAGAAGGGATTTCTCCAAATCTAGACAAGTACATGGCTAAATGTGTATCTCATGTAAATAGACATATCTTGTATAAAATGGGTATGTCATTGAGTATGTGTTTTTACATTCAAAAACCTAAAGAGTAAAATAATGAGCAGACCATGTGGAAAATAAGGCTAAATTACAACTTGATACCCTCAACTATTCAAAATGTTCTACTTGATACCCTAAACTTTGATAGATGTTAACTTAATACCCTCCATCCATTCTTGTCCTAACAATGTTATTTGAAGAAGTAAAATGACAAAAATGCCCCTCCCCCCGGGGGGGACGCAGCAGTAGCAACAGTAGCTAGCAGCAGCAGCAGCAGCAACAGCGGGTGGTGCGGTGGGGAGCAGCGCGCGGACGGGCGACGCGGCAGCAAGCAGCAGCAGCGGGCGTGGGGCCGCGGGGGGCGCGGGGGCCGGGGAGAAGGGATGGTATGTAGAGGAGGAAGGGGCATTTTAGTCCAAAAATAATATAACAAAAAAGTTAACGTTTGAACTGATGGAGGAGGGTATCAAATTGAACATATTCAATAGTTGAGGGTAGTTAGTTAATACCTATCAAAGTTGAGGGTATCAAGTTGAACATTTTGATTAGTTGAGGGTATTAAGTTGTAATTTAGCCGAAAAATAATACTCTTTGCTGAAAGGGGCATAAACCTTCAATATTTTCAATTTTTATAGGTGCATAAAGATGGACAAGTTTGTATGTACTGAACAAGATGGACACAGGTTAACACGTGTCCATCTTGGTATTGGGGACAGAGTTAGTGAAGTTTTCAACCATTTAAGAGATGCGGTAATGAATTACGTAATCGAAGGGTTAGGGTTAAGGCTACTTACTAAGTCTTCTAAGTTGTTACACGGAATTCGAAAGGTTGAACCCTTAACCTATATAATTAAAAAACAGCAGAGTTAAACTAACTCATCAACATCATACACTCCAAGATATGTGCAAAGCACGTGCATATATATACTAGTAAGAAATAAAGGCTTAAGTGTAAATCAGTCAACCACCTTAGTAGCATCTCAACTAAAACTGAAACTTACTTTTACAGACCTAAATATATGGAGGCTATGACAATGATGATTAAAAATAGAAACCTCAAGAATCTAGTTCCAGCAACAAGATGACAAGATATAACAAGAGATGTTTTTTACTTTTCACAGTGGCCAATTACTTACGTTGATGTGAATCATACAAACTCATTCAGTCTGGAAGTTACACAAGAAAAATATGTTGATGATATTCAGCAATGAAAATCTGATCAAAATAAGGGATGTAATCAAACCTTTCAGAATGGAGACCCGAGTTTTAGCGTTAGTGATGGGAAACCTATGGCCAAGCCAATAAAACTCTGTCATTGATGCTGCCTGTTGGGACCTTGCCTCCGCCACTACAACCTGAAGTCACAGTTAATGAAGTATACGCAAGAGAGTTCAAAAGAAATATTCTGATCTGTCTTGTCTGCTAGCTGGATAGCTAAAATGTTAATTGCAGAATAGTACCTGCTATATAATTTAAGAGAAATAAATGAAAAAGGGCAGACTGGACACAATATGACAAACATAATTAGGATAGAAGTGGTTGCTCAAAATTAGATAGATCTACTCAAAGACTAGAAACAGCCAACCTGACGGTCAAGTTTGTTACAAACAACAAAATAGAAGAATGGTTAGTATTCCAGGGAACCCTAAAGTTGTCCCACGTACCAAAGAAAACGTTCAATGGCTCATGTAGATAATCCACAATGTAACACTCATTACTCTTTAGGAAAACATAAGAAGTTCCTATCTCAAAATGGAATGTACTCTTGGGCTATCAATTGGCCAGGTTTTCCCAAAGTGGACCCGGTTTAAGAAAAACAAAAAAGGCTTGAGATGAAGGTCTTTGGCACCCAATATTTATATTTTGGCAGAATTATTTTCAGGCCAAGATCAAAGTTTGACAGGGTTGAACCTCTGGCCTGGCCTACATAGACCGAGCAGAACTGACTCGAACCTGACCCAAAACCTATATCAACTTCAGACTTTCATCCAAATGATGGACAGCTATGGTCTATAGTTGATGTATATATAAGACCATAGAAGCCAAAATCTCCTATGAGGCCAACGAATTTCAGTAAGAATTTCGATTCGGCGGTTCTTACTTGGGAACTCGTTTCCCCGACGACGGGAGCTCGTTTCTCCGACAACGGGAGCACGTTTCTCTGGCGACGGAAGCGCTTCCCATAACAAGACCAGAATTTTAAAATATGACAGAATTTTTCGAACAAAAGTTGGAGAATTTTTAATACACGTTCGTCGAAGTAACAACAAACTAATGATTACTTACCTTGGCACCATAAAAATTACCATACGAATAATCTCCATGTAACTTTGAATTAAACTTTATTAATTCTAATAAATATTAAGATATCTGTAAGTTTTGGTAACAATAATTAATAAGTACAAAAATTATTAGCGCACGCTCCCAACTTTAGACTCTTATTGGTGGTCCCACTCCCCGCTTCTGCCCCCGTCCCCGTCCCCGTCCCCGCCCCCGCCTTTGGCTTCTAAGTATAAGACTACTAAACATTATATCAGTATCATGATGAGTAATGAGCACATAGCTTGCAAGGACATGAATACAACACGACAAGATAGACACGGAAGTATGGAAACATGCAGATTTTAGTGTCTTATTGTATGTTGGACTTTTGTGCCGACACAAAGTTGGAAGCGATTTAGAGGTGTTCGAGCTTGCTAAGCTTAGAGTTTTCGATTCTCAAGTCTCAATTGGTGATAGAGGTTCCGTACAATTTATTTCCAGCTTTCTGTTTTAGTGACAGCTTCAATGCTTCGTTTCTATATGGAACATTTAAAATGTTGATGTTAGTCATTATGACACATCAAACGTAAATAAGGAAATTGATAAATCTATTTAGTTTGGATCAGGTAAGGCTTAATGGGAATCAAGGTCAGGTACATGTGGTGCCCCGTTCCCCCTATTCGGGGAGCGCGGCTAAGAAATACAAGACGGTATCGTTCGATCGGGATAGATTGAATTAAGAACTCGTCCTCGTTATGGATTTGTTTCTTCGGAATCGATTCCCATATTCAGTGGACCGTGCCCCAAGGATCGACTTAGCGGCAGAGTCAGGAGGGACCTCTCCGCTGCATTCTTTGTTGCCTAGTTTTCGCTGTCGCTTGTTGCTTTCGTGCCTTGAGTTGGATTTCGGATTTGCTTGGGTTTTCTTGAACGGTTTCGATGGATTTCATTGCTTTCGTTCTTAGGACTGCACTTCAATTCCGATAAAGGAAAGAGAGGAAGAAGTACTGATCAGCTGTTCGTGTCAATACAGGTGAACCAGCTGTAGTCGTCGCTCGAGCGGACGCCTAAAGCACTTCTTTCCTTTTCCTTCCAACTACCAAAGTGAGTGGCTACCAACCCGATTAGCTAGCCCTACTTGCTAGTCTTCACATCTAAAATCTCGTGTTCGTGCTTGCCCCGATCAAACGATACCAAGTTAATAACTAAAAGATATCAAGATAATAAGGGAATAGACTTGGGAAATATTGCTTGTCAAATGAAACTTGTGAACGGTTACTTACTTATATGCTTGCTCGTTTGGAAATGTTCATCATATGCATAAATATAAGTTAGAATGTATATTTCTTCTTAGAACTGTGCTATGTATAGAACTCATTTTCAATGCCATAAACTGAACAGATAGGCTATGCAAAAGTAAATCTTGCCCTGTACTGCCATGCTCCTGATATGCCCTGATTTGCCTCGATTGCTAACATAGTGTACTGCGTTGATCACGGACAACTTGTGCACAAGGTCTTAGTTCCTGCGGACGGTCGCTGGGGCACCGGCACCGATCCGATCCGGACGGAACTCATGATAGTCGCCTGCTATAGGACGGAATGCCTTGGGACGTCCTGATCTATGCGTCGCATGACACTCCGTACTGAGACTAGCCCGTCCATTATGGCAACGTGCCAGTGATCCCCTCGTATATTTAAACCTGTTGCTACTAACTTGTGTCTTCTTGACAGGGAAGGCAAGGTAAGTATTATGCAGGTGGTTCAGACGGGCAGGTAAATGTCACCGAACGGTGACGAGTCATTTCAATGATTCTATATCTATGTCTTGTTGTAAAATGAACTAAGGCAAGATAGAAACCCACAAATATGCATGCTTCATTAAAACAACGTGTTGATTGGTATAGTTGGGATAGCTTGCCTTCACCAGTACGTTTCGATGTACTGACCCTCGTTGAAACAGGTTCCCCGCGCTAGGAAGAACCGAGCGAGGAGCAGGAGACAAACCCCCAATCCAGTCCAGCTGTAGGCACGCCTCGACCGTGCCACCTTAGAAGCATTTTGAAGAAAAAGCCTTTTGAAGAAGAAGCTAGCCACCAAAGCAATCATGCAGCTTCGTGGCAAGGCAGTCGTTCCGTCCCAAGGTCTTATATTTTGAGTTTAGTAAGGGATGTAATGTACAGGACTGCTATCTCATTTTGTGTCAACACTTTTGTAAGCCCATAGAGGCAATCCTTATGTCTCAGTTCAAGGAGTTTGTAATAGATGTTCATATTATCAATAAAAGAGAACTTTTCCATGTTTCAATATGTGTTTCAATTATCTGCGTACTCTGAATATGTGCTCGCTATGCAAAACAAAAAATACTTAGCCTTGTGCGGTGCGCAACCTAGGCCCGCACGGCGGTCACGCCCGGGGGACGACTATCGATTCCACGGGATCGGGGCGTGACATGTTGGTATCAGAGCACAGCTTCAAAGTTCCTTTGATTCATGAACCGGAAAAGTTCCCTTAGCAATAACTCGCCTATGCGAACTCCTGAACTCGTTAAGGCCAAAATGAGATACGTTCATGCAATAAGTCCATAATACATTATGATCCTGATGTAATTTACCTTCCTTTCAAGGAACGACGCAAGCGCAACCATCAGCGCTAGCGCCAGGCGAGCCACGGACTCAGGAGAGCAGCTCCGGAACCTCAGGAAGCTCTCGGAGCCAACGGGGCATGTCTCAAACAGATTCGATTCAACAAGTGGTGCAAATGTTAACCGAGCAACGACAGAGGGATGATGCCCGCCAAGCCAAGTTCGAGAGCAACCTAGAGGCACGGCTCTCAGTCCAACAAAAGCAGGTAGATACCCTGCAACATCTTGTTCAGACCCTGGCCTCCAACCATTCTGCCGCAACGACAGCTACACCAGTGGAGCAGCCAGCGCTTGAAGTTGAACTACCGCCCGTGCCAAGGACGAGGGAAGTGACTACCTTCTCCTTTGGAAACTTCAAGAAGGTCTGCAACACGCCATTCGAAGGGACTGAGGACCCGATCGTGGCCCTGGATTGGCTTGCCGAGCTTGAAGATCATTTTTCCCTCCTGGAGGTGCCGGAAGACAAGCGCGTCACCTGTGCCCAACTACTGCTTCGCCTCAATGCGCACGACTGGTGGGACGTGCATCGACGATCTCTTCAACTTGGCCATGGAGAGGAGACGATCGCGTGGACGACTTTTCGTGCCACGTTTGAGGAGGAGTTTGTACCCCCGCCTCTACGACGTCAACGGAAAAATGAGTTCGTTCAGCTCCGGCAGGGCAGTATGACGGTGAAGCAATACTCGGCAGAATTCAACAAACTGGCCAAATTTGCTGCCGCTTACCTACCGGATGCAGCGAGTCGTGCCAGACGATTCGAGGGAGGGCTACGTCCTGGCATCCACGGGCACGTATCCGTTCCACAGTATCAGACGATGAGGGAAGTATTAAACCATGCCCTCTCCCTGGAACCGCAGTATCCTCACGTTGCTGCCGGCGCTGTGCAAACTTCCAATCACAAACGCCAAGGCAATGATAGAGGAAACAACGCTGCAAAGCGTCCAAATAACGGCGGTAAACAGCGTGGAGACACTAGCAAGACCTGTAACTTTTGCAGGAAGCCAGGGCATATCGAAAAAGATTGTCGCCGCAAGCTTGGGACTTGTCTCCGTTGCGGCGATCCAGGCCATCAGATTAACAGCTGTCCGCGTCGTCCACCGCCACAACCAGAACAGACTCCGGCTCCTCAGGCAAATCGAGCGGCGCCTCAGCAAGGGCGTAATCAAGCTCAAGGCCGAGTCTACACCATGACACGGGAAGAAGCATTAGCTTCGGATACCGTCGTGTCAAGTACCTTACTTTTCAATAATATACCTGCTCGTGTTCTATTTGATTCAGGTGCAACGCATAGTTTTATTTCCACAAATTTTGCCGTGGAAAACAATGTAAAAATGACTCCGTTGCACTTAGATTTAAATGTTAGCACCCCCTCTGGTACAAAAATCCCTGTTCGTTCAGTATGCCTAGGTGGTTACATTTGTATTGGGGAGAAGAAGCTGTCGCTCGATGTCTTAGTTCTAGATGTTAGGGACTATGATATCATCTTGGGAATGGACTGGCTAGGCGCATGCGCAGCAACTATTGAGTGTGCAGAGAAGCGAGTCGTTTTCCGTCTGCCCGGAGAAGCCGTGTTCTGTTACACCAGTAGTCCAGCGAACGATGCGACCAAGGCCTGCATGGTGATTTCAGCAAAATCTGCTCGGCGAATGCTCTACATAGGCTGCGAGGGATTTCTAGCATCAGTTCGGGACGCGCGGCAGGACTACGCAAACGTCGAGCCTAATTCCGTTGAGGCGGAGTTTCCCGACGTGTTTCCGAGCGAACTACCCGGCATGCCGCCCGATCGAGAGATTGAATTCACTATCGACACATTTCCAAATACACAGCCGATTTCAAAGCCTCCGTACAGAATGGCACCTGCAGAGCTGAATGAATTAAAGCGCCAACTCCAGGAATTGCTTGATCGTGGGTTCATCCGTCCGAGCGTATCTCCTTGGGGTGCGCCCGTGCTCTTCGTGAAGAAGAAGGACGGAACTCTACGCCTATGCATCGACTACAGAGAATTGAACAAGGTCACAATCAGAAACAAGTATCCTCTGCCACGAATTGATGACTTGTTCGATCAACTACAAGGCGCAGCAGTATTTTCAAAAATCGATCTTCGCTCGGGCTATCACCAGCTGAAGATTAGGCCGGAGGACACCCCCAAAACTGCTTTTCAAACCCGGTACGGTCATTACGAGTTTTCCGTGATGCCGTTTGGACTGATGAATGCTCCTGCTGCATTCATGGATACGATGAACCGTGTCTTTAGGCCCTTCATCGATAAATTCGTGGTGGTGTTTATCGATGACATCTTAGTGTACTCGAAGACTAAGGATGAGCACGCAGGACACCTGCGGATGGTGCTGCAAATCCTTCGAGACCACAAGTTGTATGCCAAGTTAAGCAAATCAGAATTTTCTAGACAGTATATCCTTTTTGGGCCACGTTATCTCGTCTCAAGGCATCTCAGTTGATCCGAAAAAGGTGGAAGCCATCACGCAGTGGAAACGACCGGAGTCAGCTAGCGACATCCGAAGTTTCCTTGGTCTAGCAGGGTACTACCGAAGATTTATACAAAATTTTGCTAGGATTGCTTCGCCCTTGACGCAGCTCACACGGAAGGGTGCAAAGTTTACTTGGACGGACGACTGTGAAGCTTCGTTTACGGAGTTAAAGCAGCGCCTCGTCTCCGCTCCGGTCCTTACTTTGCCAAATGGACCAGATGACTTCAAAATATATAGCGATGCATCGGGAAGGGGACTAGGATGTGTCCTGATGCAACGTGACAAGGTGATCGCCTACGCGTCTAGACAGCTAAAGCCTCACGAGCAGAACTACCCAACGCATGACCTCGAGCTTGCCGCGGTAGTGTTTGCATTGAAGCTGTGGCGTCACTATCTTTATGGCGTGCCGTGTGAAATCTATACGGACCATAAAAGTTTGAAATATATATACACTCAAAAAGATTTGAATCTTCGGCAGCGGCGATGGCTTGAACTCCTAAGCGACTTCGACCTCATGATCAGATACACGCCTGACAAGGGAAACGTCGTAGCTGACGCACTGAGTCGAGTGTTTGCAGGAAGTTTGGCTATTGATGATAGGCTGCGCCGAGATCTTGAATCACTGGGCATTACTTTGAAAATCAGATACACAAAGTGGGCGCAAGTATCACAACTGCGCCTCGAACCCGACTTGTTACAACGAGTAAAGACCGCTCAGAAGGACGACCCGTTCCTGCAAAAGATTCATGCCCTTATCTCAGCAGGGAAGGCGTCCGACTTTGCGGTAAGCACGGATGGGATGCTTCGAGTGAAGGGAAGACTGTGCGTTCCAAGCGATGCGGCCCTCAGGGAAGAGATACTCACAGAAGCCCACTATGCTAGCTATACTTCTCATCCGGGTAGCACAAAGATGTATCAGGATCTTCGCACGACGTTTTGGTGGCACGGCTTGAAAAAGGATGTGGCGCAGTTTGTGTCGCATTGCATGGCTTGTCAACGAGTAAAGGCCGAACACCAGAAACCAGGCGGAGAACTACAGAGCCTTGCTATTCCGGAGTGGAAATGGGATGATATAACGATGGATTTTATCGTTGGTTTGCCGAGGACGCAACGGGGACATGATGCAGTCTGGGTTATCGTCGATCGACTCACCAAGTCAGCTCACTTTCTGCCGATCAAATCTACTTGGAGTGCCGACCGCCTGGCTCAGATATATCTCAACGAAATCGTTCGACTCCATGGCGTGCCCGTAACCATAGTCTCCGATCGAGATGGTCGATTCATATCACGTTTCTGGGGAAGCCTGCAGTCAGCAATGGGGACGAAGTTGAAGTTTAGCTCCGCCTACCATCCACAGACCGACGGCCAAACCGAACGTGTCAACCAGATCCTCGAAGACATGTTGCGACTCTGCGCCTTGGACTTGAAGACGAGTTGGGACCTCCATCTACCTTTAGCTGAATTTGCTTACAACAATAGTTATCAATCAAGCATTCAAATGGCGTCGTATGAGGCGTTATACGGGCGAAAGTGTAGATCTCCTATCTGCTGGGACGAAGTTGGAGAACGGCAAGTACTTGGCCCTGAGCTCGTGGAGCAGACCGTCCAGAAAGTCCGGCTGATTCGGGATAGATTGAAGGTAGCTCAAAGCCGCCAAAAGAGCTACGCAGACACACATCGAAGACCGCTAGAATTCCAAGTAGGCGACCGAGTATTCCTCAAGGTCTCGCCCATGCGAGGAGTCAGCAGGTTCGGAGCAAGAGGAAAGCTGAGTCCGAGATTTGTCGGCCCGTTCGAAATACTAAAGCGGGTTGCCTCAGTTGCGTATCAGATTGCTCTACCACCATCCCTATCCGACGTACACGATATATTCCATGTTTCACAGCTTAGGAAATATGTGTACGACCCGAGCCATGTGGTAGACCTGGACCAACTGAACCTTCAAGCCGACTTGACGTACATAGAACAGCCTGTGCAAATTTTGGATAGAAAAGAAAAGCTGCTTCGGACTCGTTCGGTTCCTCTCGTGCGCATGCTTTGGCGGAATCACTCTGTCGAAGAATCTACTTGGGAGCTTGAATCTGAAATGAGGGAAAGGTTCCCCTCATTATTTCCTAGTGGTAGGTTCTATTCTTTAAGTTTCGGGACGAAACTTCCAATTAGTTGGGTAGGATGTGGTGCCCCGTTCCCCCTATTCGGGGAGCGCGGCTAAGAAATACAAGACGGTATCGTTCGATCGGGATAGATTGAATTAAGAACTCGTCCTCGTTATGGATTTGTTTCTTCGGAATCGATTCCCATATTCAGTGGACCGTGCCCCAAGGATCGACTTAGCGGCAGAGTCAGGAGGGACCTCTCCGCTGCATTCTTTGTTGCCTAGTTTTCGCTGTCGCTTGTTGCTTTCGTGCCTTGAGTTGGATTTCGGATTTGCTTGGGTTTTCTTGAACGGTTTCGATGGATTTCATTGCTTTCGTTCTTAGGACTGCACTTCAATTCCGATAAAGGAAAGAGAGGAAGAAGTACTGATCAGCTGTTCGTGTCAATACAGGTGAACCAGCTGTAGTCGTCGCTCGAGCGGACGCCTAAAGCACTTCTTTCCTTTTCCTTCCAACTACCAAAGTGAGTGGCTACCAACCCGATTAGCTAGCCCTACTTGCTAGTCTTCACATCTAAAATCTCGTGTTCGTGCTTGCCCCGATCAAACGATACCAAGTTAATAACTAAAAGATATCAAGATAATAAGGGAATAGACTTGGGAAATATTGCTTGTCAAATGAAACTTGTGAACGGTTACTTACTTATATGCTTGCTCGTTTGGAAATGTTCATCATATGCATAAATATAAGTTAGAATGTATATTTCTTCTTAGAACTGTGCTATGTATAGAACTCATTTTCAATGCCATAAACTGAACAGATAGGCTATGCAAAAGTAAATCTTGCCCTGTACTGCCATGCTCCTGATATGCCCTGATTTGCCTCGATTGCTAACATAGTGTACTGCGTTGATCACGGACAACTTGTGCACAAGGTCTTAGTTCCTGCGGACGGTCGCTGGGGCACCGGCACCGATCCGATCCGGACGGAACTCATGATAGTCGCCTGCTATAGGACGGAATGCCTTGGGACGTCCTGATCTATGCGTCGCATGACACTCCGTACTGAGACTAGCCCGTCCATTATGGCAACGTGCCAGTGATCCCCTCGTATATTTAAACCTGTTGCTACTAACTTGTGTCTTCTTGACAGGGAAGGCAAGGTAAGTATTATGCAGGTGGTTCAGACGGGCAGGTAAATGTCACCGAACGGTGACGAGTCATTTCAATGATTCTATATCTATGTCTTGTTGTAAAATGAACTAAGGCAAGATAGAAACCCACAAATATGCATGCTTCATTAAAACAACGTGTTGATTGGTATAGTTGGGATAGCTTGCCTTCACCAGTACGTTTCGATGTACTGACCCTCGTTGAAACAGGTTCCCCGCGCTAGGAAGAACCGAGCGAGGAGCAGGAGACAAACCCCCAATCCAGTCCAGCTGTAGGCACGCCTCGACCGTGCCACCTTAGAAGCATTTTGGAGAAGAAGCCTTTTGAAGAAGAAGCTAGCCACCAAAGCAATCATGCAGCTTCGTGGCAAGGCAGTCGTTCCGTCCCAAGGTCTTATATTTTGAGTTTAGTAAGGGATGTAATGTACAGGACTGCTATCTCATTTTGTGTCAACACTTTTGTAAGCCCATAGAGGCAATCCTTATGTCTCAGTTCAAGGAGTTTGTAATAGATGTTCATATTATCAATAAAAGAGAACTTTTCCATGTTTCAATATGTGTTTCAATTATCTGCGTACTCTGAATATGTGCTCGCTATGCAAAACAAAAAATACTTAGCCTTGTGCGGTGCGCAACCTAGGCCCGCACGGCGGTCACGCCCGGGGGACGACTATCGATTCCACGGGATCGGGGCGTGACAGTACACGCCAGGTTTCATCCCCAAAAGTCAGGCCACACCTTCATCCCCAAAAGTCAGGCCACACCAACCCACTAGCAGACCTAATGTATGCCCTTAGTGCAGCAAGTATCAGCATCTAGAATATATCTCAACTCACAGTTTTTCCCTTTAGTAATGTATTTATTCAATGCCTACTCTATTTGGGTGAACAAGAAGGCCCGTGCCTAGGTTAGTGACCTCCATTGCACAATGGAGGGTGCTGGCCTATCATCTCCCCAAGTGGGAGAATGACCGTCATAATTTGTTGCTGAGGGCGTACGAGTTCGCGCTGCCCTTACAAATAAGAAATAATTAAGGTAGTGTAAGGGTGTGACTGCGAGGACCATTATGTTGTCAATGAATCATTATGTTGGTACTATTTTTTCATTTTTAATCATTTTCGTTCAATTTTCTCTACCAAATTGACTAGGAAAGAGACCCCCAACGTTGGTATTGGTCGGTATTTGTAGCATTCGGTATCAACTGTGGACATGCCAAACCGCATCGGTATCGGCCGTATCGTATCAGTATCGGTCGATAATACAAACTATTCATTGGTAATTTGCATATTAATGGCATTTATTTTTGTATCATTTGCAGCATTAACAAACCATATTTTGCTTCCAATTTGAGAATATTTTCATTATGTATTTCTTTTTCTAGCAACCAATAAGTTTATATAATGACTCATCCATAATGTAGTAAGGAGTTGATTTTCAAATAAGGAAAGTTTTAGGCACTAGTGCCATTATTCCACTTATTCTTCTTCCCCTTCCTTCTCCTTGTGTTGAAATGCTAAATATAGAGGCCTAAGGATGCACCAGCTCGAGAAAGGACTGCAATATGCCCTACAAAAGGACGTCGTCTCTCACCGCTTCAAGATGTATCGTGAGGTACTTGACCAAGTCTTGTCACTAGAAGTCTTCAAAGGGGTAAATCCTTGGGGATCAGGACGGAGTTACCACAACGACATCAACAACAAACGATTCCACACTGGAGGTAGGCACGATCACTGAAGCGGCATAACATCGATACCTACTAAGGTCGAGTGCTACAAATGTGGTCGTTACGATCACAAGGCAGATGTGTACGTTAAGGAGGATGCTAAAATGTGGTCGTACGGGCCACATTGCAAGGGACTGGGAGGCAGGGAGGCCAGTGCAATATCTCCTAAGGGCTCCACAACAGAGCCCTAGACAGGTGCCACGAGCATTACTAAGTGCTCCAAATGCCCTTAACCGTGGTGGCAATTGTGAACAGCGACGCGCAAGGCCAAGTATTTGCTTTAACTGAGCAAGAGGCATTTGCCTTCGATATAGTGGTGACGAGTACCCTTTTGTTTAATGTGATTCTTGCTCATGTGAACACTAACTATCCCAAACTAATTTGAACATTTGTCTTTTGTATGCACTCCTTCGGAAGATGGATTACTACTTAATGTTGCATGTAGAGATTGCTATATTTGTATCAAGGGCAGAAAATTATCAAAAAATGTAATTGTCCTAGACATTAAGGATTATGATGTAATACTTGGTATGGATTGGCTTGTTGCATGTGGTGTAATGATCGACTATATGAGCAAGAGGTAGTTTTTGCCTTCTTGGGCAGACCGAATTCTCCTACCCAACCAGCTCGATGACTAGACCCTCAAAGCTAATATGTACTATTACGGTTCAACACTTATTGTAAGTTCGATGAAAGGGATATTTACCTTCTGCTCGAGTCACCCGTCCAGCTTGTTCGAGAGGTTCGAAGATTAGGTTAGTTGCATTCAAGACACCCGTCCAGCAATATTTTTCTTTGGAGAGCACTTTTGTTGTTCGTGAAGAAGAATGATGGTAGCATGCAACTTTACATTGACTATCGTGAGCTGAATCGTGTGACGATTTGCAATTGATATCATTTGCCAAGGATCAACGATTTATTTGATCAACTTCACGGAGCGGTCGTCTTCTCAAAGATTGACTTGCAATTGGGCTATAACACCAATTAAAGGTTAAAGGGGATGATGTACCAAAGTCGGCATTTCACAAGAGATATAAACGCTACAAGTTTTTCATTATGCTTTTTGGCTTCAAAAATGTCCATGCTTCCTTCATGGACATGAATCGAGGTTTTGAATCCTACTTAGGACAACTTTGTAGTGGTCTTCATCGATGACATCCTCGTATATTCTCAAAACAAAGAGGATCATATGAAGCATCTATGGTTTGTACTCTAGACCATACGAGAACATCAACTTTATGCCAATTTAAGAAAATGTGAGTTCTATATGGATAATGTGTCATTCCTTGGATATGTTATCTCGACGGACGTTGTTGTTATTGATCCTGAGAAGATCGAGACATTGGTGGGCTGGAAGCAACCCCCATCGACTAGTGAGATTTATCTCTTTCTTGAGTTGGCGGGCTACTATAGAAGATATGTGAAGAACTTTTCGAGCATTGCATTTCCTTTGACTTGTCGCTCAAAAGTGAGTCAAGTTAGAGTGGATAGACGACTGTAAGGCTTCCAAGAGTAATAGCAGTGGCTTGTTTCCTCTCTCATTCTCCCTCTGTCGCAAGGCTTCGAGATCTATAACGATACACCGGAACAAGACTTACGATGCATACTAATACAGCACAAAAGGGGATTCTGATGGAAGCTCACTACCCGTAGTAGAGATAGTTGTGCATATAATACTCGTAGTACAGAGAGCTACTAATTTCACGGTGCACGAAGAACATTTCGACATCAAGGGAGGCTATGTATTCCGGAAGATGGCTCGCTCAAGAAGGGGATTATAATGGAAGCTCACTAAGTATATATTGCACTCGGGAAGCACGAAGGTATACAAAGACCTTCGCTCGACTTGTTGGTGTCGTAGCAAGAAGAGAGGTGGCTCTCTTTGGATCATGATACTTGGCTCGTCAACAAGTCAAGGCAGAATATTATCGGCCCAGAGATGAGTTGCAGAACCTTTTTATTTAGGAGTGAAGTGGGAGCATATCTAAGAGGACTTCGTGGTAAGGTTACCAAAGAAACGAGGTGGACAACGCAATTTGGGATATTGTTGACCGATTAACCAAGTTCATGCACTTCTTGGCTATCGAAGTTTCTTGGAACGTGGATCGGTTGGCCCAAATCTACTTGGATGAGATTGTTCGACTGCACAGTGTACCAGTTTCTATTGTGTCGGATCGAGATGAGCATTTTCTCTCGATTTCGCGAAGCCTTCAGTCGACAATGGGCTCAAAGTTGAACTTTAATTCGACATATCATCTACAAATGAACAGACAATCGGAGTGAATCAAATTTTCAAGGACATGTTGCGGTTGTGCTCGTTGGACTCGCAATCGAGTTGGGATGCAAGTTTACCTCTTACGAAGTTTTCTTATAACACTAGTTATCAAGCAAGTAATCAAATAGCCCCGTACGAAGCTCTTTATAGACAGAAATGTAAATCACCTATATGTTAGGATGTAATTGGAGAGCAGCAAGTAATTGGACCTGAATTGGTGGAGCAAGCCGTTGAGAGAGATGTTTGATTCGAGATCGACTTCATGTTGCGCAAAGTCGACAGAAGAGCTATATTGACACATAACAAAATCACTCGAGTTTGCGGTGGGAGTTTATGTATTCTTGAAGGTGTCAACTATGCGAGGAGTTATGCAGTTCAATGCAAAGGAAAAGTTGAGTCCGAGATTCGTTAACCCGTTCAAGATACATGGGTAGGACCAATTGCATAATGTATTGGCTCATTCCTGAACTGTTACCACTCTTATGGAACCCAAGAATATAAGAACCCTATAAATGATAGTGGAATCTAGATTGGATATACATTTTGTTATGCTATTATTGGTATAGGATTGTGTGAGATATCACATTGTTCGAGGAACGATAGATGTTTTAGGATCCTCAACAAGGGTGCAACATGTGGAAATTGAAGTGTCTCGTGCTTCCATCAATCCTACCATGAAGTTCATTAAGATGTGCTTCGGAATAACAATGTTCTACAGCTTGCCTCTGGGCCGCCAATGTTCCACCATAACTTGTTGACAAGCCAAGCATTGTGACACAAACATAATCACCTCTCTCAATGCCATGCCATCAAAAGTTAAAGTGGAGATCTTTGTACATCTTCATGCTTCTTGGGGGTGCAAGGTCTACTTTGAGCAATAGCCTCCCTCGTAGTTGCAATGTTCCGTCATCGTGTACCGCGAAGTCAGTAGCTCTCCTCGTTGAGATAAACCCACAAAGATTCTATAGAAACGAGTTAACATTCTGTGTAGTCCTCATTCTCTCGAATAAGCTTGGCTGCAATTGTAGTGCTAATCGCGCCTCTTGGTCAGGTACTCTATACTCAATATCCATCTCCTCTAAGTCCAAGTTGTGTAGTAACTTAAGTGCCCCTACATGTATCGATACAGCACCTGCCATAATGTTTGCCTTTCGCGGTGTATATCCATTTGACATCTTGTAATCTTTAATAAGCTCCAACTAATTTCATTGTAAAGAGATATTTAAGGCTATTGTGATCGGTATAGATTGTACAACTTACTCCGCAGAGATAGTTCCACCACAACTTTAATGCAAATACGATCGCCGCAAGCTCCAAACATGGCTCGAACAGTTCTCATAAAGCTGCTTCAGTTATCTTGATGCATAAATAGTACTGCATTAGTACAAATCACAAACCTTATCCTAACGCATCGCCTATAGATCTTGAAGCCCCTTTCGTTCCTGATAGAGCCAAAATTGGTGCCGAAACAAGTCGTCCGTCCACTTGAACTTGACTCCTTTTTTAGTGAGGCGAGTTAAAAAGAGATAAGAGTGCTCGAACATTTCTTCACAAATCTTCTATAGCAGTCTCCCAAATCGAGAAAGCTACAAATCTCACTAGCCGATGATGCTCTCTTCCAGTTACCACCGTCTCAAATCTTTTTAGGATTGACAACAATGTCGTCCGTCGAGATAACATGTCCAAAGAATGACATTTTGTCCATCCAAAACTCATATTTGCTCAAGATGGCACAGAGTTGATGTTTCCACGGAGTCTGGAGTATAACTGGAGCTGTTTCGCATGATCCTCTTTACTTCAAAAATATACGAGGTTGTCGTCTTTGAAGACTAACAAATTTGTCTAACTATAATCGGTAAACTTAGTTCATCATGTCCATGGAGGCAACAGGTGCATTCATCAAGCCAAAAGGCATGACCAAAAACTCGTACTACCAATATATTGTGCGAAATACCGACTATCGTACATCCTCCGTCTTGATCTTCAATTGGTGAGCCGAGTCGATTGAAGTTGATCAATAAATCGTTGATCCTTGGCAAAGGATATCAATTGTGAATCATCACACGATTCAACTTACGATAGTCAATGCAAAGTCATAAGCTATCGCCATTCTTCTTCATGCAGAACATGAGTACTCCCCAAGAGAAAATACTAGGGCGAATCCACCCAAGATTTAGTAGGTCTTGCAACTGATCGTGGCATTCTTTCAACTCAGTAGGTGACATGCGATAAGGGGCCTTTGAGATGAGACAAGTGTCAGAAAAAGTTGATGGAGAACTCTCTCGATCCGGCAGCATATGTCAGACAACTCGTCTAAAATTACATCGGCAAAACCTGCAACTACCTCAATATCAGCCAGCAACACTTGAGCCAATTTGACGGGTATCTCGAACATAAGCTAAGCACCCCTCACAGCCAGCATGAAATAAGCATTTAGTCGTCATAGCTAATATCACCAGCAATAGTCTAGTATTCTAACCGCATTAGTAGGTGAATTTGGGATATACGGGAAGGTGAAACACCACCCTCTTGTCTGCAAAGTAGATCGTTGCACCACATGTAGCAAATCAATCCATACCAAGTATTACATGATAATCTTTAATATATAGGACAATTATATCTATCGATAATTTCTACGCCCAATATAAATATAGCAATATCTATAAGTAGTATTAGCTTTCCCATCTCCCCATAGGAGTACTCACAATAAGATTAATGTTCAATTCAATTTGGAGTAGTTTGTGTTCTTGGGTAAATACAGCACATAAAAAGCTACATGTAGCACCCGAATCAGATAGCACACAAGCAAGATTCTAACAGTTCATCTCCCGAAGGAATACTCACTATAAGATTAATATTCAAATCAGTTTGAAAAAGTGTGTTCTTGGATAAATGCAACAGCGCATAGCACCCGAATAAAATAGCACAAAAGCAGGAATTGCATTAAACAAAATGGTACATGTCACTATTGTATTGGAGGTAAATATCTCATGCTAAATCAAAGTATAGACTTGGCCTTGCATCCCGGATCGCTAATCACAATTAGGAGCATTCAATGGAGAAGTTGGTAATGCCCATGCCACCGACCGACCATTCTGGTATTATAGAGCCCTGGGAGATATTGCATCGACCTCCCTCTTAGCAATCCCTTACAACTTGGCTCGTACGACCAATTTCATAGTACCCTCCCACAACACGACACACACCTTGTAACTTTAGTGACCAAATTTGTATCACATGATTCCCTGTTTTGACACAATAAAAGGCCATCGGTAGCCATCAGAACACTTTGGCACATCGTGCCTACCTCTAATGTGGAATCATTTGTTGTACGGCTCTCCGTTTATAGAAAGAAATCCATGTAGCTTGAGGCAGTAGGTGCTTTCTCCAGTACATTGTTGTCATTGTGGTAGTTTCGTCCCAATCCTCGAGGATTTGCCCCATCGACAAGGCTTCCATTGATATGTCTTCTCGAATCTACTGGCTCGATCCTCCTCGTTTGGCAACATCGAAGAAGCAAGCTGCAACAACTTTGTGAATTGAGTCTCATATTGTTGCATATCGTATTCCCAACTGAGTGCGAGGAACTCGTCCCCCCGCTTACGAGTGGGGGTATACTACTCCAGAAAGGCCGAGGACCCTCTTTTGTGATTGCCTCCAATGGTACACATTTTCGCATAGTTGTAGTCTTGCGTAGGAGATCCTCTTTGATCCTTGAAACTGAGTGCCTCTAATAGACCCTCCAATTCGGCGAGCCCGTCTTCTGCCTTGCAACTGAGCCATTGAACCTTAGCAGGTTCATCTTACGGAATTCCATCGCCCGGGATGTAATAGTAGTATGCGGTATTGACAACATTAGCCTTTAAAAAAATCGTATTTGCAACAACGGCTTGAACAAGCTTCTGCAAGGCTCAGTTGCAAGGCAGAAGACATCATTTTGTTGGCTTGTAAATAGTTGAACCATCATTTTGTTGGCTTAGACCCTCCAATTGACAACATTAGACCCTCCAATTGTTTTGTTGGCTTGTAAATAGTTGAACCATCATTTTGTTGGCTTGTAAATAGTTGAACCTATCGGGTCCACCTTTCCATTGGGTCAACAGGTGTCGTTGTATTGGAAGTCAGCAAGTGTTGTGTTGGAAGTGTTAGTTGTTCCTTGATCCTTTTGTTAATCAACAAAGGAAATTTCATTATCACCACAAAATACAGACTTATTGCAAGGAACTTCCAATGATTAAAGCATCAAAAGAGGGTCACAATAAGACTTCAAGGTAATCAAGGAAGTATTTTCGAATTCAATGTTCAATAAGTCCAAGGAAACGAACCTAGTAGTCAGATACCAATATACCTGTCACACCCCAAACTCAAGTCTAGTCACAAGACATGACAAGCAACCATACAAATCTATGTCCATTTGTACAAGGTCTAGATTTTACATTTTTCAATATCCAAGAGCGGAATTTATGCAGAAGATTGAAGTTCACCATAGAATCAATATTGCGGCGAAATACAAATTGAGGTGGATTAAAATACATATAATTTTCCCAACACAATTATTACATCCAAGAAAATGGTTCCAATAAAGTTGTCATACACTGTGCCCCCAAAATATTAAGATAAACATAACACCTTCAAAAGTAAACGCTTAGAAACTGGAAATGAAATGAGTTATGGCACGGGTTGACATGTTTTGAGACTAGACTTAGGTCGGACGTGACATGGCATGGCCTATTTAGAATTGTCCGAGAATAGACTAACCCCATCTACTAAGAATGATTTCTTCCTCTGGGATTTCTACAAGACATGGGTGGAGTATTGTCCATTGTCTTCAAAAAGATTAAGCAGGAACAATTTGGGAACTGACCCGACGAAGTGTGCAAAAAGGAATGTGCACACACTCATGCTCGACTTATCCCTGAGCCTCGATGGGCTTGGAAGGGACCTGGCTGGATGATGAAAGCATGGCTATATATACATGTATGATAATCACATGGATTATTGACATCATCGTACATGTACGAGCTCAGAATAGTAAACAAATAACCTCTAATTATTGAAAAATCTTTGTGCACAGTAAGTCATATCGTGGTACATATGTAGGTTCAAACAATTAATAGATAACCCGCAATGATGGGGGAGTCTTTGTGTGTGGTAAGCAAAATCATCGTACATATGCAGGATCAAACAACCAATAGATAACCCCCAACAATTGGAATCCATGCCCCAAGTCGTGTCATAAAGGTAGGATCAACCAACTAAACTCCTAAAGGCTCTTAGATGAAGTGTCTTGAAATAATAGGGGTATCCCTTGAATAAGAAGAGAAGCCTCACACGAATAGGATGCACCTTGTATAAATTTAGATAAGGGTGTGAGGCCCCCAGCTTGATAACAAAGAAAGGTACAATCCTAATGCAATCTAAATCCTAAATCCTAAATCAATGAGTCCCAAAGATGATATGGAAATATCTACTAAGAAGAAATATGAGGATATCCTCAAACCTAGCTTGCAAAGAGGCAAAGAAGTTCGCTCTTATTAGTGTCATGAGTGTCATGAGGACACCTTAAAAGACGGACACTTCTTTAGGATTTTTGTCCAATCAATATCATAGAGAACACTGGACCAAATGGGTGGAGAAAGAATCTTCCCAATAAGATGTGCTAGACTTAAGAGGGATCCAAAGGCAACTTAAGAACAAAGTCATTCCAATGGCACACCTGGTAGGACCCATCTCACCTTCCTTCTCTTAAGAAAAAAAGTTAAGACCTTGGCATTGACATTCATAGTGAACTTACAGTTGTCTCATGTACCACTATGCTATGCTAGTATATGCTTCCATAGTGTATGTAGTGTTGTCTCATGTGACCATCCATAGTGTATGCAATGTGATCCTATGTACCACTTGACTACGCTACATTATTGTGCCATAGGAATGATTTTTTGCCATAAAAATGACTTTGTTCTGAGTTGTTTTTGGATGAGTTCTACTTTAAACTTGAGTCTAACATATCTTTTGAAGTTTTTTTTCTCCACTATTTGGTTCATTGTTCTTTATAATACCGATTGGAGAAAGTCTTCCAAAAGAAGTATTCGACATTTAGTTTTGACCTTTAGGATCTCCTTGCCCTTGGACACAGATACTAGGAATTAGAACCCGATGCATACCCCCCTTCAGTTGACTCCACTTTGAACTCATTGCACACAGATAACCTAGAACACCATAGTCAAAACTTGAATCAACCCTCTTGTACGACCATGTATCTTGTACGCATTTAGATAAACATAGTCTAAACACTAATCCTATTTAGTTTAGTACAAGATATCCTATAAGTGAGAGTTCACTATATTGTTGAGGTTGATATACTTTGCGTTCGTTGAGGCTAAGAAGCGAAAAACAGGACAAAAAAATCAAAAATTAATAAAATTAAAAACACAGTCAATTACCATTCATTGCATGTGATTCGTCTTTAGATGAGAGCCCATTGACTCGATCCTAATAGCATTCACCATATTCATCTTTAAGTGAGTCTATTAACTCGATCCATAATCATTTATCATATGGGCAGTCATTGACCTAACCATGATGGTTTTCATTGAAAGCCTTCTGTTATGACTCAAATAATGCTCACACTAAGCATTTTATAGATAATGGATGTCGAATAAGTGAAAATGACTTGTTAATTAGATTTGTTACTTCAGAATATATCCTTTAGCACTTCATTTTGGTACTATCACGCCTTTTTGGCTTAGCCCAACCCTCTTTGGACCAATTAAGCCTTCTTGGCCCGGTTCATTTCGGCGAACTAACAAGCCTTCTGGTGGAGTTCGTTTGCTATATTGGACCGATAAAGCCTTTCCTTAGTCCAGGCCAATTCGTCAAGCTAACAAGCCTCATCGGCCAACTTGTTGAATTACATTTATTTGTTATATTCGTTGGCTTAGTCCATTTAGATCATTTACCATTGTTGTTATACATGATATTAGAGAGACAATAGAACTACCATATGTTTTTGACCAAGTTTGACATATTGGTCATCGACACTATATCAACGGTGAGAATCATTTGTGTTGGCTACAAATATTGCATCATTTGTCTCACTTTCACCACATACACATTGCATCAACAAAACACAGTATCCATATCGGACCCTTCCTATTGGTATTGGTATCGGCGGCATCGGCAATATCGACGGTTTCGAATTAAAGTATCGAATTGTTTAGGTATCAGAAAGTATATAATTATGAATAAATTATTAAAATTCTAGAAAAAAGATTTTATATATATAGGCATAGTTTTAAGTATTTTTTTATTGTTTCTTTGTAGTTTTAAAATTGAATGAAATAAAAGTCACCCTTGTTGATTGGTTTACTTCTCATAAATAAGTTTTCTTCATTTACATATTTTTCCAACTTTACTATGCTTTTACAGCCTTATTGATTGATCTTTTTCATTCAATTTTCTTCGCCGAATCGACTCAGAAAAAGACTTCAAACATAAGTATCGGTCAATATCGGTAGCAACTCGTATCAAATCGGGACATGCCAAACCGTGTCAATATCAGTCGTATCGTATCAATATTGACTGATATTGTAAACCATGCATTGTATATATATATATATATATATATATATATATATATATATATAAAGGTAATTTTATTTATTGATTTGGTAATTTACATTGTTGAGATCATACTCAATGTTGTGCAAGACTCCTATTAGGGAGGTGCTTAGGTCTTCAAATATACGCACCTTCCTCTCTTTTCATATTATATGATTGCAAACAGCCTGATTCGTGCTTGTTTGTACCACTGGGCGCCCCTGCTTCAAAGGTTGAAAAGATGCTCGATCTGATCTTCCAAGTCTCTCAATGCCCCCGCCACTATGTTCAGCTTGGAGCATTGAGTATTCCAAATATCCCATGTAAGCTCACAGTTGAAGAATAAGTGTAATAATAATTCTTCATGTTTTACACATAGTCTACATCCATGTCCTTGCACTTGAACGCCAAATCTAGCTAAGCGATCTAGAGTGAGTAATTTTCCTCGGAGGATTTTGAGCATATTCAATTGTATTTTCGTAGCAAGTCCCTTAACCCAGATGAATTCTTTTTTAGGGAGAGACGGGGAAGCCACTCGACTATTATCATATGTCAGTTAAGAGTTGAACTTCCCATTTGGAGACCCTTCCCAGACCCATGCATCCCAAACCCATGCATCTTTGCCCTTGTTTGGAGCCAATCGGACCTTGGTGATATTATCTTGTATCAAACGCCCAATTGGATGATGTCTCAAGTCCTAGGTGTCTTCTCGGATTAAGCTACTAACTTTCTCATCCCGTCCCATGGTTACGAATCTATCCCAGCCCATTCGCCCTACTCACCAATTGTTTTCCCAACTTTAACACTTTAAATCGGGGTTTATGACAAGGTCAAATACCATCAAAAGTTAGGTTGGAACCATATTTTACAAGGTATGCTTCCAACTTTAAGGAAGCCAACCAATCCTCTCTTTTAGGATGACTGGTACAAGTACACAGCAATACAAGTCAACAAGGGAGGTTAGTTAAGGAACTCACGAATCATTGAATGTTTTCAACCTTATTAAACTAATATCTCCCAGGCACCTTCAAAAGTTTAGATTTACTGTAGAAGCCTCCTCACTAATATCCTACAGTGATCTAAACCTTCTGTTGTGGGATATTTATCTTACAACTTGACTGTAATATGTCACTTGAACTACAGATGAGCCATTATCAACAGCAATAAGAATAGACAGGTATCTTCTGGATAACAGGGAGTTCAGGTAACAGCATTAGGCTAGAAAAGGAAAGAGAAGACAACAGATTTCAGAAATGGCTTGGAAAGGAGATTCAGTTGGCGGTGCAAACTATAGAGGAGAGAGAGAGAGGCCTCAACTACTTCTAAAGATGAGCCATTATCAACAGCAATAAGAATAGACAGGTATCTTCTGGATAACAGGGAGTGCAGGTAACAGCATTAGGCTAGAAAAGGAAAGTGAAGACAACAGATTTCAGAAATGGCTGGCAAAGGAGATTCAGTTGGCGGTGCAAACTATAGGAAAGAGAGAGAGGCCTCAACTACTTCTACAGTTATATGGGATTATTTCATACATTGATATTTATTCTTACAAGTGATGAATTATAAAATTGCTATAGCGGTGAGAAAACTACAACAAACTCCTTGAGGCAACGTCTTTAAGGCAGTGTAACCAGGAGGTTCAAGTCATTTACTTTGCAGATAGGTAATTATTTAGGGTACCAATATTATCAACATAGTAGCATTAGACTCGTAAAACTGAGATTTCTATATAAAAGAAACATACTTACCTCTAACTTAGCTTTAAAAAGGTCTAAAGCAGGCCCTTCCATCTCTTCCATATCTAAAAGCTCTGAGGTTTGCAAGCTTGATTCACCAACTTTGTGTAAACAGTATCGAATGCTGGGTTCCAGCTCTTCAACCCGTGCACGGCATAAAACTTGATTCTCTATGTTGCCGCATTTTCCGAGTTCGTCATATACATCCCTACCAAAGAAATGAAAAAAAACAACCAAGAAAAATGACATGAATGCTAATGTCCATCAGAATGTAAATATCATGTTTTAAGACAATAGAAAACTATTCTGAAACTAGTAAATTTACATCGAAATAATAATTGGAGCTAAGAACCTAGTAAGGATTTTCCATCATAAGGAATTTGAGAAGTGAAATCTTGATGTTACAGCCCTCTACCTTGAGGGAATAAGAGTTTAAGTAGTTGGCCAAGAAATATACTACCTGGCTTTTTTAAAATTCATTAAAGCTGCTTTCCAATTCTGATCTTGTTCGAACAATAGAGTGCCTTTCATATAAGCTGCATATGCCTGCACATCAAGAGTTCCTTAAATGTTATAAAGGGAATAAGTATTAAGCAGACACGGCCAAGCAACAATTTACCTCATTAGCTTCTTAGATTTGCTTGGTGAAATAACTTTCAGTATGAAAACTAAATAAAAGACATGTAGATAAACAGTGACTAAACTATAAATGATCAAACACAAGCTGGAAAGGAAAAGCCTTACAACAAGAACAACCAAAAAGCCTTTAAACCAGATTTCTGGGGTTGGTCGTTTGAATCCTTTCTTCCATTCAGCTCTGTTAGGGGCCATTCAGCTCTCCCAAGGGTCATGTCCTTTATAACACTAACAAAAATTGTATCCTTCTTTAAAACAATAATTCATGTTAGTTTATGCCTACTTGTAGTCCTAGCAGCTCCCTTAACTACTATCTTATCGCTCTTTATTGGAACATCTATTGATCTGCGTTGCACATGTCCAAACTACCTATGACGATTATCTTTAACTTGTCCTCAATTGAGGCTACCAACAACTTCCTATGAATACAACCAAACTTTATCCTATAGTTTAATGTATTGCCACTCTTCCATCTTAGCGTTCTCATCTCCACTAATGAATTGGACATATTGTTTCTTAATAGTCCTATACATTGATCCATAAAGCATTACTGGTCTTATAGCAATCTTATTGAATTTTTCTTTCAGCTTCAAAAGTATCCTACAATAATAATAAAAATTACTCCAGAATGACTCATCCACTTCAAACATCATGTTGGACATCCATCTCAATCTTCCGTAATGATGAATAATTGATCCTAAATATACTGAAACTATTACTCTATGTATCTCTTATCCATCTATATGTCCTCCGTCATTTCTCTTTGACTTCTAATTGAAGTTACATTTCATACACTTTGTTCCATCCTACTAATTTTAAAACCATTAGATCCCAAAGTTTCTCCATTTTATTTTAGCATCTAACCCTCCTCTATTGTCCTCTCATCTATCAGGAGTTCAGGACAATCCTATAAGCAAAGAAAGAGAGCAATTTGAAGAAAAGAACTCACGCAGAAAAGCAAAATAAAAAAGTTAACTGACTGCAATCAGCAAGCATGGGCTAGAGAGCCTCGGTACTAGACCAGAGCTCAGAAAGATTAAAATTTAAATTAATTTATAACTGTGGTCGAAGTACAAATAATATAGAAAGGTAAAGGTATAACCTAAAAAGTTAAAAAGAAAACAGGAAAAAAAACTCAAAACTTTTTGCTAAATGTTGTAAGATAAAAAGTCTGTTGTGACAAGATAAGACAACACATATTTTTGAAACTCCAGATCTTGCCCTATTAGCGATTACCAAGGTTGTCAACTCGCATATTTAATCGTCTATTGATTTGCATGTGTATGGTATCGTGTATCCTATGATACAATAATTCTAGGAGTTTAGGCATAAT
This sequence comes from Iris macrosiphon, assembly GCA_036927795.1. NCBI lineage: Eukaryota > Viridiplantae > Streptophyta > Magnoliopsida > Asparagales > Iridaceae > Iris > Iris macrosiphon. The sequence continues at coordinate 211,849,606 of JAYESA010000004.1, forward strand.
ACTTCTAAATCCGTATATGAGTAGGATTTAATATAATTTTCTCATAAAGATTTCATTTGTTTTATCTTCGTAGATCTATCTACTTTCAGAATCCAGATTTTTAAGTATACATTACTTGACTCAAGTAAAAAAATCGACACTACCTATCATCCTATATGTATCATATCAGAACCGATACGTAACAAAATGGTAGTATATTTAATCATATTTTCAGATATGTATCATATATTGTAAGATACTAAACACGTAGGTTATTACTCTATTCTTTTCATCTCTTCAGTCATTTGCTTTCCTTCACGTTCCTTTCCACTTTTAGTGCTGACTTATTGTCATTGTCAGATACCAAAAAATTTATCCCAAGTGCTGCAAGTTAGGTGCATGAGATAAAGGCCTTCGTCCCACCTCCTAAATGAGAGGATGCAAAGTTATAACATACTGGCCGGTGAAAGAACATAGACATTTCGCAATCATCGGAAACATACTTCCGATTACCAAGTTTAGAAATATGATAAACAGATGGATAACATAAGTTGTAAAATTCCAAAGATTATTATGTATATGTATGTAGTCATCATGTTTTATCAAACAGAGAAGAATTATGGTCTGTGGGTGGAAACCAAAATAATGTTGAACCACGAGTAGAATATAGTACCTCTGCTTCTAGAGATGTTTTGGAATCTCCTTTAGCAGCACAAAGCTGAGAAAATAGTGAAGCCCACTTTACTGCCTTCCGCAGTCTGCCAAGCAAGTAGATTCGTTGGCGTGCATTTGGTCCATCTGGCAACTGTCTTTTTTCCATTGCATGGCTCCAGGCCCTTTCTGCCATATACAGAACTATGTGGAGAAACCTACACAAGAAAAATACGGAAAAAGGTCTCTCACCACTCACCAGTGCTACTTTCCTGGTTATAAAGATTAGCATGATTATAAAGATTAGCATGTAGATGCAATTACTGAAGTTGTAGTCTACTTGTATATATAAAGAATCATCACATGAAAGATATGGAATTTAACATATAGAAAGGAGACGTTGGGAAATTATAGCAAACGTAATATATGCTATAGAGAAGATATATGAAATAATATCAGAACCTTCCAACAAGTGATAGACACATTTCAACCTTGACGTATTATTTACACTTCCAAAACAATACAGCACCCTCTAATTTATTGGAGTTTATTCCATGCAAATTATAGTGGATTCTATAAATCCATCATAATCATCTCGGTGCATCTTGGTCTCCTTTGCACATATCCAGACCATCACAAAAGAGCATTTCATGTTAACCTCAATTGACACCAGCTAACAATTTTCCATGAATGCTCTACTTTCATGTCCAATCTATCAATTTTTACTACCCATCCATCTGAATGTTCTCATTTACCTGATACCTACCCATATATTTTGGAACATATTCTTGGGCATGCCCAAAATTTGGACTACCAAAGTGATTTTATAATTAGATTATTGAATTTACTTTCAACTTTGAGGGCAACATGAATAAAAGTACTCCACTACGATTCAACCATCTTGCTCAAATTCCATCAACGCACTTCTCTTTACCTCTTCGTCACGATTAACTATTGATCTTAGATACCAAAAACTTTGAGTCCAGTAAGATAGAAAACCTTTAGCTAGTTGGAGGCTTGCACTATATGCATGAATAATTTTAAAAACTAAAAGATATGAACACCTTGCCTAATTGGATTTCTTCGAACAGAGGTTAATTCCGATAAACAATAACAAGAATATTAGCTTCTAACAATATCCTCATCTCATCTATACTACATTGCAACGAACGAATACAAAATTGATAGAGACGTGGAGAAACAAACACAAATCGATTTTGGCATGTCTTATAGGTGTGCAACATGGACATGGCGTGGAACAAATTTGAAGTGTCCATGCTTCCTAATTTGAAGTGTCCATGCTTCCTAATTTGAAGTGTCCATGCTTCCTAAGTACAGCCGAAGTAATAGTACGGTGAAATCTACCTCATGGAAGATCTGTATCCTAGAAAAATCTTCCTAAACGTAAAAGTTTACAAAAAAAGGGTGCTACAGTTTGCAAGATCCTAAAATGAAGACAACTAAAGAATCCTCAACAAACAGAAAAGTGAACAGATGGCACTCCTTGATAATTTGGTTTTTAAAATTGCTTCAATTATATCAGTTACTAATATTTTTATTAATTATAAGGTTGTTTTAGTGACATATACACATGACACGTTGGTAGCCATCTGATATACCTCCTATCTTTTAATCGTGACCCTTCTTTCTCCTTTTATGTTTTGGCAGGAAACACCGCTTCGCTTTATTATAGATGTCCACTTAAGTGCTTATTGCTCCCAAAAATGACAAATGACTCCAAAGAGTTTGTCGGAATACTTTCCTTCAACGAACACCTTCTCCAGTATCACCATTAATTTGAAGAAAATCACGTACCTTTTGCAAGATAACTCATGTTACACATCTGTCAAGTGGATCAACTATATGATACGAAAGATATATAATTTGTTTCTTAATAAATAATTCTTCAGATCATTGCTTTATTTCAATCTTCATCCTCACTTTTGCAGCACAAAATACATTCCAATATATTAAGAAAAATGTACTTACCATCCACTAGGATGTAAACAGTACCAGATTCTATACAGCTCGAACAATCTTGTATTATAGAAAAGTAAGATGCATATATCAAATTAATAACTACCACTTAAAATAACTAAATTGAAAATACTCAAACACAGTGTAACACAAGGTCATCATATGAAATATAAATATGTAATCAGGACAAAAACTGGTGATCGACAAACCCACTATTTTATGTCGCATCAAACACAACTTCAACGAAACCAAACAGCATTCCAATGTTAAAGCAAACAAGATGATAATAATCAATCATTTAAAATAAGTACAACATGAAAAGCTAATTTGTTTCCTATCACATCAGCATAGAAGGAAATCTAAGGCTATGTTATACCTCACTTCGGTGACCGTTGACTCCGTGATGGCCCTCCGTGTAAATTTACCACGACCATGAGTGAACTTCAATGACTTGTATAACCTTCTTAAACGTGCAGTGCAATATCTCCTGAGAAAAGATGAGACAGGAAATGATACTTTTTTGAGATGGAACTACGGAAAGATAATATTAGGGTACAGATAATCACAATATGTTTCATGGTGTATCATCAGGAAAATACCTAGCCAAAACGGAGTTTCATGGTGTAAATACATAGCCAGAACGGAGAAAAGATGAGACAAGAAAATTTAGAGAACTTCAATTATGTTTCACGTTTCTCAGTAAATACCTAGCTAGAACGGAGTTCCATGGTGTATCATCAGGAAACAAGAAAATTGACTCAGAAAAGAAGGCAGTAAGACTTCTCCATTTTGAACCAATTGAAGTGGTAGGTCAGTTCTCCATGCAACTCAGGGTATGGAATACCTTGAAGTCTCCTTGACCATCACTAAACTTTAAGCTATAGTAATGCTTCTGTTAATCATTTCTCTATAATATCCTCTTGTAAACTAAATTTACAATGGAAAGTCTAACAGTTTAAATCTTCATGACCCTAATCCGCCTATATGTTGACCAAGTATATCAAGATAAGTATCCAGCCATAGTTACAATAAGGGGCATTTCCGTTGCCAGTAAATGGAAAACCCAATGTAACACTTGTTGTAAGTGGTGTTGCAAATGCATTGTTAGGTACCATGTAAATGATGTTGCGGTATTAACTCCATTGTTTGGAATAATGCAATTATGATGCTTGGTTGCAACTTTTGTAGCCATCTCGGACCAGTTGTGATCCACCAATACGCTATCTAACTTTGTCAATATTCTCCCTTCTGCATATTGCACCAGCTGAATTCGCTCCCCGAAAAAGGAATCGGCCGAAGATTCTGTGGTGCCCCGTTCCCCCTATTCGGGGAGCGCGGCTAAGAAATACTAGACGGTATCGTTCGATCGGGATAGATTGAATCAAGAACTCATCCTCGTTATGGATTTGTCTCTTCGGAATCGATTCCCATATTCAGTGGACCGTGTCCCAAGGATCGACTTAGCGGCAGAGTCAGGAGGGACCTCTCCGCTGCATTCTTTGTTGCCTAGTTTTCGCTGTCGCTCGTTGCTTTCGTGCCTTGAGTTGGTTTTCGGATTTGCTTGGATTTTCTTGAACGGTTTCGATGGATTTCATTGCTTTCGTTCTTAGGACTGCACTTCAATTCCGATAAGGGAAAGAGAGGAAGAAGTACTGATCAGCTGTTCGTGTCAATACAGGTGAACCAGCTGTAGGCGTCGCTCGAGCGGACTCCTAAAGCACTTCTTTTCTTTTCCTTCCAACTACCAAAGTGAGTGGCTACCAACCCGATTAGCTAGCCCTACTTGCTAGTCTTCACATCTAAATCTTATGTTCGTGCTTGCCCCGATCAAACGATACCAAGTAATAACTAAAAGATATCAAGATAATAAGGGATAGACATGGACCTGTTTGCTTGTCATTGAAACTTGTGAACGGTTGCTTACTTACTACATGCTTGCTTATTCAAATGTTTACCATATGCATATATACAAGTTAGAATGCTTACTTCTTCTTCTATAAATATGCTATATGTAGAACACCCTTTGCCATGCATCAATTATTCAGGGAGACTATGCAAAATACATCACACAATGCTACATATCCCCTGATTTCATTGACTCAGCTACATAAATGACAAACTTAACACAAACGTCGTTGATCACGGACAACTTGTGCACAAGGCCTCCTGGTTCCTGCGGACGGTCGCTGGGGCACTGGCACCGATCCGATCCGGACGGAACCTCAAGATTAGTCTCTCCCATAGGCGGGATGGCGTGTAGCGATACATGTGCCTCCGTCACCTTAGCCCGAGACTAAGACCGTCCATTATGGCATCAAAGCCAGTGATCCCCTCGTATATTTAAACCTGTTGCAACTAACTTGTGTCTTCTTGGCAGGGAAGGCATGGTAAGTAATGGCAGGTGGTTCAGACGGACAGGTAAATGTCACCGAACGGTGGCGGGTTATTTCAATAATTCTATATCTATGTCTTGTTGTAAAATAAACTGAGGCAAGATAGAAACCCATAATAAGTATGCATGCTCCATTAAAACAACGTGTTGATTGGTAAAGTTGGGTTAGCTTGCCTTCACCAGTACGTTTCGATGTACTGACCCTCGTTGAAACAGGTTCCCCGCGCTAGGAAGAACCGAGCGAGGAGCAGGAGACAAACCCCCAATCCAGTCCAGCTGTAGGCACGCCTCGACCGTGCTACCTTTGAAGCATTTTGAAGAAGAAGAAGAAGCATTTTGAAGTTAGAAGCTAGCCACCAAGCAACCATGCAACTTCGTGGCAAAGCAGTCGTTCCGACCGAAGGTCTTATATTTTGAGTTTAGTAAAAGGATGTAATGTAAAGGACTGCTATCTCATTTTGTGTCAACACTTTTGTAAGCCCATAGAGACAATCCTTATGACTCAGTTCAAGGAGTTTGTAATAGATGTTCATATTATCAATAAAAAGAGAACTTTTCCATGTTTCAATATGTGTTTCAATTATCTGCGTACTCTGAATATGTGCTCGCTATGCGAAACAAAAATACTTCGCCTTGTGCGGTGCGCAACCTAGGCCCGCACGGCGGTCACGCCCGGGGGACGACTAACGATTCCACGGGATCGGGGCGTGACATGTTGGTATCAGAGCACAGATTCAAAGTTCCTTTGACTCTTAAACTGGAAAAGTTCCCTTAACGATAAATCCCTGTGCGAACTCCTGAACTCGTTAAGGCCAAAATGAGATACGTTCATGCAATAAGTCCATAATACATTATGATCCTGATGTAATTTACCTTCCTTTCAAGGAACGACGCAAGCGCAACCATCAGCGCTGGCGCCAGGCGAGACAAGGACTCAGGAGAGCAGTTCCGGAACTTCAGGAAGCTCTCGGAGCCAACGGGGCATGTCTCAATCAGATTCCCTTCAGCAGGTGATGCAAATGTTCACGGAGCAACGACAGAGGGATGATGCCCGCCAAGCCAAGTTCGAGAGCAACCTAGAGGCCCGGCTCTCAGTCCAACAAAAGCAGGTAGATACCCTGCAACAGCTTGTCCAGACCCTGGCCTCCAACCATTCTGCCGCAACGACAGCTACACCAGTGGAGCAGCCAGCGCTTGAAGTTGAACTACCGCCCGCGCCAAGGACGAGGGAAGTGACTACCTTCACCTTTGGCAACTTCAAGAAGGTCTGCAACACGCCGTTTAATGGGACTGAGGACCCGATCGTGGCCCTAGATTGGCTCGCCGAGCTTGAAGATCATTTTTCTCTCCTAGAAGTGCCGGAAGACAAGCGCGTCACCTGTGCCCAACTATTGCTTCGCCTCAACGCGCACGACTGGTGGGACGTGCATCGACGATCTCTTCAACTTGGCCATGGAGAGGAGGCGATCGCGTGGACGACTTTTCGTGCCGCGTTCGAGGAGGAGTTTATACCCCCACCTCTACGACGTCAACGGGAAAACGAGTTCGTTCAACTCCGGCAGGGCAGTATGACGGTGAAGCAATACTCGGCAGAATTCAACAAACTGGCCAAATTTGCTACCGCTTATCTACCGGATGCATCGAGTCGAGCCAGACGATTCGAAGGAGGGCTACGTCCTGGTATTCACGGGCACGTGTCCGTTCCGCAGTATCAGACAATGCGGGAAGTATTAAACCATGCCCTCTCCCTCGAACCGCAGTATCCTCACGTTGCCACCGGCGCTATGCAAACCCCCAATCACAAACGCCAAGGCAACGATAGAGGAAACACAGCTGCAAAGCGCCCTAACAACGGCGGTTCGAAAAAGGGAAACTCGGGGCAACGATGTGATTTCTGTAGAAGGACAGGGCACGTCGAAAGTGAATGTCGCCGGAAGCATGGGTTATGTCTCATTTGTGGAGCTTCCGATCACGCCCTTCCCAACTGTCCAAAGTTCACCGAGCGCCGTCCTCCCCAACAAAATCAGACTCCGGCACCTCAGGCAAATCGAGCGGCGCCTCAGCAAGGGCGTAATCAAGCTCAAGGCCGAGTCTACACCATGACACGGGAAGAAGCATTAGCTTCGGATACCGTCGTGTCAGGTACTTTGCTTTTCAATAATATACCTGCTCGCGTTCTATTTGATTCAGGTGCAACCCATAGCTTTATTTCTACAAACTTCGTCACGGAGAACAATGTAAAAATGACTCCGTTGCATTTAGATTTAAGCGTTAGCACTCCGTCTGGTACAAAATTTCTGTCTGTTCAGCATGCCTAGGCGGTTATATCTGTATTGGGGAGAGAAAGCTGTCACTTGATGTTTTAGTTCTTGATGTACGGGACTATGATATCATTTTGGGAATGGACTGACTAGGCGCGTGTGCGGCAACTATTGAGTGTGCAGAGAAGCGAGTCGTTTTCCGTCTGCCCGGAGAAGCCGTGTTCTGTTACACCAGTAGTCCAGCGAACAATGCGACCAGGGCCTGCATGGTGATTTCGGCAAAAATCTGCTCGACGAATGCTCTACACAGGCTGCGAGGGATTCCTAGCATCGGTTCGGGACACACGGCAGGACTACGCAAACGTCGAGTCAACTTCCGTTGAGGCAGAGTTCCCCGATGTGTTCCCGAGCGAACTACCCGGTATGCCGCCAGACCGAGAGATTGAATTCACTATAGACACATTTCCAAATACACAGCCGATTTCAAAGCCTCCGTACAGAATGGCACCTGCAGAGCTGAATGAATTAAAGCGCCAACTCCAGGAACTACTTGATCGCGGGTTCATCCGTCCGAGCGTGTCTCCTTGGGGCGCTCCCGTGCTCTTTGTGAAGAAAAAGGACGAAACTCTACGCCTCTGCATAGACTATAGGGAATTAAACAAAGTCACAATCAGGAACAAATATCCTCTGCCACGGATAGATGACTTGTTTGATCAGTTACAAGGGGCAACGGTGTTTTCTAAAATTGATCTTCGCTCGGGTTACCACCAACTGAAGATTAAGCCAGAAGACGTGCCCAAGACTGCTTTCAGAACCCGCTACGGCCATTACGAGTTTTCCGTGATGCCGTTTGGACTCATGAATGCTCCTGCTGCATTCATGGATATGATGAACCGTGTCTTTAGGCCCTTCATCGATAAATTCGTGGTGGTGTTTATCGATGACATCTTAGTGTACTCGAAGACTAGGGATGAGCACGCAGGACACCTGCGGATGGTGCTGCAAACCCTTCGAGACCACAAGTTGTATGCCAAATTAAGCAAATCAGAATTTTGGCTGGACAGTATCACGTTTTTGGGGCATATCATCTCCTCGGAAGGCATCTCAGTTGATCCGAAGAAGATAGAAGCAATCACGCAGTGGAAACGACCGGAGTTAGCTAGCGACATCCGAAGTTTCCTTGGTCTGGCAGGGTACTACCGAAGATTTATACAAAATTTTGCTAGGATTGCTTCGCCCTTGACTCAGTTGACACGAAAGGGTGCGAAGTTTACTTGGACAGAGGACTGTGAAGCTTCGTTTACGGAGTTAAAGCAGCGCCTCATCTCTGTCCCAATTCTCACTCTGCCGAACGGACCGGATGACTTTAAAATATATAGTGATGTCTCAGGAAAGGGTCTAGGATGTGTCCTGATGCAGCGCGATAAGGTGATAGCCTACGCGTCTAGACAGCTAAAGCCTCACGAGCAGAACTACCCAACGCATGATCTCGAACTTGCCGCGGTAGTATTTGCATTGAAGCTGTGGCGTCACTATCTTTATGGCGTGCCGTGCGAAATCTATACGGACCATAAGAGCCTGAAATACTTGTACACTCAAAAGGATTTGAATCTTCGGCAGCGGCGATGGCTTGAACTCCTCAGCGACTTCGATCTCACGATCAGATACACGCCTGGAAAGGGAAACGTAGTAGCTGACGCGTTGAGTCGAGTGTTTGTAGGAAGTTTGGTTATTGATGATAGGCTGCGCCGAGATCTTGAATCACTGGGTATCACACTGAAAATAAGATATAAGAAGTGGGCGCAAGTAGCTCAACTGCGCCTCGAGCCCGACTTGTTACACAAAGTGAAGGCCGCTCAGAAGGACGACCCGTTTCTGCAGAAGATACATGCCCTCATCTTGGCAGGAAAGGCGTCCGACTTTGCGGTAAGCGCGGATGGGATGCTTCGAGTAAAGGGAAGACTATGTGTTCCGAACGACGCGGCCCTCAGACAAGAGATACTCACGGAAGCTCACTATGCTAGTTATACTTCTCATCCAGGTAGCACTAAGATGTATCGGGATCTTCGCACGACGTTTTGGTGGCACGGCTTAAAACGGGATGTGGCGCAGTTTGTGTCGCATTGCATGGCTTGTCAACGAGTAAAGGCCGAACATCAGAAACCAGGCGGAGAGCTTCAGAACCTTGCTATTCCGGAGTGGAAATGGGATGATATAACGATGGACTTTATTGTTGGCTTGCCGAGGACGCAACGGGGACATGATGCAGTCTGGGTTATCGTCGATCGACTCACCAAGTCAGCTCACTTTCTGCCTATCAAATCTACTTGGAGTGCCGACCGCCTGGCTCAGATATATCTCAACGAAATCGTCCGACTTCACGGCGTGCCCGTACCATAGTCTCCGATCGAGATGGTCGATTCATATCACGTTTCTGGGGAAGCCTGCAGTCAGCAATGGGGACGAAGTTGAAATTCAGCTCCGCCTACCATCCACAGACCGATGGCCAAACAGAGCGCGTCAACCAGATCCTCGAAGACATGCTGCGACTCTACGCCTTGGACACGAAGACTAGTTGGGACCTTCATCTACCTCTAGCCGAATTTGCTTACAACAATAGTTATCAATCAAGCATTCAAATGGCGCCGTATGAGGCGTTATACGGACGGAAGTGTAGATCTCCTATCTGTTGGGACGAAGTCGGGGAGCGGCAAGTACTTGGCCCTGAGCTCGTGGAGCAGACCGTCCAGAAGGTTCGGCTGATTCGGGACAGATTAAAGATAGCTCAAAGTCGTCAGAAGAGCTATGCGGATGTTCATCGGAGACCGCTAGAGTTTCAGGTAGGTGACCGGGTATTCCTCAAGGTCTCGCCCATGCGAGGGGTCAGCAGGTTCGGAGCGAAGGGAAAGCTAAGTCCACGATTTGTCGGCCCGTTCGAAATACTAAAGCGGGTTGCTTCAGTTGCTTATCAGATCGCTCTACCACCATCCCTAGCTGACGTACATGATATATTCCATGTTTCCCAACTTAGAAAATATGTGTACGATCCAAGCCATGTGGTAGACCTGGGACAACTGAACCTTCAGCCCGACTTGACGTATGTAGAACAGCCGGTACAAATTTTGGATAGAAAAGAAAAGCTGCTTCGGACCCGTTCGGTTCCTCTAGTGCGCGTGCTTTGGCGGAATCACTCTGTCGAAGAATCTACTTGGGAGCTCGAATCTGATATGAGGGAACGGTTCCCCTCATTATTTCCTAGTGGTAGGTTTTATTCCTTAAGTTTCGGGACGAAACTTCCAATTAGTTGGGTAGGATGTGGTGCCCCGTTCCCCCTATTCGGGGAGCGCGGCTAAGAAATACTAGACGGTATCGTTCGATCGGGATAGATTGAATCAAGAACTCATCCTCGTTATGGATTTGTCTCTTCGGAATCGATTCCCATATTCAGTGGACCGTGCCCCAAGGATCGACTTAGCGGCAGAGTCAGGAGGGACCTCTCCGCTGCATTCTTTGTTGCCTAGTTTTCGCTGTCGTTCGTTGCTTTCGTGCCTTGAGTTGGTTTTCGGATTTGCTTGGGTTTTCTTGAACGGTTTCGATGGATTTCATTGCTTTCGTTCTTAGGACTGCACTTCAATCCCGATAAGGGAAAGAGAGGAAGAAGTACTGATCAGCTGTTCGTGTCAATACAGGTGAACCAGCTGTAGGCGTCGCTCGAGCGGACTCCTAAAGCACTTCTTTTCTTTTCCTTCCAACTACCAAAGTGAGTGGCTACCAACTCGATTAGCTAGCCCTACTTGCTAGTCTTCACATCTAAATCTTGTGTTCGTGCTTGCCCCGATCAAACGATACCAAGTAATAACTAAAAGATATCAAGATAATAAGGGATAGACATGGACCTGTTTGCTTGTCATTGAAACTTGTGAACGGTTGCTTACTTACTACATGCTTGCTTATTCAAATGTTTACCATATGCATATATACAAGTTAGAATGCTTACTTCTTCTTCTATAAATATGCTATATGTAGAACACCCTTTGCCATGCATCAATTATTCAGGGAGACTATGCAAAATACATCACACAATGCTACATATTCCCTGATTTCATTGACTCAGCTACATAAATGACAAACTTAACACAAACGCCGTTGATCACGGACAACTTGTGCACAAGGCCTCCTGGTTCCTGCGGACGGTCGCTGGGGCACTGGCACCGATCCGATCCGGACGGAACCTTAAGATTAGTCTCTCCCATAGGCGGGATGGCGTGTAGCGATACATGTGCCTCCGTCACCTTAGCCCGAGACTAAGACCGTCCATTATGGCATCAAAGCCAGTGATCCCCTCGTATATTTAAACCTGTTGCAACTAACTTGTGTCTTCTTGGCAGGGAAGGCATGGTAAGTAATGGCAGGTGGTTCAGACGGACAGGTAAATGTCACCGAACGGTGGCGGATTATTTCAATAATTCTATATCTATGTCTTGTTGTAAAATAAACTGAGGCAAGATAGAAACCCATAATAAGTATGCATGCTCCATTAAAACAACATGTTGATTGGTAAAGTTGGGTTAGCTTGCCTTCACCAGTACGTTTCGATGTACTGACCCTCGTTGAAACAGGTTTCCCGCGCTAGGAAGAACCGAGCGAGGAGCAGGAGACAAACCCCCAATCCAGTCCAGCTGTAGGCACGCCTCGACCGTGCTACCTTTGAAGCATTTTGAAGAAGAAGAAGAAGCATTTTGAAGTTAGAAGCTAGCCACCAAGCAACCATGCAACTTCGTGGCAAAGCAGTCGTTCCGACCGAAGGTCTTATATTGAGTTTAGTAAAAGGATGTAATGTAAAGGACTGCTATCTCATTTTGTGTCAACACTTTTGTAAGCCCATAGAGGCAATCCTTATGACTCAGTTCAAGGAGTTTGTAATAGATGTTCATATTATCAATAAAAAGAGAACTTTTCTATGTTTCAATATGTGTTTCAATTATCTGCGTACTCTGAATATGTGCTCGCTATGCGAAACAAAAATACTTCGCCTTGTGCGGTGCGCAACCTAGGCCCGCACGGCGGTCACGCCCGGGGGACGACTAACGATTCCACGGGATCGGGGCGTGACAGATTCGCCTCTAATGTGAATTTAGAGAAGTCATTCATCACAAACAAGCTAGGCGGCAGCCCCCTTGCTTTTTCCTCGATACTGGAGATGACGTTAAAATCCTCCCCCCCCCCCCACCACGCGTATCCAAGGGGCGTCTTGAAGTCTCAGCAGATTATCCCACAGTTCTCATCTATCCTTTTTGGAACAGCTCCCATGAACCACCGTCAATAAAGCTCTTTTAGCCAAAAGAGTGTGCTGAAGCCGACAAAAAGGGCTTGGGCATCATCCTCCACCCTGTCGATCTTCATGTCATCCCTGATGATAATCCATATGTCCTTACATCCCGGAATAGCCTTGGAATAGCCCAATTTGATCTTAATCTGATGAATATTGTCTGCAGAGATTTTTGACTCATGATCACCAAAATCGTTACTGTGTGAATCTTGCATAAAGTTTTAATCCTCCTCATGGTCGGTTTATTTGCTACCCCCTAACGTTCCATATCAGTAGCTTAAATATTAATGGAAGAGGAGATCCGAACTAATGCACTCTTTGTAGCCGAACTCAGTAACATAGCCTTCCTAGCTCCCCCCTTCCTCTGCTTGTGTCTCTGCTTCCTGTGTGTCGTGGTACCAGACGACACGTTCAGGCCTGCATCCTCCTTCGTATCTACTATCTGATTCTCCATTGACCGAGCATCCTGCCTTCTCCATCCCCGCGAGAATACCGTATGGATTGGAATCCATAAAGAACTCCACAAATTCCCCCTCCTCTACTACAGGCAAGTTTTCTAACCCGTCTCCCTCTATTTTCCTTGTGCGCAATGTTGATAGATATTCCAACTTCATGAGCTATAGTCTCCTCCACATTACACAAGTGATCAGCAACTTCCTTATCTAGGGGAAATGAGAGCACCCCCCCCCCCCCCCTCCGAAGCCATGTATCTGCGCACCTCCTCCCCCTCTGTGAATCAAATTTCTTGGCATTAGATTTCTTCGTAGATACTCTTCGGTTGATAGGCACCTCCCCAACTTTCTTTTGCTTGTACACCCTTTCCCCTATATCCTCCGATCTATCACACGAAGGTATCTTCTTATTACAAGGTAATCAAAGGCGCAAGGCGCACTCGAGACGCAAAAGATCCATATCGTCCGAGACGCAAGGCGCAGTTAAGGCGCGCGTCCAAGCGAAGCGAGACGCAAATATAAAAATTAATAAAAATATACATAGATAGAAAAATAAATTAATAATGTAAGAAATAAAATCAAATATCATATTAAAACCAACAAAAATACGTTAAAACATAACCAAGTGAACTAACAGAGCAACAGTGGCAGTCAACAGAACTAACAAGAGTTTGTATTATCCCTACCAAGCTTTTAGTAAATTTTAGTTTTTCCAGTTCAATTGTAACCAACTACTTGTATGAGATAAGAATTATCTCCATGTCTCAAAGTTTTTGGTATAAATAAAAAAAATCATAAGGCGCGTCTAGGGGCGTCTTTTCTCGGTTGCATCTTACAAAAAGGCGCATCTAAGACGTGCCTGGAGAAATGTGCATTGCCTAGTGGGGTGCGAGGTGCAGCTGTTGCCCCTTTCTGCGAGGCTCGCATTTGACTACCTTGCCTTATTATTCAGCGTTACATCCCCCCTTTACAAGCATTACTGGTAGCAGCTGCAACCTCAGCACCTCGAGCCGCTATCGTGGGGCACGATAACGAATGTACGGGCCCCACCTAATCCTCCGCTCTGCTGGTCGACGCCACTGTATTCGATGTCCTTCCCTTCCTCCTAACATCTTCAGAAGCGAAGAGTAACCCAGCTAACTCCTTGCGGACGACGTCCACCAGTGGCCTGGAGTGCGAAAACTTTCCAATGATGGCAAAACGCAACGGAACGACCAGAGAAGCCACGTCCTCCGCAAAAAAAGCCATCGGCGGAGCCCCCTGAAACACTGATGACTTGTGCGGAGGGATCACCGGAGCAGCCAACGCAAGCCTCCCGGCTACGCCGGAGCTCCCTCTCTTTGTTTATACAGTTTTTCTACATGTTGGGTTTGAGTTCCAGCTTGTGAGAGAGCATAGAAAAGTGATTTGTGATTATTTTATATTTTTATTAGATATTATCTAGTTGTTATTTGCTAGCTATTGGGCAGTTGTTACATTGTTGTCTACTTTTGTCTCCTATATATTTTGCTTGGCATACAATGGGGGGATCTAATATTTTCCACCAATGTAGTCGGATCCAAACCGAACAATTTACTGGTTACTCGTGGACCTTAGGTTGTGTTTGGTTGCTCATAAGTAGAACCAGTGAATATTTCGGATGTTTTATTTATTTTAAGCAATGGCAGATCTATAAAGCTGGGCTCAAGCCCCTCTCAAATTTTGAAAACAAAAAAACTTTGTATAACATATATTCGGAAAATTAGTCAGTCATTATAACCACTCAAAAACTTCTCTAATACATCTTCTAATAGCCACAAACATTCTTGTTCTCTCCATTGCAATGCAGCCAGAGAGCTTATCGCAATACCAATAACAGTGTCGTCTAGCTGCGAAGCTTTGAAAATGAACAGCAATTATCTCGTACCCAGGTGTTGCCACAATGCACAAAAGGATGTGTAATCGCAAATCAATTGTTTGCCTCCTCTGACCAAAATTGTATCCCCTCTGACCAAAATGTTTTCTCGACGAGGAGGAAGCACTATATTCTATCTAGGTTTCAGCGCCCACCCCCCCCCCCCCCCCCCCCACCCCCACCCCACCCAAATTTCCGATAAATCTTTTGATCAGAATCAAATCAAAACCTTATAAGAAGAAAAATAACAAATAATTCTGAATGGAATTAATCAATAGGGAAGTACCGGTAGCGAGTGTAGTCACGGTGCCTCAACCCATGCTGCATCTGCGCCGACTTGAGGAGCTGCAGCACTGCAAGAAAAAATCACACAATTTTTTTTATCGAATGTCGCATGGAAAATTTTGGATCGGAAAGAAAGGAGAAGAGGAAAAGGAGTATGATGATTTGGGACCGTCGATTGAGAATTTGGGATTGCTCATCTTCTCGTCGATCTCCATTTCTGAGGCCTCGCAGTTGTTCCCTTTCGCCGTCGCCATATGGAGAAAGAAGAGGAGGAATTGGGATCCAGGGATTAATTGGGTTCAACTAGTCTGTCTGTGTGTTTAAGAAGAGAGAGAAAAATAAATTAAATATTTTACTTTCCCCTTATTCTTTTTCCTTTGTTTTTTAATTTCTTTTATTTAAGAGTTTTTATCGGAAACTTCAAAACTTACTGTACATTATACCAAAACAGTTATTTTTATTTATAAGTTTGCCACCATAAAAATTTACTCGAAACCAATCCACTACATAGTATAAAAGTCAAATTTTTATGTTTTTTTTTCCATATTTTGCTTCTTACCTTTCCCAAATTACAAATATGTTAGGGTTTCATGTTCATGCATAAATTTCATCTTTTAGGGACTAAATTTTGGTTTATGATTTATTTGGGGGGAGGGGGTTTCTGAAGTTTTGAACCAATTCTAGGATTTTGAACTTCTAAAATTTGACAGTCCTATAATACAGAAAAAAAAATGCAACATGGAATTAAAAATTCAAGTATCATAGGAGTCAAAAAAATTGACAGTCCTGACTATTGTTAGGATTGTCAAAAAAAATTGACAGTCCTAAGAATATAGTAGCTTTAAATTAGGAGTGTGAAATATTTTGACAGTCGTGACTATTGTTAGGACTTTCAAATATTTTTACAGTCCTAGAATACTAAAACAATTTCAACTATAGGATACTCAAAATCTGAGAGTCCAATGGTGTTCAAAAATTGTCCAAAATATTTGTCATTAGTAGGATACTCACGATATGCAATGTAGCATTAGATTAAACACCAATCTCACAATCAACATCACATTTCAAAATAGTATCACAAAATTTTGATCAAAGTTTCACTACAACAAAGTTTCACAAAATATACCGTCAAAGTTTTAACTACAAAATATGTTTCACGACCAACATCACACGACCATCAACCCAAAGCGTTTTATTACAAATTTAAAAGTTTTTAATTATCATGACGTCTCTTTGTACGCAGCTCCCTATCTTCGAGGAACGAGAAATCAGTAGTGTTACTGATGTTCTACAACTGCTCACTAACTTCAACCTAGTTCTCGTCCTTACAATTGACGAGACTTTTTCACCAATTTCTTGGCTTTCTTAGCATGTGTGAGAAGTACACAAAAAATTCGGCAACGTTAGTAAACAAATTAAAATCTTATAATTCAACAATTTATTTTTCACCATCTTAAACAATGTAGCATACAAGACATTTGGATGAACGAGGGGTTGTTACCCGCACATTACCGCCTTTTCGATTATCAGGGTTTAACAACATAGGATGTTCGGTCTCTACATAGTATGCAATGTAGTCCTCTCTACAATTCGAAATCCCAACCACCGGTTGTCTTTTCGCTGACCCGATAACATGACGTTGTCACTCAGAGAAGAAGTATGAGACCCAGTTGTATACCGGCGGGATATAGTTTAACTGTTTTGTCTCTCTCACAGCAGTTACCAATTTCAATGTGCGTTTCGGTACCGTTTGTACGTAGCCAAACTGACGAAACACGCTATCACGCATATAAGGTTCCTCGATATCATGGTAACTTATCATACCATGGAATAAAGCGACCGATTGCATTAGACGACTACTATTCCGTATATCCCGATATGGATGTCAAATTAATCTATAACACAGTACAGTGATCTTAATTTAAGTTAGTAATTAATACGAAACAAAATGGTCCAATAAATAAAAAATAAAATTAAGGTGCTCGTCATAATTTAAGTTAGTATTATTTTACCTCGTTTTTATCTCCCCTATTTTTATGGTAGAAATCTTTTGTAGAAAAAAATTATTCCAATAGTGATTTTTATTCTATGTGACGCTACGAGGTTTCTACATGTAGAAAGTCTCATAGAAATTTTTTCATCTCTCATAGCAATTAAGGCTATCTCCAATGGAAATTTCTAAAATTGAGTTTATATCCTACTTTTTATTGTACTTTAAGTAATTTTCTATCCTAGTTGGCAGAGTTTTTACATAAAAAAATAAAAAATATATATATTCTCCAATGGTTCTCAATTTTTATCCTATATGACAGAAAATAAAATGGTCAATTTAATAATTTAGTTTGAAAGTAGGTCCGAATATTAAATTATATAAGAGATGTATAATTTATATGAGAGTTTCTACATATAGAAAACCTTCAAATTATCCATCCTACATCAGCGCCCGAAATTGGATTGGGATAGTAATCATTGTTGGGAGAATTTTTTTTCTAAAAAGATTTCTACCATAGAAATATGGAAGATAGAAACCTTCATTGGAGATGACCTAATATTGGGCCCAACTTTTAAACTAAATTATTAAATCGACCATTTTATTTTCTGCCACGTAGGATAGAAATTGAGAATAATTAGAGAGTATTTTTTTGTTCTATTTTTATGTAGAAACTCGTTTAAGTATGGTAAAAAATTTCTTTAAGTAAAACTCAATTTTAGAAATCTCCATTGGCGATAGACTTATGTTCATTCATTTATGGAATGCTTGTTGGGCTAGAATTTTGACATTAATTGAACGTTTGAATAAAAACTCATCCGAAATAAAACTCATTTGGGACCGCGAAATGAATAGCGCGTTTGAATTAAAGCTCTTCTGAAATAAAAACTCATTTGGCTGTCTACTTGCTTTTGGCACCAAATGGAATCCCAAATGAAATATTTTTTCAACCCTAACTTGCCCTATGTTCTAACGCAAGTCAATATGCCATAGAAGTACGGGACAATAAAATGGTTGTGATTATGCGATACTAGTACATGTTCAGCACCACGCATGCAAGGACTGTTTGGTTGCATGTAAGTAGAAATACATGCAATAAATGTTGTAAACTCCCCATTTGGAATTTGATTTAAAATCTTAGTCGCAATAAATCCATATCCTTAGAATGACTGTATGCCTTTCTTAGTTAGAAATCCAATTCCTATCAAGTAAACATTTTCCTCTTTCCATTTCTCTTTCCCTTTCATAAATCATATCAAAGCCTAAGAATGTAAGTTCATTATTTCTTGCAGATCAATTTTCTTTTATTGTGCAACTGCCCTAAACCGAATAATTTTTTCTTCCTAAGGCTAGGATTGATCCAAGGCCGTGAAGAATGTTAGCTCAAGGCTCCACCTGAATCAAGTGCTAACTCGATCCCATGCTTGTCTACTGTAACTCCTGCAGTAACTTAATTCTCAACCCATGCTGCTAATAACCCATATGCTGCCTAGCAGATGCTAACTCTTACTTGCTACTGCAACTCTAAGTTGGGTGGCAGTTGGTGTTGCTCTCTCCCCATTGCCTGCAATCAAGGTCTTCACCTACTGCTAACACTAGCAAGTCCACTGTCATCACAGTTCCCCTGAACACCTACACTACATAGTGCACACCCGAGCACAAGCCTGCATCACTGCTAACCGAGCCTCCCTAACTCCTGTTGTCAAACACAACACAGTGCCCCACATGTGTCATGTCCCAATGCCGGAATACGGAGGCGGACATGGCCAGCTCCTCCGTACGAGATATAGAACATCGT
The DNA here is from genome assembly GCA_036927795.1 of Iris macrosiphon. NCBI lineage: Eukaryota > Viridiplantae > Streptophyta > Magnoliopsida > Asparagales > Iridaceae > Iris > Iris macrosiphon. The sequence goes on from JAYESA010000004.1 coordinate 211,868,614, forward strand.
ACGGCGGTCTCGGCTGTAGAAAGACAAGGGGGTGCATGCTACAATCAAGTCTCCTAGGATCTCAGAACAACTATGTCTCAACCATTCAAGCAAGTAACAACAACATAGAACATGTGAGGTAAAGCCGTAAGGCGTCCCAAACGCTCCATCGGAATGTTCTAGAGATATAGCCATCAAAATGTTAGGTCAACAGAATGTCAATAGTTACACAACCGAGATCAGCTGCAGTCTGATTATATTGCAGTTATGTAAAAAGGAACTGATGTCTAGACAAGCCGGCTAACAAGTGCCGGTGCGCTAAACGTCTAAAAGAGAAGAATGTACAAGATGAGCAGTGATCAAGAAGCCCACTCGTGCCCTTCAGCGATCATTCGTCTGGTGCGCGACATCATAAGGAGGATAAGCTGGATCCTCTGGTGCTGGCTCTAAACCTGGCCATACAAAACCAGTGGGGTTAGACCCCGAAAGCAAGTACCACAAGGAAGCACGAATGAAGAAACAAAAACTAGATCAAGCATATAGAGCCAAAAATCATTGGCGCGTGTCTTATCTTTGGGATTATATGACACTCCTTCACCAAATAAGGACAGAAAATGCTATGCCACCCAAGATAAGATACGTCCCATGATTATGGTCAACCTAGGATTCTGTGTCGTAGTTCGGTCCATATTCCATCATAGCATAATGACCCAACTCTCCAACCAAATAAGGACAGAAGTTGAACACCACACTATGACAATCTATGTCCCTAAGCTACTAACAGAATTACAATCACAACCAAGTGTCACGACCCGCACCCGAAAAATCGGGCATGAGTCGTGGGTACGTCCAGCCTACGCCGCAGAATCGGCGGTAGAACGCTGTATAGGTTCGTTCTAGGTCACAATATCTATCTCACAAAACCTGTCAATATCCTCTCCAAAAGGAGGGCAACCACGCAATATATATGTCACGCCCCAATCTCCCGCAAGCTCGATAGTCCCCGCTGAACGTGAATCACCACGTTTACAGCTCTCCCGCAGGACCATCGTTCTCATCGAGACGTGATGCCGTACGAGCCTGGATGTTGCGCTCGTACAAGGCGATGTTGTCAAACACCAAATGTTATCATTGAAACAACCAAGTTGCAGCGGAAGTCAAGTATTGTGTACCAAGCACACAATCAGAGTAATACGCAGCGAAGCTCACGATAGGGTCAAATGAAATGCCTCATCGAAGACAAGGCCACGAAGGCGATGCCACGAAGGCGATGAAATACTCTTGCTCTTTTCTCTAGCCCACAAAGGTACTTACAGTTCATACATCATGTCCCGTATATCCAAGCAGCGCCACTACGCCTGCGTACCTGAAATATTGCCCACAAACGTGGGTCAGTACACAACCGTACTGGTGAGCGGGGAAACCCACTCGCCTAAGCCGACACTAAGTAAAAAAAATAGTGAATGCAAACAGTTATATGGTGATCTTTCTAGTTGAATCCTAGATTCATTTCATGGCATAGGGATGACATATTAAGGAAAGCTGTAAAGCAGTTTAAGCATGCAAGCACTCAACTCAAACCAAACGACAAGCAAATATATAAGCAACTCGAGAGAAACTAGCATGCAACCCGTCCTGCTCAAGTCCAAGCAACACGATAACATGTTGAACCATCAACCAAGCCTCAATATCCATCCTCAACCAACACTTACAATCCAAATCTCATAGTGCACACTCTTGCCGAGGCAAGGTGGCCGCGCCTACACGAAAGCCAAACCAACAAAAGAAAAGCAAGCCAACACTATACTATATGAAGTCACTGGCCAAGCCATAAAGGACTTTGATCGGACTGATCAAATGCGGTTCTCCTCGAAACAGCGCTAAGTAGCTAACCCACCTGGATCGATTCCAACCGCTGGCACCGCGCCCAAGACGCGTTACCCAATTGTCTCCTCCATGGCCGAACGGTCCCGGTGCCCCGGAGTACCCGTTCGAGGAGACCAAATCCTGTGCAATACAGGTTGTCCGTGACATGCAGACACCAAGTAGGTATGACGAGAGGATCGAATATTCTCGCCCCACCAAGCGATCCTAGACTCGTTCCGCCAATAATCCAACCAACACATCCATAACCATTCTTCCAACATATAGCCCAAGGCACCATTCACAAGTTATTCCCATAGGCACAATGCCTCTTCTCAACACAGTATTTCCAATGATGCAACACCCATGCTCAAAGCTAACCCATGGCACAATGCCGTTTCAGTGGCACAATGCCCCATTCGTGGCACGATGCCCCATCAAGCGGCACAATACCCTCGCCGATGCAGTTGTTCGGTTTTGAACCATAACTGCTCGCTTTGCAAGACAAAGCGACCAAGTGATACTCGTGCACGGATGCACGCTCGCTCGCCCAAATCCCAATGACTCAATGCATCATTCCAGCTGTCCAAGCATAATCCCAATTATCCAACCAACTGCCTCAAATGTAATATTCCAACTCTAGCTCCAACTATCCAACGCACAAACCAAATCAAGCCATAATCCTACCAAGCCAATGGCGTACACTCTATGCACGCCTCAGTGTAGTGATTCCCAATGTTTCAGCCCAAGTGTTTTAAGCCTTTTACGTGTTTCTATATTATTAGGCATGAAGGAGTAGAGGAGAAGGGAAAGAGCCTACTCACAATGTTTGATCCCGTTAAGCATCATGTCCTGCCGATACGGCCAATCCCTTGAGCCCGTGGTCCGATGCAAGCGCAATCTACTCAACTGGTATGACCGTGCGAGCAGGCCGTGCTCTACAAATCATCCGACCGATCAGACTAAGGAAGATGGCATTATCATTCCAACTCAGCTATCTCAGTATTGCTCTGAACAAACACCTGATTTCCATCGAACCCGCTAGCCATCTGCACATGAAACAACTCAATCAATACTTCTTCCCAAAATCTAACAAATCAAATGGAACCAGCATTTGTTTTATTCAATCCGACTCAGCGTAACGCACCGTACGGTTGCGGGGCGTTACAATATATATGAATACTCAATCACAATAATCTAGGGGAAGAGTAAAAGCACGATATGATAGCAAAAGAAACAAAGAAACACAGAGCAAGACAATATCCAAATATACAGTCCAAGTCTATAGTCTACAACATCTCACAGGCAACAAAATAATAAGTATAATCATCCAAAAGTCAACTGGAAACAACCCAAAAAAACCACCTAGCTAACTAGGGCGCTAACGGCGTCTCCTCGCCGGGCTCCTTCTCAGTCTCGGGGTCGCAACACTCCTCGACACCCGGCCCGTAGAAAGTCGGGCAGAAATTCTCAAGATCCTCTGGAAAAAATATGCCCAATCAGGACTGGAGCGAAGTACATAACTCTGAAAGCAACTCCAAATACATGATAAGGTGTATATGACTAGCAATAGAAAAGTATACAAGATGCACAGAAAAATAAATACATTATGGAGCATATAAAGTAGCTGCAATGTAAACTGGAGAACAATACAAGTAGTGAAGTAACTGCATGTGAGAAAACATGAATACTAGCTAAGTGCCCTGAGCACAAGTTCGTTATGTGATCGGCTTAGGTTGCACATAAAAAACACTACGATAACTCCGTTATGCGTGAGTTGCATAACCGACATACACATGAATACTGTTTGACTTTGATCACATAACCAACTCCTACTCCCCTCCCCCACTAATACTCTTGGATCCAACCACAACACGCTACGTACATGATAAATAGCTCACGCACATGAAGGCGAGAGCACAAGAAGCACATGATAGCACATAAGAATCAATATCCGAAGCACATGATAAAATACACGTGATAGAGTACCCGCTGAACACGGTAAGGGGGATAGCATCTCATGACGGGATCCACTAGTACCAGCTCGTGTAACAATGTGTCAGAATCAAGTATTACAGTTCTAGAACAGGTGATATAAATGCTATCATGAAATAGAAACTATCAGAGGTAGGTACTCGCCTGATGTCCTAACCAACTGATGAGGATCGAGATCCGGACTGGTGTCGCAAGAACCTATTACGAAAAGCAAGATTAAATAGGGTTCTATAGATTTAAACTGATATAAAATAATTAAAAACAGGCTTCTAGGGATATTCTAGGTCGAACGGGTCAAACCGATAAAATTCGGATCAAAAAGTCAACCTGGGGGTCCAAAAAGTCAACTATAGGTCAAAACTAGGTCAAATATTGACTTTTACGGTCAACGAGGACAATTATGGTCAACACTAGGTCAAACTAGGGT